>CM031860.1:32196433-32591749 GCA_018697195.1 Certhia americana
GGAAGGAAGGAAGGAAGGAAGGAAGGAAGGAAGGAAGGAAGGAAGGACAACAAACTTTGGGCTAAAATCTGACTGTTGAATACAATGTATAGGAAACCTTTCATTTTTGTATGATCTCTCAAAGGACTAAGAATTGCAACCTCTGGTTGAAGCACACGGGGACTATATGGTGGGACTGCTATGAAGTTACCCTTACCAGGATTACATTATATATAGAGGAAATTACTTTTACAGATATCATTTTGATACATACCGAAAAATATGCAGACTACTTAAAAGGAGTACTGAATTTCTCGACACCTTGCACAAATGTGAGATAGAAAAATCACAGCATACTGTTTTTCTGCTACTCATCCTTTTACAGTTAGAAGAGGAGACAATTACTTCTGTAGTACAAGCGATTTTAAATACCAGTTTCAGAATCAGATAAGACACTTAAGATGCTGGGTTTTTCAATTAACTGTAATGGAAGTCTCAGATAATTCACTATCTGCAGAGGTCAAAAGAGAATTAAGAGGAACCCTACCCACTGAGTCTTCCTGAGCCATTAGTGCTTCCTTACAACAGTACAGGGATACACTGCCAACTAGATATATACCCTACTCTTTAATCCTACATACTGTCTCTCCAGTTGAAATTCTGAAGTTTTTTTTATTGGAGGCTATTGAACATTTATAGAAAACAGCTGGTCTAATATTATTGAGACTTTTCAGAATATTTTGTTCTTTTTTTCACCAGTCATATTCCCTAAGGAGATGAAACACTATCCTAGTGAATCCTAAGTGGCACCACCTATTTCAAAACTGGAGAGGGAACTCCATCCTTCCAGCATATCTCTACAGAGTTGCCATTTACCTTTTTCCTATTTTTGTTGAGGATCTATGTGACCATTGCCTACAAACCCTGCATTTAAAAAAAATAAATCTTCAAACGCAAAAAATCCACCTAAACATTTTTCTATTGTATTTTGAATGATAGCAAATAAATTGTAATTTTAAGGAAATCACTATTATTGTAGACTTCTCAGAGAAAGAAAATTCTGTGCACCATAGAGAACTAAAATCTTTTCATTTCATTGATTACTATGTCAGAGAATAGAGACAAAGGATGAATGAGAAAAATATGCATAATGCAATAAACTCTTCATACGTAAACATTTCTCAGCAGGTCCTGTCACTTAAGTTTTCAGTAGAATTTGATTGTTATTTACAAAGGAATAATTTCTTAGTATGAAAATTTTGAGAGGACCCCGAGCCTGGAAATCATCGTTATTGTTGCAAAATTATGTTATCTGCTTCCAGAAGGTCACACCTGACCATTTTCCTTGAAGATGTATGAGCTGCCTGCTAGAAATATTATTCCTGTTAAGAAAATGACATTACGTTCATGTTAACAGCCTGCCCTCTGGGCCACTCTTGCCAGATCAATCACCTGGGCAATTTTAAACAAAGTCAAATGTTTACAGTTAGTCTAAGTCTAAGCAGTCTAAACATATGGTTATTAGTAATTTTGGTACAATTGTATTTACATTTGCAGTTCCAATTGCTCAGTTATTCAGATAATTCCCAATTCTGTCACAATGAATACTGAAATACAGATACTTTCTAATACTGATGCCTTTCTCCAATGAATTTTAGTTTTTAGTATTCCAGAGAGGGAGTACTAGAAGGACCTGCAACAAATCAAAGTCCCAGGTTCTTCTCTGGAAGAAACGCTAACTATGGAATCATGCTAACTGTGATTAAAGTGGCCTCTGCTTTCTCTTTGCAGGAAGAATATAGTATTTATGTCAGTGACATCTTCCTTCTCACTCTTGAAGTCACTGTCACTTGGTCATCTTTACACAGTTGCTAACACTGCTAGCATAGTCACTTTGAGTTCATTACTTGACAATGCCATGTTGCATCTTAATTTTCTACATGTGATAAGGTTTACATTTTCTTCCTGTCTTCATTATTAAAAAAGAGAATAATCTCTCCCTCCCTGACTTCCTCATCCTCAAAAAAGTCCCCAAAAATCTGAAAAACAAAAGGCTGCATTTTTTAATGACATGATACTGATAATTTTTGAGTTATGTATATCCATGGAGCCTCTGACACGTCCCCATGATTGCATTTTCAATTTGTACTATAATTTCATGTTTGTCTTTTTGGAGATGCTATTTACAGTTTTCCGTGTTTCTTCAACAGCTTTTAAGCTGTAATTTCATAACTGCATAAATATATATATATTTTTATTAGCACGACAAGGAAAACAAACATGTAGAGAAACTCAGTGTTCTGATAAAGATTTGGTACTAAAATCTCCTGGTTTAAGTTATCTCATATTATCAAAACTGCTCAACACCAGTATATATAAAATATATATCTATATAAATATATCTAATATTTCTGACTCTCCATCTAATAATGTACAGATAGTATGATTCAAGATGTTATAAATGTTTCTTAAATTTCATAGCTGAAAAAAAGATGCATACAGGAGGGTCCTGACTATAGCAATATAAAAGATTGTACAAGATTCATAGCTACATATGCTTTACTGGCAACCATCTGGAATCAACATACTGAAATAAATCACATTTTCCATTGGTGGAGTAACTATAAGTAGATTGCAAAGACTGTTTGAGAAAACTTTATTAAATGAAACAGTTTTAATGAAATGAACGAAATGTTAGTTGCGTGTAGGAGATAACATTCACTGCAACATTTTAAAAGTAAAAATAATTTGAATTGACAAAGACTCATGAACCAGAAAGAATTGCATTATCAATAATTTAAGATCATACAATATAGTGTTCTTTGCAAAAGAAATACAATTATGTTTGGGACAGTTTAGAAAAGAAGTCCAAAACAGAAAAAGTCCTGGAAGGAAAGTCATGAAAATGCATGTTGAAGGAGACAAAAAGAATGCACCAATGAATGATAAAACTTCCTCATTTGATACATTTTATTATTGAAAGTTTGAAAACAGCTTCTACCTATCAGATCAGCAAATTCTGTTTGTAGCCTTGTGAAAAAGACAGAACTATGTTTAGATCCCTGATTCTTCTGGGGAAAGGAGAAAAAAAAAAAAAGAAAGGAGGAGAAAGAAAAAGAAAAAGAAAAAGAAAAAGAAAAAGAAAAAGAAAAAGAAAAAGAAAAAGAAAAAGAAAAAGAAAAAGAAAAAGAAAAAGAAAAAGAAAAAGAAAAAGAAAAACAAGAAAAAGAGAAAGAAAAAGAAAAAGAAAGAAAAAAAAAGAAGATATTTATATTGAGGCTTGCCTTGAAGGCTGAATGATTTTATCAGGGCAAAATTATGCTAAGACTCAACTAAAGCAGAGATTAGGTATGTACTAGAAGAAGAAACACAAGCAGCAAGATTATTGCTGATGTTTATGACTGTTTATATACTAACAATTAGTGCCCTGTAATAGTGAAAATACATATATAAAAAGTAAATTGTGAATTATGCCAAAAATCTGATTTTTCCAATAAATTCAAAAGACATTGGTATTCTTAATGCTATCCATGATATTTGATGAAAATGAGTCATAAAGCACAGACTATTTTTTTGTAATATGGTTATGAAATAACCTCATTACAACTGTAGAGGAAAAACAAGAACTATTAGTTAATTAGGTAAGAAAGGGTAGGAATCTATAGTGGAAGCTATAGAGAGCTTAATGAGCATAAGCTATTTGGGAATTCCATTGCAACTGAAGCAGAAATTTGCTGAATATTTTCCATTTAAACAAGCCTGATGAGGAAGGACAAGCCAATATATAACATGTCAACCTGGCTACGACAAAATTATGATTATTATGGCAGCTAGCATAGTTTTTCTTTACCTTTTCTCAATATTTTTTATATCTGCTATAAAATAAAATATTTTATAAATAAATATCTGTTATGCATGCTCCATTTGCAATAAAACTATATGTGTCAGCTTCCTAAGATTCTGAAAGATTCTGCTGATATTTCAAAATTTTCCTTTAGTTCTATTTCTTAGGATCTAATTATGGCTTGTATCTATTTAATTAGTTACATTTTTTTTACAGAATGAAATATCCACTTGAATAATTTGTTCCACTCTTAATATATTATCCAGTTCATGATATCACAACTTAACTGCCACTTCTTAGTAATCAAAAATCTGAAGAGTGAAACTTCAAACTTCAGGAAAATATCCTGTTTCAACTCATTTCATCTGCAATTGTCAGTAAAAAAGATGGAAACTTTTCAGGATAATGGACTTATGTTCCACTCTACCAACATCTCAATTCACTCAGCTAAAGGAAACTTGTCAGAAACACAGCATATTGCAAATGTTCAAAGTTATTAGAACTCCATAGTCTAAACATATTAATAATATTTATGCCAATGGGTATGCACTCTTCCATTATTCAGTACAGACTGTTTTGTTAGCAAAACTTTCACGGTATTTCAAACACTCCTGATATTTAGAAAATGCTTCTTATGCTTGAAAGTACATGCAAAGGCAGCTGTCAGTATCCTTCACATGTTTTAGTTGGAAATAACATTTTTCCTAACTGCTGTTGGTTTTGAAAAATATTGATAATAAAAGTTTGCTTTACTTTTAATGGACTGTGCATCTGGTTTACCAGTCTGACAGACTCTTAATTTTTCAAGACATAAGTAGATTTACTTTTCTCTGTAGTTTGAATTCCTGCAATTTAGTTGTTTTTTTCCTGGGATGGCAGTGAAAGAAATCCTTAGAAATAGGATGTATGCTGGCACAGTATCTACCATTCTAAGAGTGTATTTCATCCAATATTGAAAAATGGCAAATTCTCAAAAGTTAAATGATACTCAAGAAAAAACCCTAAATGAAGTTAAAGTATGAAATTTTTTGTCAAGTTACAACCATACCTTTAATGTTAGAACATATCTTGCTCACACTAAAATAATAAGACAACTGCTACAGAATGCAGTACAAGCAACTAGTCACTGTCACACTGCACAGGTAAGTTAAGCCTGTGTCCTGATTCTGACCAAGACAGGCTAAATTTTTGCTGTAGCTGGGAGAGCCATGGCTAGGACCTAGAGATTATTCTATACCACTTCACATCAATTCCAGGGCCAAGGGGAAGGGACCCCCTTCCAGGGGGAAAGGGTTCTTTTCAAGGCAAGTATATGTGGTGGAGGAGACTGTGGGCTATTTGCTATTTTTGGAGAATTTCATGTGAATTGTCACTTTCTTGTAGTGTAGCTGTTACTGTTCATTTTCTTATCCCACTGCTCATTCCAGTAAATTAGTCTTATCTCAACCTTTTGTGCCTCTCAGGTGGAAGGGGAAGGGGAAAGAGAGGGAGCAAGTGAGCTGTGCATGGTTTGTAGAGTCTCAGTGGGAGCATCAAATTCTGGAGCAGCATTCCTAAGCCATGACAGCTTGCAAACCTACTTCAGTGTATAATTTATAAAAGCAATAGAAGAAAGCAGACCAGATAAAAGTGGGAGGAGGCATCACTAAGCAGTATATTTAAGAAATTTGGATCACTTCAATATGATACTGCCTCACCCAACTTTTCCTTTATTTTTTAATACAGGCCATTATTTGTATAATTACACAAGAAAAAGAATTAAGGGGGAAAAAAGTGTTTACGCTGAGTTTAAGTTACAGGTTTCAAGAGATAAAGGGCAATTTAGTTGCAGGGTTCACTGTTAGAGGTCTTTGTAGAAGATAAGAGGCGAGAAAGGTGAAAAGATGCAAATATTAGAGACAAATCGGATATGTGCCACAAAACAGAATAAAAATTAGTAACAAATTCTGAGAGCTTGAAAATATTAATATTTAACAGAGTTCAAGGTAAAATAGTGGAAAATAATGCATCAGGAAAAAAAATCTATGCTTATCATCACCAAAGCAGGAGCTTGCAACTCTTCTTTTGCAGCTGAAGAGAACAGAGCTTACATAACATGTGGGGAACTGGACTGTCTTAGAGGGGTATGTAACACTAGGGGAATGATTATAATCAGCTGGAAAACATGTAAGATTTTAGACCATCAAAAATATCAACTATGTAAAAAAAAATTTCCCTGCTTTACTTTTTTCTTCTCATCATTTTTTTTCCCTTGCGTGTACATTTTGCAGGATAAATATCACTGATATATCACTGAGCATAGTGATGTGATAGGAATGGGAAGGGCTACTATGTAATGCCAGAACACATTTTAAAACCTGTTTTGTTCTTAAAAAAAAATAAATAAATAAAAAAAATTTGGTTCCCACAGTATAAATTGCGTATAAGTTATAGTATCCTCATGCACAGTAAGATATTTTTTGAATAGGGAATGACAGAAAGACATAAAATACATAAATTTCTTTATTGCTCATGTTTGACTATCTGCAGTAAAAAAGAAATAATTTACACAGCCATTGTTATGGAAAACTAAATCAAAGTGTAAAAAAATCTAAACATTAAGTTACAGAATGCGGTTTTTTCTGTAGTAAAAAATGTTTAGAGATTGCAGGAATTTCAGTCAAGTCTTAACCAATTATTAAACTCACTGAACAAAAAAAAATTGGTAGAAGATATGAAAGAAGTTTTCTAAAAAATAAGGTCTTTTTTTTAGATAGAATGACAACTTTTTAAGGAAAACATCAGAAATTTGTCTGAATGTGAAAGGAAACGAGACCATTTCAATAGAAACTCAAACAGAAAATCAGGTCTTTTAACTCAGCAAACAGCAGCATTGACAGAATAGTAAATAGAAAGCTTTAAACATCAAGGAAATTTAGTCTGAGAAATGAAAACATTTATTGGAATTAGCTATTCACTTCATATTAATTTGAAACTAGAAGATACTTTCAAAAATACATAAAAAACCATATTAAACCCTTTTGTAATTGTTTCTGATGTTATGCTCATCATAACATGTTCCACTGTCTTTTTTGGGTCTTAAAGTTGATGGTCTGGGAATGGAGTACAGTGAACTCTGAAAATTCTAAGATCATTCACTAGAGAAGTATCATGTCGATAGTATCTTATTCCTCTCTTTAACATTGCTGGGAGTCGCTTTCATGTGCATGCTAGTATGCTCTATGGCTTGCTCTTTTTTGCTTTACAAGTCCATATTGTACCTGAATTTACAGTGCATGGTATATTTACCTATTTGGAGGTGTGGGCTGTGGATTTTTTAAAATTTCTTTGTGATCTTTAAATTGGTTTTGCACAGTTCTTAATGATGCATATCTTTGATGATTAGTAATGTCCATTGGTGAGGTCCTTGGGCTTCAATATTAGCTGATGGTCATACATTTGAAGTTTCTTCAATTACCCCATGCCTGTACTTGCCAATACTGTAGTGTTATTTAGGGTCACAGATAGAGGAAATACTTGCTATTACCATCTCCTCATTACAAAAAAAAATATAACATGACATTTCACCACAAAAGAAGTAAGCAAAAGCTAAAACCAGAGGTGTAATAATCACCTGTCATTTGATCATTTCTATTACAAGCTAAAACACAGCTCCAAGCTGGTCAAGACCAGTGTGTTTGAAGGCTGTGTTGTTAGTTTAACATAAATCCTGTAAGCCTGTTACAGCTGTGCCTCAATACTCCCTGGGTTACAAGGCCATGCTTGTGCACTTGTCAAAATAGCAAAGGTCACTAACAGTGAAGGAGATAACAAGAACAAGGAGAGAAACACCAGCAGCCTTCTCCCCTCAGGAATTGGCTCTCAGTACTGAAACTGTCACCTAATGCTATATTGCATAGCACTCAGAAGTGTACTGCAGCTGAAAGTGAAGAAAATAATTTCATAGAGAAAATAAAGGGTGGGACTAGTGGAAATTTTTATAAAGTTGTTTCTCAGGCCAGGGGAACCTATAAACCAACTTAAATTATTTTTTAAAATAATGCACAGGCACATAGACACATCTATAACACATGAATGCTTGATAATAATGTCGCTACATCATATATAGACCTGAAATTATTATGATGGGCATCACAGTAAACCAACTGTCTTTTCAACTGAAGTAATTTAAGACTGTGAAGACTTAAAGAATGCAGTTACATTCTCAAAATATTGTGCCCATAAGATAAGCCACCACAACAGAACTTGAGATAAATGCAGATGGCACAGCAGGAAGCACCTAATTGCAGGCCTAACTGAGGCAAAGGTTTGGTTAGGATCTGGACAAAAATTCCCACTATGGAAAACTTGGGGAAAGGGAACAAGTGTCATTTCAAATTATGAGAACAGCATCTACATCCCATGAGTACCCAGACCGTGGACTGTACAGAAGCAGTACCTCCAGAAGAACAGCTTGGGAGGCTAACAAAGACCAAGGGAGAAGAAGGAGCAGCAGGATACCACAGGAATCCATATGGCACTAATATATTTTTCTTAATCTCTCCTCTTTGACTCTCTTTCTCTTTCCCCTACCTTCAATCTTCCTATTTCTTTCTCTCTCTTTACCTCACATTTCCTGTTAAATAAAATCCATACTATTGACTTTGGCACATGGTCTTGTTTGCACCTTAATTTGAGGAGAGTCATTTCTTATAATTGTATGATAACCTTATTTTGGTGTCAGAATTGTAATGCTGTACTTCTGTATTAACATTTAGAAATCTTGCCATGTCCTTGTTCTGAGAAGTTTGTGTTAACTTTTGAAAATTATGCAGCACATCTCCTCTGAGGGAATTTGTACGGGGGTTGTGTAGTTCCCTCTGTGGAAATTTCTGGGAAAATGGCTATCCTGGGTGGCCAGTGCAAAGAAAATATTTTGTTGTCCTTCCTTGAAGGAAGGAAGTATCCCTTCTACCTGGGGCAGTGGGGCAACTAATTCCACCCCTCCTCTGGAAGGGTGTTGGCATAAGAAAATTGGCATAAAGAGCAATTGGCTACCCAGAAACTCAAAAATAAAATAATACTATATTTACAAGATTTGGTAAAAGAAATGTACTTTCAGTTAAATGAGGAAAATGAAAAAAAGGCTGCAGGCAGAGCTGCTGCTTGGTGCTGACCATGATTTTTTTACGAAGTTTCAGATGGAGCTTTGGAATGTGCATGAAAGAATCATAGGGAAAGAATTGCAGGATATAGAACCTTTAATATTCTTAAGCCATGGTCTTGTGACTCAGACCTTTTGTGCTTGGTGAATTTGAGAGACAGTGAGTGAATCTGTTGTTCTCATAAAGAGCAAGGCATATCCTTTGCATTGGCATCTGATGATGAGGAATTAGCATTATGACCCTTAATTAAAACTGAACTAAATTATTGTCAAGGCCAGAAAACTTCTGCTAAAATTATGCCCTGCGCAGCTCCTAGGATGTCAAAATCTGGCCATAAATAAGCCAAGATTGAAATCCAGTCAGTATTAAAGCAGTGGAATGAGTGGAATGCCAGGAGGATGGGTAATGCTTCCTGGGCAGCAAAGAGTTAAAATCACTGGTGTAAATGAAGCAAGGATTACCTGCTGAGGTTAATTTATGGCTCCCATGTGAGAACTGGAAATTTGTTAATCTCAATCCTAAAGAAAACCCAGAGACTCCACTGTCACAATACTGGGGCTTTTCTGCAACACAGAATAAAGTTTCCAAAGTTGTAACTAAATTGGCTTTACAAACAACATCAGCATTAAATATTGCAAACCAAAAGTTAGAATTTCTGGCACTAGCACACTTGTTTTGGTAGTGAAAAGATGTTCTTACACTTCCTTTCCAATTCTCTAGTCTGGCCACTTTATTACATCTCTTATAATTGAACCATAACAAACACTTGCTCAAATGAAAAGTGCATCAAAACTTCACTATAAAGGTGAATAAAGAATTGCAAATATGCATTGGAAAGGTTTAGCCAGAAACTGTTTAATTCTTAGTAGCTGGCTGAGTTTGGCCAACTCTGAAATAGTCTAATGACAAAGAAAATATCATAGTCTTATAAAAGATGATTGGCCTTTGAGAGGTTTATTTCATCATCTAAAGAATGATGAACCTCTTGATATATTTACTCCTTAAGATGCTTAGTTTGTGTCTGACAAATTTAAAATTGACCCTTATGTTTACAGTAAAAAAGGATTTCCCACATGTATACACAGTATTTGTTCCATTTTGAACACATTCATATTCTGTGAAACTTTAATACTAACAGTAGCTAAACACAACTCTTTTTTTCTTTTTTTTTCTAGAATCTTATACATCCTTGCAAAGAACTGTAACTTTGATATGTGACTGGTCAGTCATATTTTTGACTGACTTCTCATATCAGAGCTATAGGCAATGCTTCATTGCTCTAAATACCTATAAACACTGTTCAGCATGCATAATTGTGAACACTGGGATATGACACAGGGATTTTTTCTTCTTTTTCCTTTGGAGCTCATTGGTTTTCTGTCTTTTGTTGCTGTCTTACCCCTCCTGAGCCCTTCCTGTTCAACTTACATTTTAAATTGGTTCATTTGTTAAGATAATGGAAGCATATATATCATTTAGTCCAATGACTATATGACATCATCATATTCTTATATTCTAGAACATACAACTCCATCATCATCCTCACTTGTATAATACTGAAAGTTATTTCAAATGTATGTGCAATAATTTTCCGCCTACCCCAGGGACTTGGTTATTCATAGAGTACTGTACTTTTGAAGACCGACAGTGTGATTGAATTTGCTCTGAATCATTTATAAATCCAAAGCAAAGCAAGAGTTGCAATGCGATACATATGAATGTTATCTCTGTGTACACAGGATTCAGGCAATACATAAAAGCAAGAAACACCAAAACAACAAAGGCCTTTAGTACTAAATTATGTAGAATTTCTGCCATGGCAACATTAACAACGTTGCCTTGTCAGAGCTGCCAACAGTTTAATCTGGTCATGGATTTCCCCCAAAACTCAATGTTTTGTTGATGACAGGACTGGAGTGCTGGTTAAATGGAGGATGGACTTAAGTTAAAGTCACCAATCATACCTAAAAATCACAGACATAATCCAGCGTTGCGACTGGGATAGCTGTTGATATGTTGATGGTAAAGAGAGGCAAGGAAGGGCCTTTGTGTGGGTTCCACAGAGATGTTTATTCCAGCCACGCACGCAGGCAGTCCAGGGTCAAAGGAAAAGCTCTTGGGAAGGGTCCAGGTTCAAGTATGTGGGTGCTGAGGGCTGGGAGAGCATCAGGGACCAACTGTCAGGGAGCATCAGGCTACAAAGTTGGGATTGGGGGGTGGGAGCCAATGGGGAAATTGGGAGGGAGTGACTGAGGGACACAGGGATGGAGAGGGATTAACAGGGCTGACTGAGGGGGCAGAACAGGGGTACATTGGCATAACAGAACAGGGTATGCTGTGAGAGAAGCCTCTTATGTCTCCTTAACATAGGCAAAGACTCTCAGGGTCCACTAACCTCCACAATCCAGGATCCTTTTTTAGAATAACAGTTAAAACTTAAACAAAAAAAATGTAATATTAAGGTTGAACAATGTACAGCTCTTACTCTAACAAAAAAATCTTCTTATGAGTATTAAGCTTGATCTGACATTAGCTAAACAGGATGCCTTTATTTTACTGGTGTTCTTTACTAAAACAGTGAAACTACTGTTTCATGATTTCATGAAAATATTTTCCAATTAAGATTTGCAGCAGCAGGAACTCAGAGGCATTGAGGATGGTCCTGTGCATGGAGCTGGACTTGATGATCCTTGTGGGTCCCTTCTAATTCAGCATGATTCTGTAATTCTTTACAAGTGGTATAGTCAGGTATTTTGATTTTAAAATAAGTCCTTTTCAGTACCCTTCTACTTTCTAAATAGTTATTTTTGAAGCTACTGGTACCAGCAGGCCTAGGGAGCTGATTTTTCTCCTCTACTGCACTCTCATGAGACCCCATTTAAAGAAGTGCATACAGCTTGTGGACCCTCAACATAAAAAGGCCAGTAAGTCCAGTGGAGGGTCAAAAAGATACTCAGTGGGCTGTATTACCTCTTTTATGGAGACAGCCTGAGAGAACTGGGGTTATTCAATCTGAAGGAGAGAAGGCTGCAGGACGTTAGAGCAGCCTTATAGTGCTTAATGGGGGCTTACAAGAAAGCAGGAGAGGGACTTTTTAAAAGGTCATGTAGTAATGGGACAAGGGAGAATGGGTTCAAACTGAAAGAGAGAAGGTTTAGATCAGATATTGGGCAGAAATTCTTTACTGTGAGGGTGACAAGGCACTGGAACAGGTTGCCCAGACAAGCTGTGTGTGTGTGCCCCATCCATGGAACCATTCAAATCCAGACTGGTGTTGAGAAACCAGATCTAGTGGGAGGTATCCTTGCCTCGGACAGACTGGTTGGAACTAGATTATCTTTAAGATGTCTTTCAGCCCAAACTGTACTAGGATCCTGTGATTCTAAATGTCTTGCAGCAAGGCTCCCTGGACATTTTTCTTCAACACTGAAAATGTACATTTTCTCTCTCTCTACCTTTAATTCAGATACAGCTTTTTCCTCTATGGGTGGGTAGAAGTCCAGGTATTTTACAAAAATCTAGACCTCTGTTTTGCATGTATTTACACACATAGACTCATATGGAGATATATATATATATATATATATATATATATATATATATATACACATACATATATAAGATGGGTTACACTAAGAAGCAGCAAGGACTCATTCTGATATTATATTAACAAAATGAAGAGAAACAGGTGGTTAAAATCAAGTAGAATAAAAAAAAAAGGTTTCCTTGAAAAGGTGCGTCCATTGGAATGTATACCATTACCAATTACACAATTTCCCTCCTTCAATGATAAGGAAATGGCTATAATTCAGTATATTAGATTCGCCAAATCTGGAACAAAGAGAGGGAGACATCCTGTAAGACATTGAATGTTCTGGGAAAAGATAGACCCAAAAACACAGAGCATTGTCTTTTGAAAAAATTAAAATATGCATGTCAGATGTGTTTTCTGAGCAAAAGCAACAGAATTTTTCCTTTATTCATAAAGGAATAAGCAGCTGCCAAGTTGACTATGAAAAATATGAATTTCGTATAGGCTACCAACACATGAAAATAAATGCTGATGAGTTTTTTTGATTTGTTGGGGTGGTTGAGATTTTTTTTTTTTGGTTGGTTGGTTGGTTTTTTTTTGGGGGGGGTGTTTGATTGGTTGGTTTTAGTTTTGGTTTTATTTTTTTAATAGTGTGGTTAAATTATCTTACTAGTCAGAACTTGCATTTGATATGCAAAAGATTTCTGATAGCTAATAATTTGGTATCCAGTACATGAGAAAACAGAATGAATTATGAATTCTATGTTGGGTTTGGGTACTGAAAAATGGATAATTTCTTATAGCATTCAGTCATAATTAATTTTTCTGTGAAGTATTTGATTACAGCTTCTGCTTTTTCGGCAGATTTTTTTCATAATGGTGCATTTTGTATGTGAAATTAATAACATGAGTTGTCATGGATAGACAAGTGCCATCACATAAACTAAATGAGCCAAGCTACTAAAATGGCTGGTAAATGAAAGTAAATAGCGAGTGAAAGGAAGAATCATTGCAGGAGTTAAAAACAAATGATGTAAAAGCCTTTGGAAAGCAGTATAGCTCATGTTTAGCTACCTAAAGAAACATTTGATCAAATACATCAGCACTAGGTTATAGGGTCTGTAATTAGGTATTCAAAACTAGCTTCAAAATCGGACAGAAAATTCAAAATTCTGCTTATCTATTCCTGAAGAATCTTCTTTCTTCATGAAAAAAAATTAAATTTTAGTCTTTTGGTGCACTGTTATCTCACCAGCCACAGGACAGAAGGCAACCTGGACACAAGCCCTGCACATGCTTTTGCACTGCAGTACCACTTAAGTAAATAGGACTAGTCCTCTGATTTAGACTACATCTCAATAAAGGAACTAAGAGTTTGAAGTAAAAGACTGTGATTCTTGCATACAAGCAGAGTAGACTTAATAGTGATTTTGGAAATATTTATGTAATACCTATTTAAAAGGAAGATAAGACATTTTTGGTGCTACAGGTTATTTAACAACTCAGACAAAATCATTATTCTGCAGGACATAAGCACATAATCAGACAATCATCAAGGCTAGAAGAGAGCTCCAAGTTTATCTATCCAACCATCAACCCATCACCACCATAATCACCCCTAATCCTATCCCCAAGTGCCACATCCAGACACCTCTTGAACTCTTCCAGAGACAGTGACTGCACAACCTCCCTGAGCAATTTATTCCAACGCTTATCCACTCTTTCAGTGAAATCTTTTTTTCTAATATCTAATCTGAACCTCATTGGTACAATTTAAGACCATTTTCTCTCATCCTTTCACGAGACATGGAAGAAGAGACTGAATCCCACCTTGTTACAACCTCCTTTCAGGCAATTGTACAGAGCAAAAAGGTCTTTGAGCTTCCTCTTCTCCAGGCTCACAGATCCACTCCCTCAGCAGCCCCTCACAGGACATAGAAGAAAGATGAGAAATTTTGAGGAGTACATGAAGAGGGCACAGTGACGAAGGGATAGTGGGGAGCTGGAGATATCCAACATCCTTATGGGAGGAAGCAGAAGGACAAACAGTTTTTTCACTGGGGAGCAATGACTGAACCCAAGGGAACAGCATAGAGCTCAGCCAGGGGAAGTTAAGTGGGGATGTTAGGAAAAGGTTCTTCACACACAGGATGGTTGGGTGTTTGAGAGTTCCCCCAGGGAAGCGGTAACAGCACCAAGCTTGACAGACTTCAGATGTTTGGACAACACTCTCAGGCACATGGTGGGATTGTTGGAGCTGTCCTGTGAAGGGCTAGGATTTAGACTAGGTTCTTGTGGGTCCCTTCCACATCACGATATTCTATGATTCTGCGATACTCTCTACATCCTTCACCAGCTTTGTTGCCCTTCTCTGGGATATACTCCAGCACCTAAATGTCCTTCTTGAAGGGAGGCACTCAAAATTGGACAAAATATTTGAGGCATAGCCTCACCAGTGCTGAGCACAGAGGGACAATCATTGTCTTAGTCCTGCTGAGCACTCAATTCTTGATACAAAGATGCCACTGGCCTTCACAGCCACCTGGGCACACACTGGCTCATGTCCAACTGGCTGTTGATCAGCACCCCCAAGTCTTTTCCACTGAACAGCCCTCAAACCACCCTTCCCTAGACTGTAGTGCTGTATGGGATTGTTGAAATCCAAGTGCAGGACCCCACATTACACCTTACTAAAGCTCATACAGTTGTCCTCAGTCCGTTGATCCAGCCTGTCCAGTTCACCCTGGAGACCTTTCCCACTGTCCAGCAGATCAACAGTCCTGCCCAGCTAGGTGTCATCTTCAAGTTAGTGAGAAAACATAATAAAGAGGATCATATTGAATATGTCTGTCATAATGAAGACCCAGAAATAGTTACTTTATTTATACTAAAGAACACAGATATGCTATATTTTTTAAGGAGAAAATATAGTGTCATGGGGGAAAATAAACAAACCACAGAGGCATAGAAGAAAAAAACCTGATAGTGGACATTGACTCCCAATGCTAGCAATGAAATTTGATTATTAAAGAAAATGTGTATGTAAGAGAAAAAAATTCATCCAATCTGAAAATTAGCTTAATTCTTTCACACTATCTACAGAAATAATAATCGTACATAACTCAAAATTGCTTTCAAAATAACTATAATTTTTTATATACTTTACAGCCATAATTTTTCCCCAAGGTCAGTTGTTCTCATGTTTAAAATTTATTGACAACTTCTAACCATGGAAACCAGAATTAATGCTACTTAGTAATTTTTTTTCCTAAATGCAAATAATAATTACAATGACTACTTGCTTTCAGTATAAACCAACACTCAAAGTCGATTTCTGAAAAAGGAAATGAATGTGCAAGAAGCAACATGATGCCTATAAACTATTTCTGAAAAGAAATTTAACCCAGAAATTAAGAGCTAATGGGTAAAATATTGCTAAGCTTAGTCAGGTGAGTAATGTCATCTATTTCAGTGCAACTCGTACAAGTATGGCTATGTGATTTGACTGAAATGAAACCCTAAGCAACATCCATAACAGCACTAATGTGTGATGGATGCCCACCACAAGAGCAATTAAATACTCTGCAGATCATCTAATACTCTGATATCTGCTTTATGACTAGAAAACAAATGTGTTCGTTTTTCTAGTCCATCTATGTTTTTTTTCTCGATTGCTGATTCAATTGTAAAGGCTTCACTGGTGTGGCTAATTTCAGGATAAGTGTTTTTCCCACTCTCTTTACCTTTATAATTACTTGCGAGGATAGAAAGCTTTTTCTGAGAATCTAACATCAGTCCCAAATGGTTGCATGTGTGCCATCTTGTCCATGTTTGATGTGAGGTGTTAATTAGAGAGAGTTACCTGCAGCACACTCCTAAACATAAATTAAAAAACATTTTTGCCTCAAAACAGCCAGGTTTATCCTTTGCTACTTTTAAATTAATCTCAGACAGTTTTATTGTGTGATCAATTATTTACTGTCATCATAATTTCATTGAATTGTTTGATAAAAAATAGGATCAATCTTCTGACCAGTAAACCTGGAGAAAAAGATTCTTGCTCTATCTGCTTCTGCTTCAAAATATGGGATAAAAATTAGTTTGGGGAGTTTTAACTTGTTTGTTGTCAGAGGCATTATTCCTACTACTGAGTTAAACGCCCTTTTCTAGAGGATTATTTAGCTAATGGCTCTCTTGTGATTTACTTATTTTGATTTCGTTTATGTACAGTTCAGGGGTGTTTTGCACAATTCTACACTTGTTAATTTCAGAGAAATTGGTTGTTAAAGATTTTGAAAACCTAATCTAAATTATGGAAGAAACATTTTAAAATAACTGCTAATTTCAAGTTTGCTGATTTAGGAATATTCATGTTCATGTATAATATTCATTTAAAGACCATAATCAAAATCTTCAGACAATATTATTAGTTCTCTTTTAAATCACACTTGTCCCCAGTCAGTTTTAGATGTTTTTTTGATTAGTGAAAGTCCTCAAAACCTTACTGGCAAAAATAATATTCTGATATGACAATTGCTATCTTTGATACATGCAAAGTTTAAAACTGCCATTCCCATAAAAAAAAAGTGTGAAAGCGGGCTGGAATTTCAGGCAGTGTGCACTAAATTTCAGAAATTAAATTTAGAGATGTAGGAGGACAATTTGAAATGGTTCACTAGAGGTTAAGTTGATGCATCTACCCAGTAATTCATTGTCTGGAAAAATTGAATATACCCATTGCTTCCAAATGTCATTTAGCTCAAATTATAACCTTTTCTTATGAAGAGCTAAGACTCACAATCTGTACATAGAAACAACAACAATTAAATAAATAATTTTAAAAATACCCTAAAAAAACCCAAAGAAAACAAAACAAAAGTACCAAACATGTAGCTGGTGAATCAGCACTCCATGACATATTTACATACACTGGCAACTGACCTTAAATGTTGACAGTGTTTCTTAAATAGCTTAAATGATATAACATCTAGTGCATTTTTTTATTTTCCTCATGGGTTTTGTCAAAAATATTGATTATTGTAATACAAACCATAAAGCTATATTTATTAACAAGTCAGCTCATTAATTCAATGTAAATATTTTTAGTGGTCTTGCTCATGAATTCTTTAGGGCAAACACATTGTCTTTATTTTGTTTTCCCACTTTTTTATACTCTCTCATAGGTGAAAGGAATAATCTGCAGAACTCCTCTATTTGTACATAAAGAAAACCTTAAAAGATGAAGTCCCCTGTAGCAAGCAAGGATTGGTCTGTTTTTAAGAAAAGCTGGGACCTCTGAGAAATAAACTTTAGTTTTATGAAGCAATTATTTTCTGACACCTCAGCCTGGGTGTTTTCAATTCCCTCTTAAGCCTGCATGTTTGTCAGTGCCAAATTGTCTGTTGCAAAACCAACTAAAGTGATGAAGGTTTTTTTAGCTACATTAAAATATATAGTCGTCTCATAGAGATACCAACATCTTTTGAAGTTGCCTGTATTAAGACTCTACTGCTTTTTTAATTTCATTTTAACAGATACTACACTTTATCTAATATCTAATACAGACACATACCTACATATTTTGTGAATTTTGATATCTGTATTTCTCTAATTAATACTGAAGACAAATACTAATGAAATAATTTAAAATTAATTTTCTTTAACCACAACAAAAGCCTATGGGTTCTTGTTATGAATTCAAAATATTGCCATCATCCTGCATTTGGTTTATTCATGCATGATGGGTTTTGATAAGATGGCTGTGGATGTCAAATTGACAGGTACATTCACCCAAAATGCTGATTGAGACTGCTTAAACACAGAAAGCCTTTAAGAGACAACTTGTCCCTGAGTGATACACAGTAAGAAGTCTGGGAGCAGAGGACATGGCAGGGAGAGAGTCAGAATTGGGTTTTCTACACTTTTGCTTTTGACTTGTTCATCAGAGATGCACCACACTTGCACTTAGCTAAGGCTTTGAGGCCTGAAGACACAATTAGCCAAGTCAGACATCACACAAGTATGTGACACTCAAATGTTTCCATTTAATGGGCTTTAACAAATTGTCCAGAAATAACTTAATCAAGTAAGAGTTTATGGAAACTGATTTCAGTTGAATTTCCCATGTCCCTACCTCAGGGCTCCAGTACTTTTGTTAAATAATGCAATAAGAGCCTTCGTGATCAAAGAATATCTAACTGCAACAAACCAAAAGGATGTCAGCCTGATAATACTGAAAGAGGCATTTATGACTTGGTATTCTAGGGAAAAAAAAATTAACATCTGAAAAAAGTTTTTTTTAAAACAGGAAATCCACGGTTCATCAGGATTTTAACCCTCTTTGGATTTTTTAAAGCTAAGAAACAGCTTTTAAAAATTTGAATTAATAAGGTTTGGTTATTTATTTATTTCAAATCAGACTTTTCAGATGATGTATTTGACCTGTCAAAGGAAAAGGCCTTTTACAGGACTGTGGTAGCCATTTTAGTGGGTATGGCTGGTTTCCAAGGTCAGAGAATGTTACAGTCACAGGCATTATTCAGTGATGTCAAGAAATTACTCTTTTAAAAGAAAGAATACTTATCATAAGGAATTGGAATTGCCAAAATAAAAATTTCCTTCATTAATAAAATGATCTTCTTACATGCCAATTACTGCATTTTGTGTAATTCAACAAAAAAGCATTTTCCTTCTACATGTTCCACAGACAAATAAATGTAATAAACAACAGGTAGTCATGGACAGGGGGAAGCTTTGGGCAAAGTATAAGCAGATTCTAGTGGGACATGAAAAACAGAAATAAAACTTGAAGGGACAAAGAAACTTGTAATATTCAGAACATGAAATATCTGTTGCTATTATGCTTCTCTTACAGAGCAATAATTCTGCATAATCCACTATAGATCCGTATGAACATTATATATATATATATATCAATCATACCTACATATCTGCAGGGAGAAAATAAATTTTTTTGGAGTTGCTGAGCTGCAGATTTCCATGATCTATAATTGGATTAATAAATATATTCATTCATGAATCAGAACTCACAAGCCGAAGTTACAGAGTTGAAACAGATCCAAAGCTACCCATAAAACCATTCTGATATTACTTCTTACACACAAAGGATTCAGAAGGTATACTGTGGTTGTAAAATTCTGTTCTATACATATAGTTCCTATCATATATTAATTTTACTTTTTTCCCTTTTAAAAGATCCTACAAATGGAAAAAAAATTGATTAATATAATTTCAATAAAATGGATAATATTTTCACCCTAAATTTTAGACACTGGGGATGTTTCTGTTCCAAACAAAAAAAGAAACCATCCCTTAGTTTCTCTTCTCTTTAATTTACTGCGCACTTTTGTGAAAAATTTCAAGTGTTTTTTATGTTGTGTGGTTTATTTAGGTTTTGGTTGGGTTTTTGGTCATCACACAATTGTATTACTAAATCTGAACAAAATCTGTAAAGAGTCAGTCTAGAAAAGTTATTGTCACTCTTTCTGGAGGCATTCATAAACTTAATGCTGTCTTCTTAAATGAATACGAAAAGTATTCCCAAATGCACAGATCATAACAGGGTTTTTTTTCATTAAGAATTTAAAAAAAAATAGTCTGATAAAATGCACTGCTTTTCTTTGTGTATGATTTCATAATAAAAAAAAATAGCAGCATAGGATTTTTATTTTATTACTTTTACAAGAGCTTTTGCTCCAAATTATTTATTAAAATCTACAGCACAAAAAAAAAAAATTAAACAGATTGCAATCTGTGGCTTACAGAGATTGAAGGGAAGGTGTCCTAATCTTTTCATTAGATGCTCAGAAAGACATTATTGAATGATTATAGCAGTCAGGAAGTGCAGTGTGAGTATTGTTAATAGAATTATATTTAAAAGTATTTATGAAGATATGAACTTAGGTGTTCGACAAATGAACCAACAACTCTAAATTAAAACTGAAATTTTATAGAGAGATCTGATGAGAAGGTACCTGAATTAACTGCATCAGAATATGTGTTTACAGTCAAGGACTTCTAGTATTGAGTTCATTGTTTGCTCTTTTTTGGGGTTAAGACCAGGCTCATGACCCTGCCAGGCACTACATTATTATTAATGTTGCTTCTTGCACCTCAGTCAGTGTAGTTCAACTAATCATCTGTGACAAAAGGAGGTTGAGTCAGTTTTCTTCAAGACAAACACAAGAGCCAGATGCATGATTTAATTCCTGCTGTTTTCTTACTCGAGATAACAGTTTCATCTCTTCAAGGCTACTGGCCCCTTAGAGGCTTGGGTTGAATTGAAGTAAAGTGTGTTTTGGCTGGGACTTTATTCATTGGCATGTGATAGAATTGTGAGACTATAGACATTTAGTTGTGCAGACCAATAACAGTGGCTGTGCTGAGACAAACACTGCACACATTCCAGGATTTTGTTTAGTTGTTGCTGGGCTTCATTTGTTTTAAACTGGCTGTAGTAGGACTGACTGCCCACTTGCGACCAGTGCAATTCACCTCTGCAGCACAATCCAATTTTGTTCCAAGACAAATCCTGTTCATATATTTCTACACCATGCTAGAAGAGAAAAATAAAATTTCTACTTGAAAAGTTCTCTTTGAACAATAAAGAACATGTGTCTTTCCCACTACTGCAGAGACCCTTCTTCCTCCTTCATAAAGACATTTCTAGGTTGCATGATAGTTTTACAAAATATAATTAGAAGTTAATAATTATCAATCCAGAGTTCTCATTACTAAGTTCATCACAGAAACAAAAGGAAAACAGTTTTCAAAAAGGAAAGAAACAAATCTGTCATTCTCATTTTTCAACTTTCTCAGCCCATGAAACTTCCGTAAATGCCTGAGATTCATTCAGATCAATGAGAACTGGGCACAGAGATTCTATTGCCAAGGGCTGAAATGGAAATCTGTGCAGTCTGTTATGACATAATGGGTACAAGTGCCAGACTCACGCCAATGTCACAGAGACTTTCATTTGTTTTCAGAATAAAACAAAAGTTTTGGCTGGAAGTTTGGTTATCAGTAAAAACAAACAAGCATATGTAACCACAACCTGACACATGCTAAATCCCATTGAAGAATTATGTCATAGAGAGGAAACAGTGTCTGAAGACAGTGGTTTAGGTCCAATGTTTTGTGGTAATATAAATACAGGATTTCTGCTTCTGGAAAGCATAATTTTCTTATTGCATGAACTCATACTGTTGCTTTAGTGCAGCTGTTCCCACTCTGATCAAAATCTATTTCTGTCTCCATTTTACTTTTCACGCTCCAGCATGTTTCTCTATTCTATAATCCAAAATCTAGGTGACTTGCCTCCTGTTCTTTCTTTATTTTATCCTAGGCACCTGCTTTTTACACCTATACACTGACCTCAAGGATATGAAACAATTGATTCCCTCCACAGTCCTTATTAGGAATTTTTCCACTCCTCTTGAGAGAGACAGTGTCTAAACCAATCAGGTCTAGAAATCACCACTAGGAAAGTCAAGTATTGTTATGAAATGCAGCATGCTCCTTGTGCCTTCCCATCCCTCTCAGTAAAGCTGAAAATGCTTAGGAAATTCAGCAATCATACTGTCCTGTAACACTTACTCCCAAAACCTTAAAATGTGTTTACACATTTAAGATGTGCTACTAGTATGCAATTTTCTGTTCCTGTGGATGTCAGGAAAGTAACTGAATCCTTCCTCCAAAATCAGAAATATTAGTTTAAAAAATTATATCTATACATGTATACATATTCCAGACATCATAAGGGTTTCCCTTTCTCAGAGACAGAATAATAATTCAGGACTGTAGCCTATAAATAACATTCTTTGTCATATCTAATAATGACTACAGAATGAAATATTAAAGAGTTTTAATTTAAGACAGCTGATTTGTAAGCTACAGGAAACATTGTTATAATGTAAGCAGTTAGATAACTTACACTATAGATAAACCACAGCCTCTGAGTCGAGCTCTCTGACCCCAGAATTACTTTGGTGCAGCATAGCTGGGTGACCTTGGCTCAGTTTTACCAAGGAGGTTGTTGCTAAGCTTTGGGAGTACATGAATGGGAGCCACATGAAATAAGTAATAACACGGGCAGAAGAGAAATTATTGCAATGGCAATAGTTGGCAGCTCAGGGAGCTGCAAGGGAAAAACACAGATGTGGGAAAACATATCCCCTTAAGGAAAAAGCAGGCGACTCAAACACAATGAATCAGCAAGATCAAAGGTCAGACGCTTCCAGGATTACAGGATGTGACGCTGCTGGTATGAGTGACCAGCAGAGATCATACAAGGGTCTCAGAACTGATAAATACATTAATGTGCAACCTGGCACTGCACCTTTCTATTGTACATATCAGACACATACAGAACTGCTGTGTTTTTATGCTGTGTGTACTTACACAACCCATACAAAGGGCCTCTTTGCATGCAGCAGACAAAATTGCACTCCTGGAGAAAAGAGTCTCCGTGGAAAAAGCTACAGAATTGGAGGAGAAGGGTTAAAAACCAGATTCATTGGTTTGTTTCATGTTTTTACACTGGCCAAACTTCAGGCATCCACAAAAGATACTCAATTCACTCACAACCCCCACCCCCCCCCCCCCCCCCCCCCCTCACTGAGCAGAGGAGAAAAAAATTTAATGAAGGCTTCATAAAGTGAGATAACGACCAGGAGAAAACACTCCAAGGGAAAAACAAGCTCAACTTAAAGGTACAAAGTGAATTTATTACTTACAGAAGCAGAGGAGGATAATGAGAAGTAAAATAAGCCCTTAAAAACATTCTTTCTTCCCCCAGCCCCTTCTTCCTGCCCACCGCCAGTGCAGGGAGACATGGCACGGGGGTTTGGTCAATTCATCCCCTGATGGAGTCCTTCCCCTACTACGCCATGGGGTCCCTCCCATGGGAGACAGTTCTCTATAAACTTCTCCAATGTGGCTCTAAACCTCAGGAGCAGCAGTTCTCCAAAACTGCTGCACCATGAGTCCCTCCCCTGGGCACACAGTCCTCCCAAAACTGCTGTGGCATGAGTCATTCTTCCATGGGGTGCAGTCATCCAAGGACAGGCTGCTCCAGCCTGGAAGCAGGGCCCTGTCTCTCCACTGGGTCTCCCACTGGATCACAGCCTCCTCCAGGCATCACCCACTCCAGTGTGGACACCTCTCCTAAGGGCTGTGGGTGGATCTCTGCATCCCCTATGGGTCCCCATGGATCCCCATGGGCTGTGGTGGATCTCTGCATTCCCTATGAATCCCCATGGGCTGTGGTGGATCTCTGCATTCCCTGTGGATCCCCATGGGCTGTGGGTGGATCTCTGCATTCCCTATGAATCCCCATGGGCTGTGGTGGATCTCTGCATCCCCTGTGGATCCCCATGGGCTGTGGGTGGATCTCTGCATCCCCTGTGGATCCCCATGGCTGCAGGGGCACAGCTGCTTCACCATAGTCTCACCACAGTCTGCAGAGGAATTCTGGCTCCAATGCCTTGAGCACATCCTCCCTCTCCTTCTCCACTGACCTTGGTGTCTCCATGTTCTTTCCCTCACTTGTTCTCACCTTCTTCTCTGACTAGAAAAAAATGCACTTTGTTTTGATTTTCTTCCTAACTATGTTATCACAGAGGTGTTACCAATATCTGTAATTGGCCCAGCTTTGGCCAGCAGCACATCCATCTTCAGAGCCATCAGGGATTTTCCCTGCCAGGCTGTCTTGGTTTGGAAAGACAGGGACCAAAAAAAGGGGAAACTTCCCTTGGGGTTTGTTATAATTCCAAAATTGAAGGAGAGGTCTTAGGCAACGATAAGGAGGGTAGGAATAACAGTTCTTTACTAGTTAGTCTAACAAGGTAAATTCACAATAATTACAATATTGACAACAAACAGAACTAGAGGAGAAAAAAAAAACCAAAACAACAAATCAGTCACAGTTCTTCCTCTGGTAACCCCCCCCACCCCCCTCAGTACCGTCACAAGCTAATAGGGCTAGCGGCAGCTCTAGGAGGGTGAGATGATTCCGAGGGTTCACAGTGGCTGGAGCTGTTGGAAAAGTGTCCCGGCTGGCAGGGGATGTAGAAACACAGCGTGGGGAGACCTCGAGCAGAACTGAAGAAACTGTGGGTGCAGGGCAGGGAGGAAACGGGTTCCCAAAATCCCGGGGGACACACGAAGAGACCGGTGTTCCCACGGAGTTCCAGGTGAAGGGAATGGTGAGAGCTCTCCACCTCGTCGAGACGAGCAGCCCTGGCCGTCCCCCCAGAGCAGAAAACTGCCCCCAGCGAAGTGGAATCCATGTCTCTGCCTTAGCTGCTTCCTTTGTTTGTTCCCGAGCACCCATAAGTACCGAAAAGCACCCAGCCATTAGCTTCTTAGCAACTTCTGGGAAAAAATTCTATAAGAAATCAACCCAACCCCCAACACAGGCATAGTGGAAGCTTGCAGCAGCTTCTCACAGAAGCCACCTCTGTGCCCTCTTCACCCCACTACCAAAAGCCAGGCCATGCAAAACCGATACAGGTTGAAATCTAGACAGTTAGGAAGTAGAATAGTACAACTTTAGGGAAATACATGTTCTGTCAGTCTTTCTGCACTTGTTCCTAGTGAAATTTTTCCTAGTGAAATTACCAATCCCTACTGTCTTAAATCAAGGTTTATTGGAGAAAGGATATAAAAAAAAAAAAAAACAAAAACAAAAACCCGAATGTAAATAAGTTAAGCAAATTAAAATATTCCTGGTAAATTATATGAGGACTTTTGCTAGAAAGGAAAAATAGCATAATCATCCTGTGTTGATTTAAGCATGATTTAAATTCTTGAATTTTGAATATCCTTTATGGAACTCATGAAAATGAGTCCCTTTAGATGCTGACAAGTCATTAAGCTGCCTCATTTTCCTCTCTTGTACTGAATACAGAAAACCACTGAACACTAATACTATCTTGACTTAGGTATCACTCATTCAAATTATGCTGAAAAGTTATTGAATTTGAATAATCACTGTTCTGAAACTTAGTAGACATTTTCTAGCAATATTGTGTTCTCCTCTTTGTGCTAATCTCTTTGCTGAGTGATAGCCTTGTTTTGATAAGTGTTAATGGTTTAATCTCTTTCAGCATTGGAGGATTCTACCATTTTTTTAATATCTTATCACTTCTGAAGCACTAGAACACACCATTAATTTAAAGAAACAAAACAAAACAAAGCTGTTTTCTTCTAGTTGCCCAAAAGAATTGCATTCACCAGATTGCTGAAATAGGACATGCCTAGGCTAATAGAGTCACCATACCCTACTAAATCTTAACACTCAGAAAGCTGTGACCAAATTTTTTTCACTGGTTATCTACAGGTGAGAAAGATCGCCATGCATCTAACAGTTTCAATTCTAACTTCTTGATCCTAAAAGTACTTTTTTGTGTAGGAATCCTGGACTAATTGCTGGGAAAGAAATAATTTGAGACGTATTTTTCAGTGCATTTACAAGCTGCTTAAATGAAGATTTTGCAATATTTCAAAGGGTGGTAGAAGTCTCCTGGTAACAAAACCCAGTTGGATATATTTTGTATTCTCTATACTTTTTCAGTATGAAGTTAAATTTCAGAAATAAAAGAGCATGCAAGAGGCTCTTTTTTATTTTCTAAGCCTCAAGCTGGAAAAGCAGGGAGTTCATTATTATGGAAACATAAGTCTGTCGAGCAGAATACACCAAGCCTCAATATTTTACAGTTTCCACACTATGTTTTACTAACTAGTGAAACAAAAAGATACACAAAAGTTGATTGTTTCTGTGATAAACAAAATAAGGCTTAGAGAAAATCACTTTCTGGCTGTACTAAATGAAAAATAATTTTTTTTGAAGTTGTGTAGGAAGAGGAAGACTTTTTTACTCCAGATCATTTCTGGACACTTCTACATATTTTTCATGTTTTCATCAGGAGATTTGTTAATGTAAAAACCATGTTCATTCTGGAAGCATGTTGGTGCTGCTTCTTAGTGAAGAAAGCTATACTGCTATTAACATTTGCATAATAAAAGCTCCCAATAATTACTGCAGAACAATTAGGAGGCACTTAAGAGTAACATTTACCTGGTCTGTATCTCCTCTTCTTGAATTTGGCTTTCTACCAGAACTAATGTGTTTGACAAACATAGAATAATTATTTAAATGGGGGATGTTTCCTACATAATGTGCCCTCTGGAAGCTGATTTAATTAATGCCAATTAAAACTCATGACTGAAAGGTAGAAAAGTCTGCTTATTGTATTCCACCTTTAGCACTAAAGCATAGGACATAAAATAAGCTAACATTCCACATCTGCCTAGTGTCTCTTTGCCAGTGTCGAACTCCAGAAAGGTCACAAGTCCTTTCACTGTGTGGATATTTACATGTTTGTGTGGCTGCACACGTTTTGGCACACGCATGTATCTGCATAGCACATAGAAATGTATATATACATATACATGCACAAATAAAAAGCATTTTGGGAGAGCATTCCTGCAAACTAGATGATCTAGAAGTACAGAGTTCATAAATTGAAGAGGTCTTCATCATTCATGTGTACCTTCTTTTTAAAATTGTTGTTAGTTTAAAATAAAACATTTAAATAGCAGAACAAACTGTGGTAACACTGATGGTTATAATCTTACTTCCTCTGACACAAACCATATTTATACAGAGTGAAGTGAAACGAGTAAGAGATTTTATGCACAAAAATAAGGGTTTGAATCTTGATTACTTCATATTCCAGATGAGACTTAACTCTAAAATTACTGGCTGTTTGAACGTGAGAGTTTTGGTCAAAGAAAGCAGAGGCATGGATTAGGGTGCTCTTCTAAAGATAGAAAAGTTTTCATTTTAATGTAGAGCTAAAACTAACCTTTTAATATTTATTGAGAAAAAATAAATCTGCATAACCTTTATTTTTAATGGCATGAAATAACCATCATAGAATGTATGTTGAAACCTTAATTCTCCCAGCTATATTTTATTCCATAAATACTTCCTTCTAAGGCTTCATCCTCATTCTTATTTATACAAATGTCATTCCAATTATTTTGTCTATTTAAAGCATTCATGAAAATGCTTATAAATTAAGCTTGATACATATTTAGACTATCCTCTCCTTATCAGAGCTACATAAGTGTCCTTCTGGGAATGATAAGTCAAGTTCTATAAGGATGCAAAGAACCTTGTTCAGCATAGACACATATACTACAGTCCCACTACTTATTATACACATATTAAGTATATAATTTCCATAGCTCTTAGTATTAAGTCTCCTTAACTTTTTAATTGGATTGTCTAGAGGTGGGGAGAGCTAAAGCCTATATTCATAAGAAGATAATGTATATATATATATTGCCCCTCCAGAGTTTTAAAGACACATCAAACAAGTATTAAACCACAGCCAACAAAAGTATTAGAAAAGTTGTCAATGAGTTTAAATAATATTTGTTCCATGTATTTAAAGAATTGTATTTCTGCTTTATGTGATAGATATGCAGTGAACTTATCCGCTGAGAGAAGGATGCCTTTATTTAATGTCTAGCTTTTTGCTTGTCTTGAAAGTAAAGGAATCGTCATTTTGTCCAGACAATTACCCAAGGCATCTATATTAGGAAAAAAAATCAAACAAAAAAACCCCAAAAAAACAAAGACACCATTAGCTTCCTTTCTCTCTTTACTAGAAATAGATAAATACCTCTAGCAGTTAATAGACATCTGAAATGAGTCTCATTGTTTATATACATTCCAGACTCTTTCCATTAATTATACAGGGAGTAAACTGTTAATTTAAGCTAATCCTAAGATTGAAAGTAATGGATCTGGACTTAAAACCTGTCTGAAAGAAGGGAAGAACATCCTGAAGACTGAAATTACCTGGTGTATTTCATAGTGCACTACCTAGCTTATTTTGAGAAGATGAAGGTGATCTATTAATGACAGCAGTATGGTGTCTCAGACACTAAAATTTTTTAAAAACTTCAAAAACCTGTCCCCAAAAAAATAGTAGAAGAAAAACCTTGGCCCTAGATCAAGCATGCAAAGGAATTATAGAAGAATGGAGCTGCAATGCTCAAATGATATCTAATCTTTTACCATCAAACAAATATGAATAATAGCAACAACAGGTTATATGGCCTATTTCTTATGTAGGAAACAATTTTTATTTTATAGGTGGTGAATTCTTCAATGGACATTACAGTATATGAAATTTTATACATTAAAGGCTATAAATCTCTTTATATCTTTTGAAGAGCCATGCAAATGAAAGCCAAAGATATTTAAGAATCTAATTCTTACTGAGGATGTCTTACACTTCAAGTCACTTTTTTTTTTCTAATTCCTATTCATCATATATTTTCTTTACTTTGCCTAGCATCATTTTTGATGCTTCCACGTGAGAGTGTTTTCTTTCTGTGTTCTGGAGAAGGCAGAGTTGTCTTCAGCCACATAGTCTGTTTCCTATGAAGTAACAGTGGAGAAACGATGACATGTGTGGATCTCATCAGCAATATGTGGTCTCTTGCTCAAATAGTGCTTAAAACTACCACCAGATTCACTTTCTTGGAGCATTTTCTGCTTGATAGAATTCACTGGGGTGCTATTGGAATAGTTTTATTTATATTTTATAAATTGCATCAAGCAATGCTTTTCTGCTACAGTAGTAACTAGCTGTTAATAAATTTCAGCCTTGGTCTCTGTCAATGTTCCCTGAGTCCACTTTTCCTGCAATTGTCAATACAGTAAGTGTTCACAACCTCATTTTGCAAAAGTGCCATACCACAGTAGCATTTCTCAGTGCGTTAAAGCTGAGATTTTTTATGAAATAATTTTGAGATTTTGACTTTCACTGTTTTGACTACAAAAAGTTAGAGCTTCTCAAATGCTGCTATGTTTTAGAATGTAAAATAGCTATCTAGATGATCCATGGTAGCTTTTAGGCAAGAAATTATGTTTTTATTTTCAGTGTTTTGGAAAACTCTTAGACATCTGGTTCATCAAGCTACAACATAGAGTCCTGCGGGTTATAATTTGTCACTTCTATTACTTTTGTTAAGTTTCCAATTGGCCTTTATTCCTTTTTTATTTGTTCCTTCTGATGATGGGGCTGTTCTGAATAAATGCAGTCACCAGAAAACTTCATCACAGTCTCTTTTCCATGTTATTTATACCTTGCATTTTATATATCCAATGGCAAGTTTTATACATATGCTAAGGCAAAATATCTCTCTTTTTTTAAAGTTTAAACTAATTAAGAGCAAAGTTTGCTGAAATTTAATGAGCACTCTTTTTTTTTTTTTTGACCTATTGTTGTCTAGTAGAATTTGCGTTAGAATTAGTAGGAATTTATTTTACTTTCACTTTGCATATAATTATGGAGGTTCCCACCTCCTGCAGCAATACTAACCTCTGGAGCACTGTGCATGCCTTTATTCCCTTTCAGTTATTGAGGCAAGAGCTGATTAATCAAGCCTCTGAAAGTATGTCTTTCTTAACACTCTGTCTACTTTGAACTTGGGTTACATACCTCTGTCTAAAAACTTTACTAGCTAAACAGATATAACAATCATATTTCTTTTGGAAACTTGGTTTTCAGTCATAGCTCTTGAGTTCTTGTTTTCAAGGTGAATTAAATCAATTTCTCTCAGTTAAAATCAAATTAGAATAGTCAGGCTACTTCAGTCCTGAATGGGATTGTTCAAGCTAAATTCTACAATGCTTTAAACAAACATTTTACTTCCAAGTCTTCATGGAAACAGGTGCAAATATTTTCATAGTTTTTAAGACCACTTAACACAAAAAGCTTTGAGAATTTCAGGGCTCTCTAATAGCAGTCATAAAATTAAAATTAAATATTAACTATTAAAAGTCTCTGCTTTATATATTCTATAAATAAACACTTTCCTTTTATATATACAATACCTCTTTCTGAGTACTGCTTCAAATTATTTCCAGCTCAGATTTACAGCTTAAAAAGTTGATTTTCTGTTTGTGTGTTAACTTCTTATGGATCTTGCTTGAACCCAGGCAGGTATTTTGCAACCTCACCACTTGACAAAGAGCTCTGTATGTGTATCACCTACTTAGTGATAAAACACTTTTTTTTGTGCTCTCTTTTCATGTATTATTATTCTGGTACCTAGTTCTTGTGAATGATTGTTCTGTAGCCTCTCTCTCCATGATGGTCCTATTTTATAAACAGCCTAGAAGTTACACCTGCTTCACGTTACAGAGTCCTAGCTTACACTATCCATACTTGCATGGAAAGTCTTCCATTATTTTGGGACCTCACTTAAATCAGTCTTTTCCCGTTCTGTCATATTTTCCCTGAGATAAAGGCAAAGAGTAATACACAGTCCCTAAAGTGTGAGCAAGCCAAAAATCTATAAGGAGGTGGCATGAAATAACAGTTTGAATATGATCAAAGACTGATATGCATGTTGAGCCAGTATATTTAAGAAGTCTATTCTAAATCTTATTACAAAAGTTGCCACCTTAATGGTGACTGGTCATCTTTCTGTCAGTTTATCCCTGTTAATTTTAATAAAGACAAACTTTACAATTTTGTATGTTATTTGTCCCTGCTTCTTTATTTTTTTCATGTGTCAGGAAGCTAAGGGTTGCATTTTCTCGTATTGGGCATCATAAACCTTCCAGCACACCAAGGTTGTTTCAGCTTAACTTGGCCATTCATTCTTTCCCTCACCCCCAATGGGATGGGGTACAGAAAAGAAAGAACAAAAACAAGAAAAACTCACAGGTGAAGAGAAAGAAAATTGAATAAATGTGAAAGCAAGTAGTTTCCCAGATACTCCTTCTTTCCTTCCTTTAAGACACGTAGGACATTTATGCTATTTACTGTCTTCAGTGAAATTGAAGATCCCCATGAAATCCCCACAATTTCAACAGTCTTGCAATGACATCAACCATCTCCTTCAATAACACAACAGCCAAACTACCATTCTATCTGTGGTCCTCGGTATGTCCAGTTTGCTTAGGTGGTCCCTAAATCAACCTTTGGCTCCTCACAAAAGCTACTGAAAAACACAGTTTTTATATACGTTAAGATGTTCTTCTGAGTTTTTAAATGTTTTCTATATCTACAAATAGTTTTGGGATTTTTAATTGAGAAAAAAATATAGAAACATTTTCTATACAACACTAAATAAAAATCTTCCTGCTTTATATCAAGAAAATAATCTTACTATATTATATCAAGATAAAATCCTAAATCTTTAAATCTTCCCATATTTTATTAGGGAAATTATCAGCCAAAATTATCCTATATATAGGAACATCTTCATCATTTGCTTTTAAATTATCTCAAGAACAATCTGGAGATTCTAGATCATAGAAAACAGTTTTGTAAATCAAGAGCCCACTTGAATAACAAATATGCCCAAATACTAATAACATACTACTAAATTCTCAGTTACAAAATATATTTTAATAGACCATCTATGCTTTCAAATAGTATTCTGTTTACATTTAAGAAAACTTCACATTTTAATCTGCTTAAATGCAAATAAAGATTCTAGCTGTGGGCACCATTCTGTGCTCCACATATTTAGTCACTACATTGATTGTTAGAAATGGACACAGCATGTCAGCCTTTGTTTGTTTGATTTTTTTCCCTAAGAGCAATTCATTCAGGCTTAGGTTGCAGTAATGCACTATTGATAATTGTTGAGCAATCCAATTTTTCTTCCTTATTTCCTTTTAGCCTATAATTTTCATGATGTTTTAAGAGTACATTTTATGTTTATCTTCAAATGTAATCTTGTTAGCTAAAGTGCTAAAACTAATCATCATCTTTGAACTTTTCAGCTTCATTTCAGCCTGCAGCAATGCTTTGGATCAGATTTTCCTCACTTCAAAACAAACATTCATGAGAGTAGGTAACATTCCTCTGTGAGGGCACAAAGATAGTTCTTTGGAAGATCATTACCTGGCAAATTATCAGTGGACAGATGAAAAACTCTGCTAGGATACTGCTGACACTTAATAGGGAGATGAAAAATAAGGAGGATAGCACAAAACTGGCACTTGGTAAAAGATGCCAGCAAGAAACTTCAATATTGTTTAAATTGTCTAGTTGGATTTCACAACTGGTGTGTCCCTAAGAACAAGAAGTAAAACATGCAGCATCCATGTCCAGGGCATTAGATACTGATAATTTTTGCCTTCCATATGAATCAGAAGAAAAAAATGTCCACCAAAATTTTCAAAAATGAAGCACTTATTTCCAATCTGAATCTCAGTATTTGTCCCTGATATAAAGGAGAATATGAAAGCTCAGCTTTATTTCAGCCTGTGAGCTATCATCCTATTCTGCCCACATTCACTAAAAATATTTTGTATGAAAACTAGCAAGTAGAGATAGATCCATTGATTGATATAGAAATAACATAGGTAGGTAAATAGAGTGATGTTTGGGATTTGCCAGATCATTTTTTTTCTAAGATTTTGGATGTTGATCAACACATGAACTAACTTCAAATATACTGCTTGTGGCAGTCTTTAAAAGAATGGGCAATTCCTCCCCACTCCTGACAACAGCAGAACCAGAAAATGCTTTTTTTACATATCAGGAAACAACTTCATTGAATAAATATTCATGTTCATGTTTGAAACAAAATGGCTTCTTAAAGGTGTGAAACATTTTAAATAATAGAACTATACTTATTTGTAGAAAAATATGAGAAAATTAAAAAGATAAAACATTTTTACTGATCACAGCAAACTTAGTACATGTTCAAGTCCATTACAGCAGATGAAATATGCTAATTTAATTTTGAAACTTACCTTATATATATTATGAGCCAAAATGATTAATCACATCTTTTTAAATGCTAAGACAAATGAGAACCATTTAAAGTAGGAACAAATAGAAAGAAATAGGAACAGTACTTAATTTAAAAATGGAGACAAAAGAAAGTAAGCTTTATAGACTATCAGCTGGGTAAGAGTACCTGCAGAAACCCTAAAGTTATGACAGAAGTAAATTGACAGCCACTTATATAAAAGAATGAAACACTGTTTCTTCTGGCTTGCAGTTGACTTCTGCTATCAGCATTGTTTGGATTCTTTAAGTATGTAATTATATAATTGCTTATTTTATATAAATGCATATACATTTTGGCCTTAGAAAGGATAAGCAAGTTTAAGTTTAGAAGACATCAGGAAGAGTATAAAGGTAGCATCCATGAACTGAGCAAACAGCATCAGCAGAATTTGAATTTTGGCACTCAACAGGCAGTTCTTCTATCAAAACATTCATCAAACATTTTAAGCATGCATCCTACCTTTAAAAATCAAATATATATATATATATATGCTTTTAAAAGCTATTTAATTTTTTTACCATGAATTATCTTAAACCTGGACTTTTATATGTTGAAGTTCTTAATACAAGCTTTCTTAAAACTTCCTGAAACTGAGAGTGTAGTGGGCCCACCAGGTAGTCCTAAACATAGGTTTTGCCCTGTAATAATTTCAGCAGGAGGTAATGAGTTTGCAGAAGGTCCTGTGTAACTCTTGCTACTTCAGGTGATTACCAGAAACCTCTGAACTTCTCCTGTGCAAATTCCCATAGGATATACAAAATTACAGGTGTGAGACACAGGAAAGAATGCAATTCTGTGTACTCTGAATGCCTTTCACTATTTTTTTATCTACCTGATGCTTATAAAACTTTGCAGTTATCCACTCTTGGTCAGGAAAGCCTCTTGAAAGCAGTGTACAAACAATTTCCTCCAAACCGATACAATGAATAAGGACTTTTTTTACTCCTGTTGCATTTCTTTATTTTCTTTTCTCAATTTTTGCTCATATTGCCTGGACAGTCTAGCATTTAATTTTTTTATTTTACAATGGAATAGAGAGAATAATGCTCCTTGACCTGAATGTTGGCACTTTGATTTTTCTTAATGCATATAACTAAAGAACTTTTTGCGTATCTATCTTTCTGTTCCTACATGCCTAAATTTTTGGAAACAATTACAGATTTATGTTAAGACCCATATGTAATACTGTTATTATTTACAGTTACAGTTATAACTGTGGGAATTAAATAATTGAATGTGTGGTGTCCAGAATGGCCCCAGAAACTAGAAAAAAACACTGAAGTAATAAAGACACAATGATTTATTTCATGTGATATCTCAGGACACCCCAGCAATTTTAAAGACTAAATTATGTTATGGGAAAGAAAATCCATAAGACTCAAGTGTGTTATGACCTACTTATAAAAAATGTGTATATATATGTTACCAAATATCAAGCTTCAGACATCAGGAAAAGGAATCAAGTAATCAAGTTCTAGTTTTGAAAAATATTTAAGTCTTATTCTAAGGTGATATAGCTCCACATATAAGTCAGATATCTTTCCCTGTATTTATGACAATTTATACAAATTTGTTTAACCACAGTGAAAGAATAAATTTAACAAAACAATGCAAGTTTAAGGACAATCAGAAAGAAAGATGAAAACTCTCAATGTGGCAACTGAGACAGGTTGAAGGTAGTGTCCACTAGTATGCAGTGTCTAAAGCACCCCAAACATCTGATACCAAAATAAATCCAGGTGCAAATGTTGTGATATTTTTAAAGCCATTGAATATTTGGTATACATTTGAAATTGACTTTTGGAGAATTTAAAAAAACAATAAAATATATCAATTCATTAGTGAAACGCACTTTAAAAACATATATTTTCCCTTTTCCTCTAAAATATGCAGGTTTTCCAAAAGCCATGTGATCATTTTATATTTTGAGAAATGATGGAAAGAACTCACATTGCAAAGGATTTTCAGTGACAGAATTGCAAAAATGATTCCAAAATCACTGATTTTCCATCAAAGATGCAACAATACTAAAAAAAAATATATGTATATAGATATATGTGATTTATCAAAATAAGGGGACTAGGTTTCATAGCAATAATCACGGAGCTTGGTGGAGCTGCTGACATAAATTTTTACACTGTTGTGCACAAACACTTTGTGTTGTATACATCAATGGTACACTGAGCTCAGGATAAAAATTATTTTGTGTCAAGATTAGAATTGTCTACCAAATGAGAAATCATGAATAGGAAGTAGAAAATGCAGATGCAAAACAGAATACCTTTTCTAAGCCTATTTTTGATTTTGCATGTCCTGTTCCCCAGTTTTAAACTGCAAAAACTCTTATAGGAAGGTGTGTGTATATAGCAAGTTCCAGTGAAGTTTTTTTTCTCCTCCTCGCTTCTTCCTTGCTTTATTCAACAGTTCATGTTGCAGGGAAACCTCACATTTATGTTTAGATACAGTTGGAGGCTGCTCTGAACATTTCTGTATAATCTTTTCTCTCTTCTTCACTTTTTTTTGTTAAAGGATTAGACCCCAGTAATCAACATGAGCATGATGAAAGCTCTAGGTACAGTGATTGGAGGAGATTTAAAGAAAAAGTAATATAAAGTTACTATACTTTCCCATTGGGTTGCTTGTTTTCTTTGTGATTCTTAGTAAAGAAGATTCCAAAGAAAGACATAGTTTGATATTTGCATACCTAAAAGCTACATCTATGACTTCTGAATGCTGGAAAAGAAGAATAAAGGGGGGATCACTCTTCCAAAAAACCAGAAAAACTCTCCTTATCAAATAGATGTGTAATGGAATGTCATTAAGGGTTTATTATAGAATGTCATCTAAGGGCATAAAACAGTCTTGTTGCTTGCTCTTCTCCGCAAGAATAGCAGCAAAATCAGCAAAGCAGGTAAATTCGTATTTCTTTCAGTGCAAGGAACTTAGTTACCTAGGATATCTGTTTTTTTTAGAATGGCCAATTTTTCCACCTATACTAGTACAGATCTTTAAGTAAAATACTACTGAAAGCACTACTGTAGTAATGGTGAGCAAAATGAGAATCCTAAATCATTCAAGGACACTGAAGAAAAGTAGCAAATCCTTCCATGCAGTGTGAAATAATGAATTGAAAAGCATGTAATTTGATTGTTTGCTTGGCCGCTGAATCATACTCTTGTGTTTGCATTTCCCTCCCAGAAAAAACAAAATTTCTTTTATTTAAAGCTGTTTCCTCCTCTGGTGTTTCATTTCTTAATTATTTTGTTCAGAAGCTCACTCAGTGACATCATCCTTTCCACACACATTATTTCTTCACCCAGCTTTTATGAGCCCTATGTTTTTATTAGTCTTCTTACACATAACTTTCTGTTCATCCAACTGACATATCAGAATTTTTGGATAATGCTGATCATCAAGATAGTTGTTTCCTTTGGCTACAGCCTGAAAATTTGGTCAAAGAAATGCTGAGCTATTTGACATGTTTGATCATGGACTCAAGGACAAAGAATTTCCAGGCTTACATCCAAACTACATCCTGTTTGCAAGCAAACTGCACTTCATTGTATATCCTGTCATGGTAAATCAAAATTGATAGTCCATCTCTGGTGTGGATATACTCCGCTTCTCGTACTGCCACTTGATATATTCAGTGAGATTATATTCTTGCACAACATGCACATAATTGCATGGATAAGACTATCCAAATGGCACACAGATGACATTGAAATACCTCACACTGAAATCTGTTGTGTTTCAAAACACTGATAAGGATGTCATTTTCCTGAAATCTACTCCAGTTCATATATTACTTCACGTAAGTATCTTGACTTTGAGTACCCTCAGAATATAGTTATTTCCACTGCCAGTAAAATCCCATGGAGTGTACAAAAAAAATAATGTGGATTTTAATTTTTTTCAATTTTTTCATTATTAAAAGACACAGGCAGAATAATGAGACCTTTTCTAAACAAAGCCCAATGAAATATTTGCATCCTTCTTCAGTGCCTAGACTGGCATTTGTAATCAATAAAAATTATCACCTTGGGATGAATTTTAATGTTACTAACAAAGTGTTTGTTAATCTACTATTCTTTTGAAAAAAAAAAGATGACCAACAGAATATGTAGAACAATATAAACAAATATTGCTACCAAAGATGTTTGCTAAATTTCTGGAAAAAATCTTTGTTGAAATATATTCTACCACCTCTTTTCAATCATAATAAATTAATTTATTTTCTTATCAAAGTTAACTATTTTTAAACAAGAAAAACTCTAAACTAAATCCAAATAAAAACCACAACCTCATCCTACAAAACCAACAAAATTATTTCCTCTTATTTCATTCTTAGCAAAAAAGTTATTCAGCATTTCCACTACCCTGCAAGAGTTATCACATATCCCTCTGCAGACATAACCTTTAGAGATGAAAAAAAAGTCTGTTCTTTCTTCACACTTCAAGTTTTAAGGTGTTAAAATTAGTGTCACACTTTTGTGGTGGAATCCCTGAAGCTTGTCTGCCTCTCACCTCCAAATCAGACAGTATTTCAGTAAAGTAACTAACTCTTAACAGAGTTGGATCCCCTCTGTCTTTTATAATAAATTACCTTTCAGTTTGAAATGTCTTGCAACTGTGAACCAGTATTGACTTAAATTAAATAGCTTGCTATATTATCTCATCTTCTGCCTTTTTAGTTATTACTTATTTTATACATGTGATTTATTTTTTGGTCTATGTAGCATTTTGCGTTTATTCTCTTTAAGTTAAGGGTTAGTTTTTGGATTTTAGCAAATTCTCCAGATTCACTAAAATCATTTCAGTCAATTCTCATGGTGTTCTGTTCCACAGTCTTTTCCATTCATTCTGTGGTGCAAGGACAAGTTCTCTAAGCAGAGCACCTATTCCATCAAGTTTTTCCTGTCTCATAACTCAGAAGTTGAAATGTTTAAGGTAAGAGCATAAAAAAAGAATATGTTAAGATGATGTCAGTGTCTCATAAATTATCCAATATGAGCTATCAAAGAGAATCTTAAGTCACTAAACCTATTGCTTTGTAAGATTTAGTTCCCTTACATGGTATTCCAAGGAAGGCCTATTTTTAATCAGCATTAAAAATCCTCAGCATACTCTGAAGCTAAAGTAGTCCTTTGTTACAAGTCACTGCAAAAGTAGAAGCTGCCAGTCCTCTACCTTACATCAGTCATCCAGAATGCACTCATTTTCAGGGGGTGAGTTCATATTCAATTGTCAATGTATTTCTTCAATCCACAAAGAGAATCTACCCAATGGGTGTGCTTTGAGAATACCATGGAGGAAAAATAATTGGGGAAATACTTGATGAGGTTTAGATATGAGATTTAGATATACTGGCCACACTATATCTAAAGTACTTGTGGGCACATTGAGGGGAAGATCATAAAAACATAAAGAAGATTTAGTGTGTAACTTTGCTTCCTAAGAGGTCTGCACTCTGCAATGATCTGTTGACATACACATGGTCAAGTACCTATATACCTGGGACCCAAAGGCTTGTTTATCTTGTGTTAGATAACCAACTAACATTATGGATTTTTCTGATGATTCTGTGATGATACCCATTAAACCAAGTCTTGTACAAACCATACCTGAAATCCAAACTCCCAGGTGTTATGTGTCTTAGTGAGTGAGTAGTCTGTATCTTCCTAAAGGAAGTGAAATATGTTTGCAAGTTGCAATTCTCTCTAATTTGCTTTGAGTCTAAGCCTCTAACAAATATTTTGCCTTTTACTTGTGTCCAAATTAATTCAATACATTTAACAGATTTTTTTCTCAGCTGCTCAAAGGAAAGTTGAATATGATCCAGCAGTGTGCCCTGGCAGCCAGAAGGACCTACCAAGGCTGATCAACAGAGGCAATTTTCCAGATCTGTTCTGGTGCAGCCTCACCTCAAATATTGTGTGCAGTTTTGGACACCAAAATAGAAGAAGGATATTAAGCTATAAGAGAGTGTCCAAAGGAGGGCTATAATGTGGTGAAGGGCCTTGAGGAGAAGCTGTATGAGGAGCTTCTGAGGTCACTTGGTCTGTACAGAATGGGGAAGTGGCTGAGGAGAGACCTCATCACAGTCCACAATTTCTTCATGAGGGGAAGAGAAGGGGCAGGCAGTGATCTCTTCTCTGTGGTCACCAGTGACAGGACCCAAGGGAATGGCCTGTGTTTAAAAAAAGTAAATCAAGAGTCATCATCATTTATTCAAATACAAAATAGAAGTTTCAGTGAAATTAAACATCATTCTAAATGTTCTTAGGTGAAAATGAAAATCGCTGACAGCCTGAAATATTTCTCTTTTTAGATGACATATTCTTTGGAGCATAGATTAAAACTTCCTGGTTTGAAATAGGAAACATAATAATAAGAATAAAAAATTTCATCACTAGAATACTAGCAAAACTGTCAAACATAACAGACAACTAGTGTACAGAGAAAAGGGAAATCTATACATCTTAGTCAGGGTGGGAAACAAATTACCCTCCCAACCCTCTGTACAGATTATTTTCCTTGCATCTTCAAAATGATGAAAAATATATATGAGACTGCAATGGATAGCAAATTCTACATGATACAGTCTTTAGGCATATGTGGTCCTTCAATATAAATAGTTGCTCCCATATGTTACGTAAAACTAAGTATACTACACAGCAAATAAAAGGAAGGAAAGGGATTAAGGAATTCTGATGCAATTTGATAAATTATCAAATTTTCTTTTTCCTAGACTCTTCAGTTTTGACTAGTACATGTACAAGAACACTATACTTTGAAAAAGCATTAAATAAACACAAGGTCCATCGTTTGCAGTGTCCAAATAAAATGAACTCAGAGGTTCTCATATAACTTTTGGAAAGAGAATGCAACAGATTTTATCATCAAGACAATATAATTTAATACAAATTTAATATAAAACACTGTAAAGTAGTGTTTGACATTCTCCAAGAGAGAGTAAAAAGAAAAGCTGTTAACCTAAAAGTCTGCTGACAGTGACACAGGAACTTCCCACTTTATTGCTGCTTCTTAAAGCTCACAAAGCACATGGAGTTATAACATAAAACACCTTTGAACTTCAATGCACACATAGATAGTTACCCTCTTGCTCACCTCTAGCAATTTTTATTTAGAGATAGGATCTCAGTCTTTATGATGTTACACTTCAAAACAGTATGTCATTTAGCATCTTTAAACTTTCAGAAAAACAAACACTTAAGAGCTCACAGGAACTTGCTAAAAAAGCAATCCAAAACTTCTGCACAAAGCAATGCAACTACTGGGATCAGTATTAAAAAAAAAAAAAAAAAAAGTAAATCACCACTCAGGTAAATCAACTCTCAGGATCTCCATAAAGCATTCACTGTATACAAGAACTACCCCTTCATTTTATCAATCTTTTTTTCATTTTATGTGCCTTTGACTTCTCTTCCCTAGAAACAAAATTCCCCATTAAATCAGTCAGTTAAACATTTTTCTGGATTTTTATGAAAACATAACACAACAACTCACTCCATCTCACTAATGCCATAAAAACGTACAGTTATCTACCACATGTTCACTCCACTGAAGGTAACTAAAGCTTGAATAGCAGTTGTCTGTGGAGAATGTTGCTGCTTTTGGAACTAACCTGCTGGTGCTGCATGAATAAGTTACAACTCCACTCTTTATAATGTACACCTGTTTCGGATTGAGTACTAGAAGGTGACTGAATGTAATTTGTTAGATAATTTCCTTACTTTTTTGCACACTCTCGGCAACTGTAGCTGAGGTGTACTATTTCTAGGCAATTTGAGGTCCACGTACGTTGTTGTTCTGTACTTTGTATTTAAGTAAAAATAACAAGTAACTTTAATAAAACTGATACCTTCTTTTTCCATCTCTTCCTTTGACCCAAATGCACACATTATTTAGAAAGCATGAGGGTCAGAGGATGAAGAAGGTATTATTATGCAGCCATGACTAAATGTGTACCTTAGATGTTTCAAAACTCTCAGGGTGCTCAGGTTTTGCCAGTAAATTAATGCTTTCTCAACTAATTTTTTTCACAATTCCTGTCAGCACCAATGAAGGAAGCAATGGCTTATGTTTACATGCAGGTTATGTCCACCAAAAAAGCTTGGGCTTTTTTTGCTTTCTATTGCTTTCCATGCTTTTCAAGGTCAGATGATCTGAATAAAATATGTTCAAAACAAATGTGACAATATAAATTTGATTTGTGAAATCACCTGTAAATGCAGAGGCTTTAGCACAAGTAACAGAGCATTATGCACCCAAAGTGTGAAAGATATCTATGCAGTGTGTTTTCCTAGGACACTGTAGATCGCCAGGGAAAAGTAAGCATTGATATAAACTGCAGCTTTCCTGAAATCTTCCCAACATCTAGGTAAGGTAATCAAATTAAAACACACACACACACACACACACACACACACACACACAAAGAAAAAAAAAAAAAAAAAAAAAAAAAGTGCTTCTGCAGTTGCAACATTTTTATTCTGCCTTCCCTCCTTTTTATTCATGTCACTATGACATGAAAGAAATGTAACACTGAATAACACTGCAGTGGGTTACTCAGTAGGCTGTTATAGCAAAAGGAGAATTTCTCAATTGCTTTTTGCTTGCATCCAAGTAACCTTTATCTTGGTTTATTGTTTTGTATTTATTCCACAAGGGTATCATAAAAACCTCTAATATCAAAGCCAAAACATACAGTCTAGTCCAAGCTTTCATATAAGATTTTTGCAGGTGGTCACCTGTATCCCTTTAACTGCTGTGGAGAGAACTGGGGATATTTTCATTAAGTATGTGCTGGTAAAAAGTAAAAGGATAAAAAACATGCATGGATGAGAATAAAAGGCAAAGAAACAAGATGATTTGATTAATTCACAATGTCTTGTGACTACAGAAAATAGAAGCTTTTATTCATGGAAATGTTCACTTTAGCTTTTACTGCTTCTGCCCTTTCTAGTAGAATTAAGGAGATTCATTTGAAATAACACTTATTGATCTATTTTTAAAATGAATGCACTTTGAAAATAATGTCTATATGTTTCACATAAGTTTTTTTTTTTTTTAAATAAAAATTGTTATTTGTAAAAGGAAGAATGAGGAAAGGTCAAAAGGTTTACTTGAAATTATAGATACTTCTGTTCTTACAGAGAGAAGTGACTAACCAAAAGAAATGCAGTGGACAGTTTAAAAGAATTATTACATACATGATTATTTATCTTAATCCATAGTTTTGAATAAAATTGCTAATTTAAGGGTTTTTTTATAAAAGGTGTTTTTACTTCTGTCAAGTGTGTCTCAGTTTAAATGAATTGAAGTCACACTATTTGAAAAGTTTATGACTAAAAGTGAAAATAAATATGCAGCATTTCATAAAACTAAGTAAATTATGTGTTATTTTCCCAAGCAACTACTTAAAAAAATTATTTTGAGATGATATGTCAGAGCCTGGAATTATGAGGAATATTTCTTTGCATGTTTAAGAGATTTTAAAATCTCTGACAAACAGTGTTTTTAACCTTTGTTCATGGAAAAAGGGCTTTTGGGCTCTGAAATGAAGCAGAGTTTTTAAGTGTGTATTAGATAGTAGAATAGTGTGTAGTTTTATCACAGGATGAGAATTTTAGATATGTGGGGTTTTTAGGATGGCAAGCAGGTGATGGAAAGATGGAGGAAGCACATGGATTTTGGGTTTCTTCCTTCCTCATCTTCTGCAGTGAGGTGGCACATTATAGTTGGCTTAGAACAGAGTTTAACCTTCTAATAAAAATATTAGTTATTGGAGTAGAATTATAAATACTGATTATGTGGATTGTAAAATAAATATCCACACCACCTTGAGGGTGGGAGCACTGGACATTTGGGGCTTTGGAGTTTCAGCCTTGAACTGACCTGCACTGAAGAGCTTTGCAGGTCAGGAACAGAACGGAATGATAAGAAATAATAAATAATGAAGAGAAAACAAGAAGAAAAGTCTCGTGCCCTTTCAAGATCTCTGGCTGGTGAAAACAAAATTGTACATTCTTGGGGGAAGATAAACAGCCAGCTGGCAGGGAAACACAAAAAAATATTTTTTTAAATCCTGAAATGATTTAATACATTTAATACATACTATTAATATGACCTCTCAGAGAGTTATAGTTCTATAGATATTTGTCCCTGCTAAGAGGACATTATTATTGTTTACTTTTATTTACAATTTCATACTTTAACAGGATTATTACCTCCAAAGAATCATGAGATCATGTTTGTGATAACAGAAATATTCCTTCAACAGAAAAGAATATTCTAGTGAATGAGCACATCCATTTCTTGTCTTTTGGAGGACAGGATTTTGGTTAAACTATAAGGCACCAGAACATTGCAGCAAACTTCTTCATTCTGCTTAGAGCCATTTTTAACAGAATCTTACTTCAGCTTTTACAAGCAAAAGTATGGACACAGTTACAATCCCTTCCCTGCTATCCTCCATCACACTAGAAATCTTTTTATCACAGAACTAAGGGAAAATCTGTGATGACCTAATCTGTTTTATTGAGAGCAGTTGTTACCACCATCAATGCAAGATTCTATCCAATCCTTCTATTTCTAGTTATTTTGCATTTTGAGGGTCTAGTTAAAGAAAAGGAAAAGAAAAAAGGCCTTTTCCCAATTAATTTTCTATCTATCAATAAACTCCCCAAATCATGAAGGCCAAAAACCCTGGGTCTTTTGTAGAGACCAAATATACAGGAACTTCATCAAAGAAAAGATTACTGCAGGAAGGAAACAGAGAAAAATCAGCCCCTTTCCATCTTATCATAAAAAATCAAAAACATTTTGCAGAGCAGGCGGAGTCTTGGCAACACCAGGAGAATATATCCTCTATAACCCAGCGATAATGAGAGGAATTGGATTATCTGTAGTATAAGTAGCCCACAAACCTATGGGGGATATTTATTAATAAACCTCCATTACTTGTCCAGGTTCACGACTCAAGAGAAGGTTTGGAAAAGATTGTGCATCCTTGCTACAAAGATAATTTTTTCAGCTTCAGAAATTTATTTTTTGATCTGAGATTTTAGGTTCTTTCTTTACACTGTACAAGTTTGTTTTAGGTTTTTGATAGAATTTTTTCTCAAAATTTTCTTTTAGTATATATAGCTCAAATACATTTAGTACATAAAAATATGTATTTTAATATTGAAAAATATTAGTTTTATATTTAATTACTTTGTCGCTGGAATTTAATCTCTAAAATTATACAAAACACAAAGAAACTGACAAGAAACTTTTAAAAAAAAAATCCCTCTGTGCTTTTCTCTCCCCTCAGATTTCTTCTGTAACTTTTTTCCTTTCTGCTGTCAAACTTTATGAAGATAGCTTCACAGACCATACTGCTGTCACAGATGTTGTCTCTATGCAATGAAATATTCTTTATACCAGCTTATAAACAATTGATGTCTATGGTTTTTGACTATGGCAAAAAATTTCAGTCCAACAATGAGGAACTGTAATCCTTAGAATTCACAACTGACTTCCTTAAATCAGTAATTTACTTATAAACTATGTGCATCAAAATATACTTCAGAAAAAATGCTATCAATGTGTGAAATTAAAATGCTTTACACTTCTAAAATCTCCAGAGAGAACAGATTTAATATGTGAGGCAAATCTTGTTTGTTTTCAGAAATGTTGACTCATTAGCTCTCTAGGTGTTCTGCTCAGACACCCATAAAGCTACATATCAGACAAAAATAAAGATCAGGCAGATGTCGCAGTGTGCAATCATCAGAAGCATAATTTCCAGAAAGCAGGATTTAATTCTTTATCTATTTATTTTAATTTTCAGGATGGGAAGACTAGAGTTATCATTAATGAAAGTGAATGTGATCAATATATAGATCAATTAGTTACCATAACTGTAAAGAAGAATAATGTTTGAAAGCTGAAGAAACACCAGCCAAAAAAACTTTTCCAAAGTAATTTAAACTGTTTATGATAAAAATTCAAGGTGTAAAACTATAAGCCAAAATGACCTTTTGAAAGTAATTGAAACTTACTGCTTTCTTACAAGAAATTCAAGGTGGAGAAATATAATTACTGTCTATACACTTTATACAAGGTTTCCTGGGCATCTCAGAGCATGTGGATTTTTGGCTAACTTCCAATAAATTGCAGTAATGGTAGTATACTGCCTAGTATCTGAATAATATCATCATAGTTCCCTTCTTGTAATTACTTCAAGAGCATGTTACCTAAAACTTTATAGAAGACATGGAGGTGCCTTCTACACAATGAGGACAAAGCATAAAATTCCAAGTTATAAAGAATGTAGCCCAACAAAAGGTGGTTAGTTACACTTCACTGGGTAATATACAAGCCAGATAGGCTTGTATGCTCCAATAGTTCTTGGCAATTATAGCAAAAGTTGATTTTTCTGGCCAAAGTGTACCAGGAAACTGACATAATTTTCTTCAGATTATTTCCTCATGAGTTTGTTAGCCCTGAATTTTCTTAAATTTGGGTTCAGAAGTTGAAAGAATATCTCACAACAGCCAAGTTCCATCACGTTTAAGTTGAAGCACTTTTTTGCATATTTTAATTTAAAAACCATAAATCAGTATTAGTGCACTGACAGAGAATCATTATAGAGATTTCTGTAGTACACAAAATGCTTTGAGGATGCTCCAGAGGACCAAGTGGTTCCAAGTGAATAGGCTACTCTGCCAATTTGGTGTTTGAAAGGCCAACTCGACTCTATGGATTTCCCACATAAGATATTTTAGAGCTAAAATGTCACTTTGAAGATGTTTGAATATTTGTCTGATGCATTTTGAATTACTGATCTCTGATGATTTCCAGTAGGAGAAGTAGGGATTTTTTGGTAGAAAAGAATTGAAACATATTCATCAGAAAAAGCCTAGTTTGCCTTGATGTCTGTTCTCATGTTTGTCTTTTGTTATGCACTTGAAATTCAAATTACTGTCAAAATTACCTCATGTTCTTATTTAGCAAAATATTTTGTGATAGAAAAATATTTTCTCTGCTTTACTGTAGGTCCCTAAGATAATTGATTCACAAGATGCCCACAGTATAGACATAAATACTGAGATGACAAGCAGAAATACAAGGTGGTGAATGGATTAGCATTAGATGGTGACTGTTTATTTTCTTTGGGGTTTATTGTTCTAATACAAATCTGTCCTGTCATGTAAATTTCTCATATCCTTAGGAATCAAAAAGTTTGGGCTAACAACTTTGTTAAGAGTATAGGGTCCAAAGAATCCAAAGGTCCAAAGCAAGATCCACGGCAGACAGTGACAGGGAGAAGACAAATATCTCTGATGACAAAGTCTTGGAAGGTAAACTGTACTAGCAGAGATATTTCTGGAGCACAGAAGAGTCCTCTGTGATGTACAGTTACTATGTTTGGGGCCAAAACCCCTCGATATCCCGTTTCATGGCAGAGAAGAAAAAGGACTGATGCAAGGAGCTGCACCAGACATCTGTATCTTAACCTCGTAAGTGTTCAGATAGCCTGTAACATTCTTCAGATTGTTAGATGGTGTCAGAGACCTTCAACATGCAGCCCATCACAATAATTTTTCTAGGTATCACATATCCTCAAAATATGAATGTGCCTCCCCTGACCTCTGTGTTCTTTGCTTTCAAATGCTTTGTGAATTTTATGGAGGCACATAGCATTATTCTTTAAATACAGTGAACAAGAGAACCAAGCACCTGCTAGTGACCCCTAGTCTACTTTTAATCATCTCCATAGACACAGTTTTGAGCGTTTTGTTATCCATGAGAGAGGTCATAGTTAACTTGCTCACTAGGCTGAATTTAAAGACCAAAATATGTTTAGCTTCATGGTAGCTGAATTCTTGCCCTAAAAAAAAGCACATCGGGATTATATATAACAATAAAAATCTTCACCTTCTTCAGTCTGTCAGCTAGCCTCTACTTCTCTCTTTCAGATTAAGTTGGAATCTTTCTCTTGCAATTTAAGATAAATCTTCCTGAATGATTCCATTGGATAAAATGGTGCTTGCCTTGCCCCTTTCCATCTTTCATAAGAGAAAAAAAGATTGGACAACAAATCTGATACATTTCCTGTAGCTAGCAAGAGTGTAGCTCCCCTCCGAGTATCAACACTTTTGTCTTTGACCTCAACCTGGTTATTGTGAGGCATCTTGGACTTCCAGAAAATTACATTTTACCTTCTTCATCCACTGCTGTTATTGCATAACCTAGCAGACTCCAGATTTTGATCTGCTTACCCATTGCATTATTAATCCTACTTATCAGTGCAGGTGCATTGATAAAACACTCTATTCGACTTCCTGGATTATTTTTCTTTGCTCATCAAATGAAGAGAAATCATGAAACTGTATACACTGAAACCTATAGAATAATAGCTATTACTTCCTGGTGCAACTCTTCCCTTCACAGATTTCTTTGTTGCAGAAAATTGAAGCAAAAAACCCCACACCTAAACTTCAAAATCTGTTTGATTGAAATGGAAAATACACTAAAAATGTGCATATAAGTGTTTCAACTTTTCTTCTGCTAGAAAGAACTAGTATGCGGTATTAAGTCAACATATTACATATTCAAAAGCAAAACAAATAAAATAAAAGGAATGTAGCTCAACACCAAGAAATATATAAGCATTGTTCTGGCGCAAATTTTCAAAAAGTATTCCTAATGATCATTACTGTCTACAGTAATTTAAGTCAACAACTGAAGAAGCATTTAATGTTGAACTCCAAGTCCTTAAATGTACAAGAAGCACATTTTCAATAATTTTATGTTAGATCAAACATAATGTTTCCCATCTTCACTTTCTGAATATTTTGCTTCACAGAATTTTGTTTTTCACATTCAGTTTTACAAGGACAAGATGTTAAAGGAAACATTAAAGCCATAAAAAAAGGAAATGGAAGAACAGAAAATGTCTAACAGCAGGACTTTGAGCAAATATCAAATTTAATTAACAGGTAAAAAAAAAAGGAAAGCAGTAATTCCTTGTTTCACTTAATAGGTAACTCTGCTACAGTGCTGCAGTAAAGCATGCATGTTATGTCTGCTATGTCTGCCAGCCATACATTCTGTTTCATAGTATAAATTCTCCCTAAAGTAATGAAAGTGAAAAATACCAAAGGAATTATAGGTTTGTTGTCATAATTTATAATTAACATATTTTGTTTATCAACAGTGAAAAGTGTTGAAGCAGAGGAATCTCAATTTTTGATTTTTTTTTTTGTTAGGATACTTAGCATATCCAGAATAGTCAGAGGTATGAAAACATATCTTAAACATTTTTGAAACAAATATTAAACTAAAAATCTAATTGGAAGATTAATATAAGAACATTTAATTCTGTGTGCCAATTTTACCTAACTTATTCTCTGAAATATCAGCCTCTGGTCATTGTTAGAGATGTGGGACTAGAACAGGCTTCTATTCTGTCCAAGCAGGGCACTAGTTAAGTTCTTCTGTCTCATTAACTCAAATATGGTACAGGATTCAAAAGAACTAATTGAAAATGCCTTTTAAACTACTCGGTAAAGTTAATTTTGACAAAATTGTGTGGACTATTACTCTTTAATCTATAATGACATCGGTTTACTTACATCTTCAAAGCCTATGTTTGCTTTTTCTTTTTTTCCACCCTTTTCAAGGCTTTCTTCTTTTAAGAGATATGAAGTCATATGAAGTTCTGTCAATGTATCAAACACAGTAAATCTATGCAGAAAAATGTGTTTGAGCATTAGTTCTCTCCAGTCTACATTGTTTATAATGAAAGACAGCTCATATATTGCTTGTTATTAATATCCAAGAGAGCTGAACAGCAGAGAAGGAAACTTTCCACTCACAGAAACCTTTTATCTTGACTCAGCTGAAAGTTAATATACTATAGTCTCAGTTAATAGATGATCAAAGACATAACCTAGTGTGAGGATTAAAGAGATCTCTTCTGTGACCATCTTCATATATTCTGCACAGCAAGGTACTAATGCAAGCAAAGATAAGTCCAAAAAGCCAATATTGATTTTAAAAATGAAACCATCTTTTCATCTAAAATAGGTGAATATGACAAAATGTCTCCATGCACTTGAAAAACAACAATGAAAAGATAACAGCAGGAAATTAATTAGTTTAGAGAAAAAGTGAGATTTATTGTATCAGGTTTTCATTTAGGAAGCCATTCCTAGTCAGCAAAAGACTTTAGTGTATGTTTAACTAGAAACATATTCATAAATTCCATGAACTTTGATGTGGTATAACACATTCTTAAATTTTAATATTAAAGCAGTGATTAATGCCTAATGTTGTTATTGCCAAACTCAATAGCATTTGCCATGAACTTCAAAAGAAGAATTACATGGCTTGATTCATTCTCATAATTTCCCTTATAAATCTAATATATGCCTACAGTTTATGTTTATTCTATTGGGTTTTCTTGTTATTTGAATAGGAAAATAAAGTATTATTGCAATATTTTTCTCTCCTAGTTTACTTCTAGACATTTTATTTCAAAAAATGAGGCCTGACAAGTATATGATCATGGGTATGGAATGTTGGTTTGCTAGATGAGCCATATTTTTAAGTGAAACCTGGGAGAGTTTTCATTCTAATAATTATTTTCTCCTTTATGTGTTTTACAAAAATTCCTGACCACTTTATTCATAAAATGGGAGGGAGAGGGTGGGTCAGAATAAATGAAATTACCAAATATTTATGTTTTATATACATATCAAGGAAAGAAACTGAAATATGTATATTTTAGAGGAATTAAACTCTGGAAATAATTGTAAAGAAATACTGTTGTGTATGGAAAGCAAGGAATTTAGATTGGAATACCAAGGGGATTCTGCTATGGAGAATTTAACATGAGATAATTATACTGTGGAGGGCTTTATAAATTGCACTGATGCTGTGAGTGTTCTTACATCATGGCAAATGAGAAAATGAGGCAATCAGTTCTTCACTCTAAATGTGACATGCTGCTTTTCATTACTGAAGAAGATGACCAAACGGACAGACAACTATTCTGAAGAAACCCCAGCACTGGAAATACATACAAATCTTAAACTCATTTTCAATTACTTGGTCACAAAACCATCTTCTAAGCATTAGTTGTCAAAAGTTTATGTTCTAAGGGGTTTAGGCTTCCCAGTCATATTCAGGTGACTAATAAAAATATTCTAAAACATGTAGATCCTCTTAAATTTTTGTTCATGTTTATGTAGATTAAATATATATGTGTCTGTTTATATATATGTACATGTACAGTTTTTTGTAGGTTATGGGTTATGTTATATTATAACATTATGAAGCATAATATTAATCAAGTAGGAAAATAAAACAACTGTAGTGGCACTTCTGTTCATGAATACGTGAGTAATTGGCATTTCAGCTTCAATATACAGAAATGATAGGTGTAACACACTAAGCAAATAGGCATAACTGATACTAGTCGAATATACCTAAAAATATTGCTCCAAAATAGACAACCATATCTAGGCCACCTATGTTTTTAAAAGCTAGAGGAGGTCAGATTGGTAGTCATATCTTTTTCATTAATTAATCACCTTTTTTTCCTGGAAATTCTCAGTGATGTGACAAGGTTCCAGGAAAGTGTTAAAGTTGTTAGAACTTTCCTAGGAAAAAGTTGTGTGAACAATTTGAAGGTATATACTTGAATTCTTTTTTTCTCAAGCCAGTACAATTGCTAGACACTGCCAGGGGAAATTTGTGTACAGAACATGCTTATGTTTTGTACAGCAGGCTGCTGAGCAGTCCTAAAATAGAACACACGCTGATCTTTCTGCTTTGATTGGAGATATATATGGATTAAAATAATGAAGTTTACACGTTGGCAAAATTATAGTTGATCTGGCTTCCATTGCATATATGTTGACTGAGACTTTCTAGGCTGCTCTTCTAACAGAATCCACATAGTTTGGAGACTCCGGTTATATATGCCCATTAAATTAGAAGGCCTATTAAATCTATTCTAAATTATTTTATTATTCCAAGGAAAGCTTATAGTTTAATACAGTTACTCTGCTTTACTTTTTTTATAATAAAAATGTATAGACAGATGTCTGTTCCAGATTTAAATGAGGCAGCTTAAGAAGCAAAGAGTCCAACAGTGACTGTTGACTTGGATAAAGCCCAAATATAGTCAAATTTTTTATTGAAATGAGTGGAGATAATTCATATAATTGGTTACTACAGGTAAGTTGCTAAGAAAGAAGTGTTCAATTTTAGTTATTGCAATTGTACTAAAATTATGGTCTTGACCACATTTTGAATTTCAATGACTATACACTGGCATTTTTTAATCCCCTTTTGTGTAAGCCTAACAAAATAGTTCTGTTCCTATACACATATATGTCCTTATGCTGCCTGATTTTTCTCAGGAAACTTATGTTCATAATTCCCTAGTAATTGCACCACTGGACAATATTTTTATGGACACAAATACCAACAATGGAGGTCCTGAAACATTTTTTTTCCATGTAATCTCTTAAGGCAACATATTGATAGCAACATATTGATAACTTTTTCAGGAGCGTTAGTACCTGCATCCATCATATTCTGCTGGTGGAAATCAACAAAGGACTAGGAAGCTTCTCTAGAAAAAGAACTTACTTCAAGACAAATTACAACAGCTATGATTCTTAATATTTTACTGCAATATTTCAATGTAGGTTTCATGTTTTGAGTAAAAGCCACAGATTAAAAGACCTCTTTTGTTAATGAATCTTTCAGAAAATAGCTGATTAACTAACTACATCAACAGAAATATTCTGTGGGCTTTCCCTTTCCTGCACCATAACCTGTACCAAAGCTTACATAAATGTGATTTTCTATAGAAGCCACAAAACTATCAAATTCAAGGTAAGGAAATGAACTGCCTCTCATATTGCTTTAAAAACAGTGTTGTCCTACATATACCACCAGATTTTTAATATCATTCTGAATGCATGATTTCCAAGACAAAAGCATGTGTGAATTAGAGTTGTATCTCTTCATTTAAGACTTTTTCTCTAAAAGATTACCTGAAATTACACTTATTTCCCATTATATAACCTCTATTTTGATAAAGTTGAATAAAAAATTTCTGCCTTACAGTAATGATAAAATGAAATCACTGGATGCTTAATATTTTGTACTACCTTTACATCTTTGTAAGCACTTGCAGTGTTTTCAGACTTCTCCACACATTTTGGACTCAAGCAAATTAGAAGCAAACCATGATCTCTGAATATTTGCATTTTATAATCTACTCTCCACTCCGAAAGTGACTGAAAAAATGAAAAGAACAATATTGAAGTTACCAGAATTTAATGAAGATTGTGTCTGTATTGCCTTGTGCAGTATTTCTTTTTTATTCCTCCTTTTCCTCCTCTTTGCCCTAAAGCATTAACTGTGACTGTTTCCTCTTTGTGTATATGAGAACATATGCAGAAAGAAAAGAAATGTTAGTGTGTGGCTGCACAACAGACGTACCATAAAATGAAGAAAAAAAATCCCTTAAATAGTGTCATAATAATGAAATAATTTGGATTTAAGCAGAATTAAAATATTACATGACTATGTGCCCATATGAAATCCTTAAATTATGGGAAATACGGACAACTAGAAATCAAAAAATTTGCCTAGATGAGAGCTTGAGATTTAAACTATATATCCACCTACACAAAGCAGGACTAGGAATCCCTAGATGATTACTAGGAATCTTTAGCTAGTCTTTAATTAAAAATTCTAATTATAACATTTCTACAACGAGAGACTATTTAGTTCAGTGCTAAGGAGTATTTTCCTAATATCCAGTCTGAATCTCTTTACAGGAATGTGAAATTATAATTTCATTTCCTTCTTATTCTGAATGAAAAAGAAAGACAGTGTTTGCTTTCTCTTTGAAGACTGCTATCACATCCCTTCCTGGTTTTCTAGACTAATTTACCTACAGAAAATTACACAGCAATTTTGCACTTATTTCAGCAACAACTTAGGCAATCTCCCTTTTTCAAGCATGTTGCAAAAATCTTATAGAATCTCTGAATTTAAATCCAAGCGCAAGCATAAAAGATACACATTTGGAGAAGTCCTGGTATTGAGAATGAAATTAAACGAATGCATAAATGTGTTTATTACATGAACTGTATGATGGTAAATATGTGGGGGAGGGAAAGAGACTAAATAAATATAAGTTTGTTGTTGGAATTGAATGAACAGTCAGTATAAACAGGGTAAAAGGAAGTTCACCTTTTTTGTCATCTGCACACTGATGAAGGTTACAGTACCTCTCTATGTATTTTCACTGCCTACTGCCACTGAAATATTTATTTACTTCTTTAACAGCACATGTAGTGTCAAACAGCAGTGCAAGTGGGGGACAAGAAGACAAGTAATACAAGCAGCTATACAAGAATGGCTCAGGGTTTATATCAATAAGTGTTCTATTTTGTAGAAAATTAAAGTGCTTTTTATCCTCTAAATTCTTCCTTTCTTTTTTTTTTTTTTTCTTTGCCTTTTAGTTTATGCTGGCTTTGGGCTGGTACTGACTGTCTTAGAGCAAATAATAGGCTTTTATAGACTGTGATATCTCACTCCTAGTATTGCAGTACAACTTCCCAACTACTATGAATCATATTAAACCTAAGCAATGACCTCCATTTTTGATAGCCACACATTTGAGTATCAATCTTACTAAAAAGCCTCTGCATAATTCTTTGACAGGCTTTCTGTTTTCTTTCCCTACTGTGCGAACAATGATTTGTGGTCAGCTAGTCAAATATCACCTCATTCAGCCAAATGTTAACCAGGAAGTCCCTGAAGTGAGCTACCCTAAATTAACAAGTCCTTTCTTTTTCCTTTTTCCTTTTTCATTTTTTCTTTTTTTTTTCTTTTTTATAATAGAATATAATTTTTTGCATACCAAAACTACTTAAAAAAAACTCTGAAAGCAAAACATTAGAATAGCCAACTTCAAATGCCACAAAATATTCTTCTGAAACAAAGTCACATTAGGAGCTTAACATGAAAAATGTGGAATTAAAATGTTTTAAAATACTATTTACTACTTAAGCTCTGCTGTCATATTGCTATTTCAGGATGATATTGCTAAAATATAGTCATTAATATATTTTTATAAGATACTCTGTTAACACCCAATTATGAGATCTTGTAATATTGTGAACCAATATTTTTGCAGACTTTAAAAAAAAGGAAAATATTGTTCTGGTACATACAGTGTTGACAAATATTGCCTCTCTGAAATTGTGATCATAAAATTACTATTCACTGGCATAATTTTATCTGATGTTCAAAAGCCCATATAAAAGCTGGACTTCATGTCTTTTAAACCTTAAATCCAGGTATATTAATTATATATTAAATGAAACACATACCAAATAAAAATTTCTGTTTTAAAGAATTCAGTTGCTAGGAGTTAAACGAATTAGAATAACTTGGAGGTAATTTATCTTGTGAGTTACAAGAGATACTGAGTCTTTGTATTTGACTTTTGTATATATTGTTGATGTACGTCTGACTACCTCAGAATAATTGGAAAGTCATCTACGTGGCTGTGGATGCTGGTCATTTAAAGAAGACACTTCTGTACTTGCATAAGTCTCATTAAAGGAATTTCACTGAAGTATCCATGTAATGATCAAAACACTTCCTCTTTTCTCAACACCTAATAAATACATTTCCTTGTAAAATGAAGTTAAATTTAGTGATGAAAATTAAGTTAGAATTGACTATTGTTTTGCATTATCAACATAATTTCAAGACTATTGAGAAAATAGGGTGGAGTTATACTGACATGTGACAGATGAGGTGGAAAGACAAGTGTGAGAGCCATTGAATACCATGAATTTTTATAATATATCATCATTATGAAAACACCTGTGCTGAAGAATATTGTGCTGATATACAGAAAATATCTTTTCTGTGAATAAATTTTCAATCTTCCCTGCAATGGTTAGAAAGGAGAACAGTACTGTCTGCTAGATAGAGTATTTGTAGACTGCGTGAAAAGCGTTCTAAAATGATAAAGCATTGCAGATTTTTCTAGCAGAAATGAGTCTGGACAAAATCTTCCCTGTCTTTCAAGTCATTGAACTGAAAAAACGCCACTTCAGCAACTATTTTTGAATGACTCTGTAGTTTTAATCTTCTGCCTGTCTGAGAAATGAAAGGACAAAAGTTATAAAAAAAAAAAAAAATTTAATGAAGTACATGGGACAAAGTGGATCCCCAGAAAATTTTCAGATTCAACAAACCTGCTAAGGTATACACCACATGGTTATGCTGCCATTTGAAAAGACCTCAACATCCTGGAGAGATGGCTGCCAGGAACTCCATAAATGTTAACAAAGGGAAATTTGAAACCTTGCACCAGATCCATTGTCTTGCCTGGGTTCAATAAAGAATTTTTTTGGACTTATACAAAAAAATTGGATGTTTTGAGCCCTCTATGTTGAAAAGAGGTCTGACAGGTTATCTACTTTCTCCAAAGTACCTTTTACCAAAAAGATCACAAACTAAGAAACAGGGAAGAAAACTAGAGACAGCAATATAAATAAACATGAACATTCTTCAAAGCTTTTTGTAGCTGAGTGTTCAAAAGTATTCCTTTTTTGGGTACTGTACTGATCAAGAAATGACATAGTTTCTTGGATTTTCAGATATTTGTAGCACAGTATCTACAGAAAGCAACATACTGATGATCATCTATTGTTCCTGCACTGTGATTGCTGGATATGATTGTGTGTTAAAATATTTTCTTTTAGACTAAAAAGGTTGTGTTAATGCTTCACAGATGGCATTTCCTTTACCAGACATCAGTAAAAATTACATACACATTACATTGGACATGTTCAGCAAAGAATTTTAAAAAATAATTTCTTTTACAGGGTGTGAAGTTGATAGAGAACACCTTTTCTAGGATATCAAGATTTTACAGACCTGTAACAAAGTACTCCCAGCTGTAGTACAAAAAAACAGTGAGCCAATTGCAGCTCTATTTTGTATACCTACTATATTTAAATAGCCTTGGTTGATGGACTGATCAGGAAGACATCAAAGAATTACAGCTATAAGGACAACAGATCAAAAATCTGCAAACAATTTTAAATTTTACCATTGATAGTACTTAGTTATTAAGGATGACTATAAATCAAGACTGTGGAGAATTAAAAGACTGCCTAGCTCAGCCCTGCATATGTATGTTGAAAGGAGGAGGGTAATTGTACATGAACTCAAAATGTAATGTGTACTTATCAAAAATATTAAAGGGTTATAAAGCTCTGCAGTCTAGAATTCAAATGACAAAGATGAACACAGACACAGATGACTGTAAATATCTATAAGAGTCTAGTACTTAATTTGAAAGGGAGACTTTTGACTGTTTCATGCATTGCATAGAGTGACATTAATTCTGTGAACAAGTATCTCACAATTTTCTTTTTGTCTAAGATATAGCCCTATCAAAATGAAAAGTTAAATTTTTTTTCACTTTATTTGCTGTGAAGAATTGCTTTTCATGTTTTTTTTATGATGTTCATTGTCAAAGAATCCAATATTTCTCAAACTTGCCATCAGTTTGTGAGGCTGCTATCTAAAATTATCCCACACTCAAACCAAAGTGCAGATGTATTGAGGTTGTGTCTCAAATAGAATCATGGTTCTAATGTGAGACACCCAGAGTGCTGTTTTTTAAATACTTAGTTCTTCTGTTGTTCATTGCACAGCTTCCTCTTTTGCATCATAGGGAAGGGGAAGGGCATGCTTTGTGAATATTTCAGATCAGTGCTCAGTGTCACATAAGCACTTTCATCAGAGGCAGCAATGAATTCCAGTTTCCTGCCATGAATCAGTAGGAAAATGAGAAGTTGACCCTGTTCTGTTTCTTTAATAGTTTCATAGACTAGAATGCACAACTACATCTGGCAAGTCAGTGAGGTGTGTTTGACTCCTCTTGGATTGAGCCTAGCAACCAGATCTTTCTCAACTTAATGCTCTAATGACTACACATTTGACAAAGGCTGGGTCCTGGACTGCAGGAACCTGTATCCTGATTGAACAGAGATGTTACTCCTTGAGCCAAAAGTTTGTCCTTCAGTGTGTGGCAGTAGGCTAGATAGTTAGACAGCTGTGGAGTTTCCATGGATTTCTGAGTATTCTTATGATATGTAGAGCTCCATTTATTTGTTATAAATTACTATTTTGGGGTACTTTATTCCCAACTTGACTATTTAGGAAACTAGTTCTCTTTCTTTCCCTAGCATAAGACATTGTGCCCTATGACTTGTAAATGCCAGTAGATTCGATGTGCAATTTTGTGCAAGTTCTGAAATTACCATTCTGCTAAATCACGATCTATTGCTTTAGACAAACACACAAACAGAAAAAATCAAACTTCTTAAAATTCTGGTCAGGACTGATTTTATTTTTAATAAAGCAAGAATTGTCAAGCTAACTATATTTGGTGTAATCTCTTTTGCCCAAAGCATGCTGATTGATAGTTCCCTGATTGTGATTTTTACAATTTAAACACCTCATTCATTCAGAATAGGTTTATAGGCATAAGTTAAATTACATTTTTTCCTGTGGCAGAGATCCAGCATATTTTACAACTGATTCACAATAAAAGCTCAGAACACATCTCATCCACATGCCACATTTCACACAGTGTTTACCTCATTAGTGCCAGTAGAGAAAGCCCAAGAGCAGAGGAATTTTCAATATACTATATTTCAATAGCTTTACACAAACAGATTTTTGACTAGTACAACATGTAGAATTAATGTATGTTGATAGCCAAAATATATCATTAATGCTTTCTTAACTGTTTCATCCTTATTATCCTAATGAGCTAACTTCTAGGTTACTGAATTTCCTTGCCATCACACAAGCAACTCTAGCATCATAGATTTATGTGACTCTGTAGCATGACAAGCTGATTCTGCTGATAGGAAGGGGGAAAAAGATTAATCATGTACCAAAATATGTTGACAGAACCATTCCCACTTGGTATGAAGGTTATTTGAAAAATAGAACTTGTATATCTTGGCTGAGTCAACCCTCTTGTTTTCAGTTTGTATTTGCAAAAGTCAAGCCCAGTTCTGCTAAACACATGCTCTGCTTCTACTGACTTCAACGTTCAGCATTTTTTCAGGATTAAAAAACATGGTAACTGAATTAAGTATTAAATCCAGCATGAAGTTTCCTGCTTTGTATTTTCTTTCTTTTTTTTTTTTTCTTTTTTATTTGTCTTTTTCTAGTTTGGACTTTCAGTAAGGATTAAAGTCTTATTGAATCTATTTTTCTAGTCACATATGTCTATATGTGTGTGGATATTTATATATACAGACTTCCTAAATATGCATAGATAAGTCCTTGCTAACCAATACACTGATACTGCACTACCTGAGGAGACCAAGCAAGAATATAATCCATTTATGATTTATACATATGATTTAGACTGATTATTTAAACAGACATTAAGGCAAAGTAAAAAATAATTTTCATTGTAAAGGACTTTAATATCTAAAATCTTGTCTACGATGATATTGTCAAAGCAATTTGTCTTTGCAGCTTTTCAATCCTTGGTCCCAAGCCAGAAAAGGAATTGCTTTGTCTACTCTGTGAAGAGAGCTTAGTAGCACTTAATATGAAACACAGAACCACACACTAAAACAGCACAGAATCTGAAAACTATAAAAGCTAAAACTTAAGGCATCGCTCCAGTAAATTGACAATAACACCCATAGAAACTGGACAAAATTATTAAGAACACAAAGAAGTACGGATTTTTCATGACATCTTTTATTAGTGTAGATATACTGAAAATGTTCCTATAGGATAATAGTGTTAGGATGTTACCTTTTACAGATGATCAAATTTCTTTAGGTCTGTGGTCTATTTAGTGATAAAATTGAAAATAGAAAGATTGAACACACCAAGGCAAAAAATGTATGCTTTTTCTTTTTTCTTAATTTATGTTGAAAATTATTGCTAACCATATGTCTTTTAATTTTTTTAATAAATTGTTTATAATACATGGAGTCACTTCATGGTGTAGAATAGCACATTTGGGTGGCCTCTGGTTTAGATGTTACGTAGGAAAAAAAAGTGGATGCCAGCCATGGATAAATTAAAAAGATTGTAAATACCTCTGAGAAAAATGAATGAACAGAGCATAGCATTTAGGGCTGTTCTACATGCAATCATACCTGAATAATCATATCTAGTCAACCAAACTGGAAACATATTTCAGAAATTATAAATTCATCATAGAAAAATGCTTCTTTAAGCAGTTTTTATGGTAGAGGTGACTCAGAATTTCTGTGTCTGTTTTAATCCTTTTCACTTCTTATTTTCCAAACACCCTCACTTTATTCATCCTTCCCATAAGATTTGCAAGAAAATTAGAAATATTTGAATATGACTCCAGTTTGTTAAGCAAGCTTTTGAATTATGTCTTCAAAGGATAAATTTTCAAATAGGAGATGCTGACTACAGAGAATATTTAGTTTCATCAGATCTATGTTTCATATCAAAATTCAGTGATGGAAGGCATGGGCAAAAGTTCTCCCATGAGTAAAACCAAGGTATTTTCAGAAAAGTTCATTCCATCTTCTTTAGAAACACTTATTGTACTCACCATGAAACTTCACAGGTCACTGGGTTGAGTCAAGATATAAAGTCCTGAATTATGTTCATATAAAACATTGTGCAAAATTAATGCAGAAAGAATTTGCTCAATACCTGTATCACTTCAATATAAAACAGGCATCTAATTTGTAGCTCATTTGCTGAGTTTCTATTAACACTAATTCAAGGCTAAATGAATTTATATAACTCTTTGTGGTTTTCTCTGAAATATTCAGTCACTATTTGGCTACAGAATAGCAAGATTATTTAAGTAGTATTGAAATAATGAAATTAGTAACAGGTTATTACATTAGGACCAATTTAAGAACTTAAATATCTTGTTATAGACTTTTGAAATATTTTTTTCAAAGCAGTAATTTTCATAATAAACAAAATATTGAAATAAATATGACTCCCTAGAGAAGTTGGATATCACTTTTATTTCAATTTTTATTGAAATTTATAGAATTAATTTTTAGTGTAGCTTCAATATTAATTACTTTAAAGGACATATAAAGTGTTATCATTTTTTTCATTGTTTCTCATATGAACTGCAGTGAAAGAACAGTCATTCAAAGAATTATAAAAAGAAAACAGTTTAAATAAATAAAAAAAATCTTTAAATTTTAACAGATTGTTTGTGTGTGGTGTTCAGGGAAGTGCCAAACTCTATTTTCAAAATATATCCTCTCTGCAAAGCTCTAAAGCTAGAACGTCATATGGATCTGAGGACTTCACACTATTAATTGCATAAAACTGAGGAACTCTAAGGGGAAAGTAAAAATGTCATCCATATTCGTGTGAAGTGGTCTTTCCTGCATTAATTGTAGAATTTAATAAATTAAAATTGCTGTAAAAAACTGACTATATATTTTCTAACAAAGGTTGCAACTTTTTAGAATAAATCAACCCTGAGAAGCTTTCTTCTTTTCTTTTTGTTCACATCTTTCTCTCCCTCTAGCTTATATTGCAGATATATTATACTTCAAATATACTTCAAATATAGGATACTTCAGCTGTCCTTAAAAATGAAATGCAACAAAATAATGCTTAGAATTTTCCTAATATCTTATCCCAAACAGCATAGATGCAGAAAGAATCCCGAAATCTTGATTGAAATTATTATTCTTTTTCCCTAGACCTTAGGAAATCTTTCTAGAAGCAGAAATTACACCAGTATTTTTTCTTTCATAGAATACGTTTTAAGCCTGTAAATTTAACTTACTGTCTTCCTTCTACCTGGTACATTTCTCTGGATACTGAAGCTAATTCAAAAGGAAATTTTCCCTGTTTCAGAATCTTCATTGTTACTCACACTGATGTTATAAAGGCAAATCAACATAAAAAATTAGGAAAATATTTACCTTGCCTGTTGCATCTCTAATTTTTTTTTTCTTTTGACAGATGGGAGGGGACTTCTGTGGAAGTCCCATGAGACATTATATTTCAGTTTCCTAAAAGTCATACCCAAGTGCAGTCACAGAAGTAGTTCTTATCAATGCTGTTCCATTGCAGATCTGATATTTGGTTTTTTTTTAAACTACCCGTCTCTATCATTTCTTGTAGAAACTAATTATGAGTCATGAAAAAAGCTGTTGCAAAAATTGTCTGTATTTGAACAGCAATGTTATCCTGATGCTATCATATATTACATTCTTCTTTACATCCCTCAGGTCTATGAGTATCCACTTTGGTCCTGGAGATGGGAGGAAAAGCTTATCTGGACTGTGAAATTATTACAGTCTTCTAGGAGGAGGGCAGCCCACACATGATGAAATGTTCTGATCTTTGTGGCTATTCCCACTGCAGGAACACTAATGGATATAGACGAACTGGGGAAAAGCACAACTCACAGAGAAGGCTAATAAACAAAGATAATGGTGGAATCAAAATAAAATTTTATTTCAGAACAGTGTTTCTAACCTTGCAATGTCTGAAAATCTTAGACATGTAAGAAGTTGACACTGATTGACACCTTAGCAGATAAAACACTAGTAATTCCACTGATAGAAGAAAACGGCATTACTGTCACCATGCAAGGCTTTCAACAATGTCTACGTACACACCAGTTACAGCAATTTTCTTTTAGAAATTTCATAAGATGCCTATGAAACATGAAAATATAAAAAAAATCTGCAGAAAATAACTGTTTTAAAAGTCAGAATTAATGGTCACACAAGTCAACTTTGCATACTAGAAGATAGGAAAGTATTTAAAGGAAAGGCAGGATGAAATAAAGCAAAGAAATGTGAATGTAAATGGTGACATTTTATCTATAACTTTATGAGAAAATGCAGAACTAGGAATTAGAGAAGGATTTTGTTATAATCAATAAAAATTTAGAAAGCTTTGTATATCAACACCTTATTAAAGTCAAGGATTCTCATGTGGGTTTTGTTGATATCATTACTCTTTGGAGAGTTATGAGTTAGGTGACAATGCAATCTCACTCTACCAAAGCTCCGCTGCCTTTTCAGAGGGACTGATGAATGAAATATTCATATGCTATAATTGTCTTCTTAGATAAAGTCCAAGAGCATTTCAATAAATCACACAGTAAACAAATTATCATGGAATATTTCTGAGCCTTCCATAGAATAGGTGTTTGCATAAGAAGCAGAATAGCAGTAAGTTTCCAGTCTGGCAATTGATCCACTTTATTTTTGCTATCTTAATGATGCAGGTTATAGTTGAAACTTAATTCTATGTGAGCATCATTTTAGCATGCAGTATATTATTATTAAAAAAATCAAGCATTGAAAAAATAATATATATATATAACTATTAAATGATGAGCTTATAACTGTGTATTAAACTATATATTAAAAGTGGAGTGTATTACTACTGAAAACTTATCACTTTGTATATAGAATAAACTAAAAAAATCCAACAAACATATGAATTATAGAAAGAACTCAATCCTAATTGGCCTGCTCATTTTTTGAAAGCTGTACAGGCTTGACAGATTTGTTCTCCAGTCCCAACTGCCAACTGTATGGAAAAGTTTTAGCTGTTGGCTTTGCCTCAGGAAAAATAATTTAACAGATAAGTCTGTCTGAAAATTCATACTTTCCAGTTTACCACAGACTATATATTGTTATTGTCATATAGACAAGATCAAAACGAGATTCAGACATTTAATAGTTAAAATTTATTTTAAAAGTTATTTTCAAGCAGTAAATGAGCAGGAAGTTCTTAAAGTCTTTGCTAGATCTCCTTGCATGATTGCAGTATGATTCTTATTGAAGAGAAATAAACTGGCATTCAGCTTCATAGACTTAGTATTATTCTTAAGTATAAAACTCTACAGTGAATGTCTGGATAGTTCTAATTAATTTTAATTAAACAATTAACTCTATAAATTCCTTACATTTTGCATCCTCTTTTTAAATTGAAAACAAGGATTACCTTTCCACTGAGGACTATTTTCTTCTGGAAGTAATCCAACTTCACTGGTGTTTGCTCAAATGACTTTTTCATATAAGGAAAATATAAATTGGTACAACCACACAGGAAGATATTCTCAATAATTTCTTAAGAAGATGCTACCCTTTCAATTTTTTTTTCATTTTCCTGAAATATCTGCACCTTTTTTTGCCCTAAACTTATATTCTAAGCCATATGAGTAGGCCTACTAAGTTGTATAATTTTTTTCAGAAAAAGAAGTTTTAGATTACAAAAACATTCCCAATTATTCTTCCTGATGACAGCTAAAAAAGGAAAAAACAAAATTAAAAGCCAAGCTATATATCTGTGGTTTCATTTGTTCATAATTATAGCAGATTTTGTATAAGGCCAATTTCCTTTGCTGAAAGCCTCAAGGCCCCTATCATGTGCACCTTGAAAAATTTTTCCATGATACCTATCAACCATTCAAGCTCAGGGGTTCTTGTCCCACTCTGTTGTCTCTTGTGGAAACAGATCTTCATCTCTTCCCTGCTACATCAATGGTAAAGTAATGATAGAAGCTTAGGAAAGATGGTGGCCATGTCCCCAAGACCACAAACTATTTCAAAATAGCTCTTGCATGACTCACACTCAGAGATCTCTTCTAGGCCTTCCAACAAGCTTAAAGTTTAAATTAGGAAACTCACCTGATCAAAACTGGTAATGAGCAGCACCAGTGCTGGTCCCATGAGCAAAGGTGCTCAGGCAGCACCAAAGAAATTATAACCATGTGCCTTGGAAACCTACCCCACTGCAGAGGGACCCTGTGTCCTACAAAATCCAAAAATAATTTTAAATGTTTTTAAGTCTTGCAGCTACAGAGCACACTGAATTGTATTCACAAAAAAATTACTTCTCTCTAAAATTTACTTTTCTCTAGGTATCTAAACTTTTGCTGCTAGAGAAGCACTTTGGGGTCAATGTCAAGGTCTGCTAAATCAGTAACACAAGCTTTTTTTCCCCTCCATTCTTGAAAGGAATGTGGAGGATTTGTCCTTTACCTACTTCATATTCTTTCTGTTCAGCTCTTCAAATAGTTCTTACAATAATATTTATTCTTTTATTCTGAGGCACGGCTAGTTTCCTCACTTTTTTGCTGTTCCATAGAGCATACAGAGAGATGGGATTAGCTGTCAACAGGTACCATTAGGCTCCCCTGTATAGGTGACATTTACCTTTTCTTCAGAATATGAATAGAGAACATGAGTTCAGAAGGATGTGGACCCCTTAGCAGAGCTTCACTTTCTCTGCAAGCAGGATCCACAGTCTTTGGTCAACTCTCATTTGAAACTGTGCCTTTTTTGTCCTTTTTTTTGTTTGTTTGTTTTTTGTTTGTTTGGGTTTTTTCTCTCATATCTTTCTGCAAATCAATAACCTCTTGAAGAAAATACAAGCTATGGCAGTCATGTAAATAAATCAGTAGTAAGTCTTTGATGAATGTTTACCTGTATTTTGTCACACTACAAAACAATACAGAAAGGAAAAGAGCCTAAAAATAATTTTTAAATAACAAATTCAAACTAAAAATTAAATTTAGAATTGTATTTAAACTATAATATCTAAATATGAAAAATTAGAAGATTGTACTAGATCATCAGGAGCTTTAATCCAGTGTAATTTCAGTACATTTCAAGAGGACTAGATTTACATACATTAAAAAAAAATTATTTCTTTATTTGAGCACCTCGCATAATAAAATGTAGTAATTTGGTTGGTACATACTTTCCTAAGATGTGAGGATTTAATTAAAATCCTATGTAAGATGAAGAGATCTACTTCTTAAAATAAGAACAAATTTTAGATGTCCTTCCTATTTCACAACAATATGAGGATCCACATGCCAAGTCATGGAGGCATTCTGTCAGGAGGAACACACTTTCTTTATTCAGAAGTAGTATCAAAGACTCACTTTTTCATGGCTGTGCATGTTCTAGACTAACATGGCTTATACAGTTGGAATTTTACTCTGCTCAATGCATTTTCTTTAGAAAGAGCATAACTTTGATTCCAAGCAAATCCTCTACTTTTAACTGACCAAGAATCCATGATGCACTCAAAATTTTCTCCTCTTAACTTGGCAATAGTCCAAAGGTTCTTAATCTATGGCCAGAGGGTACAGCTGGCAGTTTTACAATAGGGTAACAACAATAATAAGTTTATTTAGCTTTCTGATATTTAGCTCTCTGAAAACACTTCCAAATGCGTACCAATAAAAATTACCATGTAATCATAGAAGTATTTGGGTTGGAAGGAACCTTTAAAGATCATATAGTCCAAATCTCAATTTACTGGTTTTATCTTTATCAACAAGGGTAACATCTTCATGTTAGAGTAGTATATACTAATACCAGAACTACATTCTTGCAATTTCACCTGCATAAAATGTAGAGAGATTTCTTTAGTGCATTTCTAGATGAAGATATTTCAGTAGAGCATTTGAAAAATCTGAACAAGAAAGGTATTTAGGATTATGTTTTCTTTTTAAACTTCATGGAATAGTCTTTGACAGGCAAAATTCTGTTTGTGTCACTATGGTTCCAAACTTACTGTTTGGAACACACTGACCAGGACAGAGAGATGCTTTCTACTTATCTAAACCTTTAGGTTTTTATTCACATATAAAATGAGGAATAATTTTAAAAATAAAAATTATGCTTTTTTTTTTTTTTTTATCATTCATTATTCTAAGGGGATTAAGGACTGTATATAAGATGCAAACCCTACCTCACTTCATTACATTTTGCTGCTAGGACTCCATAACAATATGAAAAAATTAACTATTATTATACAAATATTAGATATGTTTTCTTCAGAACACCTATTGCATGCAACCGTATAGTGCCAAAATTAAATCTTTGGAAACAAAATAAAAGACAGCAACAATAAAAAGTTAGTCTTCACATATAACTATCTGCTTTCCTAAAGCAGGCAATACAGTAATACAAGCAATGCACAATTCTCCCTCAGCAGACACCCCCCTCCCTAACAGCCCAATAAATAAACTTTGAAGTACTAATAAGCTTTGTGAAGATAAGAAATCTGGGAGATGACAGACCAAAGGGGATCACAATGAAGACCCCTTCTGAGAACACACTGCATTCATTTCTCAGTTAGGACAAAGTAAATGGCTTGATGTCATTCCATGAAATTCAGAAAAAAATAGCTTTTTTAGTCATAGTTATTTTAAATAATAATAATGCTTAAAAAAAAAAAAAAATCCACAGTCCAGTCTCTCTCTCAATTGAAGTCTCCAGGATAGAGAAAAAAAATTTAAAAAAGAAAATAAAAAAGAAAATAATCCATGCTTCCTGAACACTCACCACTCATTTGGCACAGTGAGGAGTAGAAGAAAACAACAAAAAATACAGAAAATTGAAGTTTTCTAGGACACATTGTGATAGTAATTTCTGCCTCTGATGTAGAGCTTCACCTGTCACAGACCATCATGGAGCTCCCAAAGATTATGGTGAAGGCAGGGACCTCAGGGCTCTTTCCTTCAGACTCTTTCCATTCCTAGCTTAAGTCGTACTCACAGGCTGTCAAGGTTGGAATAATTTAGAAGTTTGCTCATTTTATTGCTCCATACTGGTGAATCTAACCTAAATTTTTTTTTTTTAATTTTTTTTTATAATCCCCTTATAACCTGCGAACGTGTCCTTGGGATCTTTTTAACGTGCTTGACATGGGAATGAAAGCAGCTAACAATACAATTTTGAAGACCGCAATGGGCTTGAGCTTGCTTCAGTCCAGACATTCCTCCATTTCTACTGGGGATCCCAGCATTGGGGCATGTTGGAGAGACCTACAATGGGAATCATATTGGTCTTATGAGTGAATCTTGTCTTGCAATTGCTGTATCTTTTAAAATGTAACTAATACATATATTTGTCATATATTTGTATTGTATTGTGTTTCCAATGTATTTTGCTAAATTAGAAATCTCTTGTAAAATCATCTGTGTTCATATAAGTAAATATGATATGAAATATTGCAACTTCCACACACGAAACATCTAAAATAAGAGAGTATTGGACTCTCATAGTGGCATATATATCTACAGTCTTCTCTCAGTAGAAAATACATCCACTGGCTACATCCAACCATTTGAAAACTCTACTGGGATATTCCAATGTGGAAATGTCATTCCTTGAGCTGCTCTATTAATCAGATGCCTACAGTTTATCACATTGTACCATGATCATGCTATAAATAACACCACTTGATTTTCCTTCAAAAAAAAGTGTTGAGACTAGCATGTGTGTTTAGTGCCTTTACATGGCTTATTCCCATTCACTGTTTTTCTTCTAAGAGTGTACTGGGAAGGTGTGTAAAGCTCTGCACATATCTTATTTTTGTATTTTGAAACTAGGGGAGAAAATTGAGATCTGCACCATAGAGGTACAAATAGAGCATCAGAATGATAAATCTTTCAAACTGGGTAGTTCCATACTCTTCTTTATTGGAAAGAAATATAAAAAAAATCACCCTAAGTGAAAGAGGGCACTAATATTAAGGAATATTTACCAGACACACATGCTCAACTGTCAAAGAAAGATCATCCTCTTAATTTACCAAGTGATACAGTATTTTATTTTCATATTTTCCCCTCTTTATACTTTAATTATAGGAGAGCATCAGCAATAATATAATATTTATACTTGGCATATATATGTACAGCAGAGGGTGCCAGACAGTATGCAACAACATTTCCTCTGCTATTAATTTCTACAAGTAATGATTTAAAGTGATGGAGAATGGAGGTAAATGCAAAGATATGTCTGGTTGCAACTATGTTTCCTAAGGACAACAGACAGAAAATCAAGTCCTCTTTTATATGTTTTAAATTGCTGCATTCAACATCAGAGCACCGTGCTAATAATACCAAGGTTGTAGGTTTGATCCTGTCAGTGATCCTTGTCAGTCTATTCCAACTTAGAATATTCTGTGATTCTGTGATTTCTTTTTTAGATTTGCTAAATAACGCTTGACTTCTTTCTCCATTATATGCTGTACACTATGTACAGGCATTAGAAGGAACGCTTAACAATCTTACAACAGTATTTTTTTCTGTGGAGAAAATACTGGATTCAAGGTGATTGATGCTGTAGTCCCAACTACAGACCCTGATTATCTTGTCATTCTTCCTGAGGATTTTAACTCACTGTGAGGTCACCAGACTTTTTCAAGTAATTTGCTTGGAGATAATGGTATATTGAATGCTTGAAAATATCAATGAGATCTGCTATATGCAAGTTAGATATTATTACTAACTTCGTATTGTTACTGTTAGTGCTATATATATATGACTGTGAACTTCTCCATTAAAAGCAAGACTAATCCACTAATAGAAGACAGCTTTAATGCAGAGTTCAAATAGTGAACGCATGCTGAAAAAACATTATAAATTAATCTGTCCCAAACTGGATTGATAAATCAGCTGGACTTTCACAAACTTTGGCCTTGGTTTTGTAGTATTCAATGTGTATTTAATACATAGGATAGAGGAAAGTTAAGGCCTGCACTTAATTCACATATACTAAGCAGATTGGAGAGCAATGTTCCATTCAAATGCTTCTTAATAAATTTATGAAATTGCCATCAAGAAGAAAATTATATTCAACAAAAAATGCATCCTAATTTTATCCTCCAATCAAAGGAAAAATAACAAAGGTCATGGATTCTAAGTATTTATATGCATGAAGATTCGTATAGGAGTTTACCTCCCACATGAGAAAAAGAAGAAAAAGTGCAAATGTGGCAAAAGTGGGGTACAAGCCTTCAGCCATAACAAACAAGTGATGTAAGGAAAATTGAGAAGAGAAAAAGAAACAAAAACACAAACCAGTACATTAGATCAGACTGTTGCATCACTAATACACTCTTAAAAGCAATTACTTTCTTTGAAGTACTGTAAACAAATATCAACCTATGAAACTGCATATGTAATATAACATATCTTCATTCAGAATTATCCATAAGATAATTTTTAGATCTTATTTTAAATAATTGGTTTCTAGACCCCAAACAATTTTCATAAATGGGTAAAAGAAATTATCTCCCTGTTCCAATAACCATTCCTTGTCAATCATGGAGTTGATGGAAAACTTGAAATGTAAATCAAGCTTTCTGTTTCCACACATTTAAAAAAAAAAAAAAAAAAAGTTGGACTTATTTTACTCTGCTCAATATTTGCCATTATTGACTAATATTTCATTGAGATAAATGTTAGTCTAAAACTGACACAGCTGCAAAGCCATCTCAGGAACTATTCTAAACTAAACACTGAAGTTTATTCTATTCTAAACACTAAAGTTTAATTGAGCATTATTTAACCTGTCTTCCAGATTCACAGGTTCAAAAAGTTTATTCTTCTGATGACTAGTTTCATTTTTAACTCAAACAACACTTTTTTCATTGCATATTTATTCATTGTGTATACTTGCACATAACTGAGTACATTCTTTCATGTGTGAGTGACCTCCAAATATTACTTAAATTAAGCCAAATGTAATTCAAATATTTGTAATTTGAATTTATTTTGAACTGGTAATTTTTTTATTATTGCCTCAAAAGTTTATAGTTATGTATTACTCACATTGCAAATGCAAATTAATAAGAGCTCCCTGCTACTCCACAAAATCTCATAGGTGTCTGTGCATATAAATGTACATTAAATGGTTAATATAATCATAAATAAAGCCATTTCTGTGTTATCTATTGCATAGAAAATGGTGATATTCCAACAATGCACTAGAAATTGGTGAAAATTAACATTTTCACTCTCACTTTTTGAATTTGCCTATGTCTGCTACAGTGGAAAAAGTACTTTAAAAAACCTGGAGGCATATTGAAAGTGTGCACATTTTGCTGCATAATTGGCAGGCGCAATATCATGTTAACTTGTACCACATGAATTTTGCACTTGTGAATTAGCTAGATGCCATTTGTCACTGCAGATCCTGCTGCACTATGAGTTACCCAAAGATCAGAGTGAAAAGCAAGGCAAAACCACACTGCCTTTAACATGTTCTTTTGAATGCCATGCAGCCAGGCAGTCATTACTCGTCTGAAACCTGTTATCCAAAGTTCATTCACACACACACTGCCATTCTCCCAAATGTTAGGAAAACATGCTGTCACAACCAGCTCTAGCTTTTCTATTGATTCACAGACTTTCTCTAAGCATGCACCTTTGTGATGATTCTTTTCTTTTTTCCCAACATTTTAGACAAGTAACAGGCTTAAAGGTAGAGAAGCAGTTCTCACAGCACGTAATGAAGTGTGTACATGCTTGTAGCAAAGTGTAAAATAAAAGGATTTTCAAGCCAGGGAGTTCTGCAGAAGGTTATTTCTTTTTAAGGTGATGACTACTCCTGGCCATGATTGTAATACTAACAAGAATTGCATATATGTACCAATGAGTCCCAAATAAACTGAACAAGGCAAGGAAATAAAACCAAAAAAAAATATTTACTTCTTTTTCTTTCTTGTGATTTTAAAAATAATTGGTAAGCACTACAGACAGAATTCTAGACTTACCAGGTTTGCTAGAGATACCCAAGACCTTAAGAGAGCTTTATAAACAGGTCTGCTCCTTCACTGAAAACTTCAAGAAAAGAAAATGACAAAAACCTGAAAGTTTTATCCAAAAAAATCCAGGGAGTTAAGTTTCAAAATGTTATCATGTTGAGTATGGCAGCTGCATACCAGTGCAAGAGAAGCTTGAAAATAGAAGCATGCAAGGAGATAAACACAGGGTCATGGTTCCCCAGCAAGTACACAAAGAGTGTACCTACATATGAGCTGTACTTTAGCACTTAAGTACAATTCCTTTCATGTAAGGCTATATGTAAGGATACACTAAGACTCTTGATAAATCCCTTCAGAGAAGATTTAAGGAAGACTTTCTTCTTTGAATGGGGAGGAAGAAATTAAATTATACAAATGTATTAGAAATTTTTGTGATGAAATAGTGCAAAAAACCCAGGGTGTGAAGTTATGTAGTCTGTTCTTACTTATCAGACTGAAGTTAACACAGGTTTCTGCAATGCTTTTGATGAAAACAAATTCTTTACTCTTTGCTAAGTTCTACAAATGTAAAGACCTAAAAAATTATGAAGACATTTATTGAAATAATGAGAGCTGCAGTGTGAAAATAATTTCCTACAGTGAAAGAACTAGTACCAACTAAACTCATAATTACCCTTCGCACAACAATGTGAATTGAATACTGTATTCTGGCAGTAATGATAGATTTGTTGCTACTTTAGTGAGCATTTTGTCTGAGAGAATTTGCCTTCCTAAGTCACCAAGTAAAAGTGTTGCTCAGTCTTTCAGTTCCTTCCAGACTGGTATACTATTTAACAAATACCTGGACTCACATGCATATCCAGGCATCATGACTGAAGTAATTTCAAAAACCAACAACCCGAAGAGAGGAAAATGTCACTTAAAAAAAAAAAAAAATTAATTACTTGTTACTATTCTTATGTAGGTAAGCACTGCAGGAGGGGTGAGTTCAAACTAAAATTTCAGACACAATATCAGATATGTACCAGAATTTCTTCCAGTTACCATAGGAGCTGAGCCAAATATTTAGGGTTTTAATCGTCTTAAAGAAAAAAAAAATCAACAGTACTCTTAGGACTTGAATGCTTTATTGCCAAATTCTGTTCCTCCATCTTGTACAGCCCCCTTACAACTGTAAGTTGTGAATGAGCTGTGAAAGGAACAGAAATACCTGTCTACACATGCACTGGACTGAGAACAACAGTTTCTGTTGAAGGGATATTTGGCAGTTACGGCAGCTTAGGCTTTGAAAGGTCCTGTTTAAAAGTTCTGTCTGGAGACTTGATCATTACCCATCAAAAAGAGCACATTTAAAGGCAATTCTCCTGGCATTAGAAAAATTTTATCAAAAAACTCTATTATAAAGCTTTTCTGTGCATTACCAGAAATCTAAAATCCCATGTGTAGATTAGGGAGAAAACCACTCATTTTCTACAAAGTTTTGGCAGCTTCAAGCTTTAAACTGGATAGTCACAATATCTTTTCTTGTCCTTTGCTGAAGCTACAAAAGAGGTTAAGTTAATTATAAGTTAACATTACTCCTAAGATTTTGTAAGGATTTCTTATGTTTTGGATACAAATTAGATAAAAACTACTTCTTTGAGCAGCATAAATAATAATTGCTTTCTGTGGAAAAGATCTCTGACATTCATTTTTTTGCTTGATTTCATTTCAGTGCAGAACTTCATGATTTCTGGACTCAGATCAACACAGATGTTCAAATTCAGATAACAGAAAAAAAAAAAAAAAAGGAAGTGTTAATGGCTTTTGTTTAAAACCTAGTCATAAACGTGTCGTATGGTACTAGGTTTGGTCTGTGCCACTGTACCCAAGAGATCCAGAAAAATAATTTAGCATGACTGTTAAAGAAAGCTACTTAATTAATTCTAAATCTATAGTTAAAATATGAATAATTTGAGACAGTCAGCTACAACTTGCATTGAATAATTTTGGCCTGGCAGAATAATAACTGATATTTCCAAACTCAGGTACATGTGCAAGATTTTATTTTTGAAATATAAAAGTATGTTTGACCGTATCTGTGAGCATATAAAAAATTTTCATGATGAAATGGGAACCATAGTAGACAGCAGTAAATGACACTGCTTGTTTTCAAAGTTTCCTTCTACAGAAGCAAAAAGTCAGATTAATTCAATGATTATTCTGGTAATTAATAATGTCTGAAAGGAAACAAAAATCTTTTGCTTTTGACAGTCAGATCCTTGAGTATATATTAGAACATGGCAAGGAAGTACTCGAATCTCTTGTGGAGTCAAAAGTGAAGGTATCTTCAACAGCAAGAGGACAAGTACAGACATTGTGTAATAAATAGCATTAGCAATTTTAGCAAACTTTTTTCTAACTACTTTATGGAATTTATATGGTTTCCTATTTTTAATAACATTGAATGATATATTTCCTACTTGCAGCATAAATATCACTTGCTGTTCATAAAGCAGAAGTAATAGTGTGTGAATGAAAAAATATCAGGGTCTGCTGTGTGGTTTTATTCCTCAGTCAATAACAAGATGTCAAATAATGTGTCCTTAACAGATTTAGAACTTCTAAACAGTGCTGAAAATTAAATTAGTTATCACTGACTACACACAACACATTGGTTTTATCTAGTTTTAATGAATGATGAAGCTATTTAGTATAATCACATGGTTCATTTAAATTATGCAGCTATATATATTCTAGAAAGTAGCTGGAAAATGTTTCTTCAGATTAAACTAAATTCAGTCACATTAGATAAATACATATGCCAGATACAGTAATAAGCCTCCAAAATATGAATGCTTAAGTGTTGAGTAGCAATGTACTTATCTTTGGCATGAGATCTGAATATAGTGTCTAGATAATAATAGAAAATCTATTGGACTGCAATGATTGTCAAGAAATTCACATTGTTCAAGCTCTGAGAAACATGAAACCTAACAACTTTAGCTTCAATTTAAGAATACTTTCTTATTATAATATTATACAGTATTTACAATTAGGAAAAAATGTTGCTAATGTTTTCCTTTTAAGACTGAACAGTTGTCAAGTTATCAGTATCCCTTACAGTGAGATGATTATAAGCAGCAAAAATCCAGCTGACTTACACTAAACTGTTCTGTGTTAACAAATATTGAAATTGCACTACATCTTCGGGGTGGATGATCGTTACATTTCAGTGTTGTCTTCCATTTTTTAATCTCCTTTATTCAGTAATATGTCATGAATCAACTACTCAGATTTAGGTTCTGTTATTCAAGTATAAAGCATAACCAGATGTGATGACCCTGATGTGTTTGCCATTTGTTCATTCATATTTGTTTCCTAAGCCAGTGGCAGACCTGTTTTCCATTTGGGTCTGTTTCAATACAATTGTTTTTAACAATTTCACAACTGGTCTGGCTGGGGAACCAGGAGATCCAACATCTTGTCAAAGCTTGCATCATCTATGGCTCAGTTAGGATTACAATTTGCACTGAGTAACTGGTTCCTCTGTGGTTTTGCACTAAGTGTTAGATAATGAACACACAGATATTTTGAGACCCCTGAATATACTTATGGATTGTAACAGGAGAGTTTGGTGCTAATTATTTTGCTACTATTTTACATTACTTTGTGTCTTCTCTAACTCCATTTCTACTGAGTTGTCATTTGTGTGTACGTGTATTGTTCACACAGTGTAGTAACACTAAAATTGAACACAGTCACATTAAAAAATGTGGATCTAAATACAGAGATTGTATAAGTCATCTCCATTCATCCTTTTCATTATTTGATTTTTGAAAGGGTAAAAATTGGATATTTACATAAGAATAAATGTGTCCTTACTCATCCCAGGAACAGCAATATTCTTACTGATGTTCAGCTATCTCTGTCCTTAATTTCTGATGCTTCAAAAAATTCCTTATTCGGGGTGTGTGTGTGTGTGTGTGTGTGTGTGTGGCAAAAAGGCAGTTAGCAATTTAAACCTCAAAATAGTTGAAGGAGGTGTCCTTGACTTTTTGCTTTTACATTCAGTTTATCTTTTCATTATCACTTTCTGAAAGGATTCAGTTGTCCAGAGTTCACTGAGTATATATTTGGCTTGATTACTTGAGTATTTGTGGAAAGTAAATTTTAAACTGAACATTTGATTATCAAATTTTTGGTTTGCCTTCATGCTGGGTTGGTTAGATACCATGAATCATATTATATCTGGATTTTGATTGCCTGGCATACATTGCTAACACCCATTATAATCAAACAGTTGGAAATGCAAAGTGAAATGCTTAAGTTAGTCAAATACATGTGCTACTGCACCAAAGTTAGAGCACAAACTGATTGTAATATTCATAATTCACAATTAAAATGACTCACTAAGAATTATTTGCTAAAGGAATTACTGAATCACTCTGAATAATGAATAAATTTAAGAAATTAATCACTCTCAAAGAGAGAAAGGCAAAATTCATCAAATTATTTGTTCTGAATTACTTTTGATTTTCAATAGTAAAACATCATGATAATGATATCATTAAATAAAAGGTGAAGAGTTGGCTATATGCTATGAAGATAATACTCAGAATACTCTAAAAGACAAGAGCAGAAGGCAGAGACTGACAGCAAAACTAGAGAAAATCATAAATATTTCTTTCTCTGAGCTACAATTTAGAAGTTTTAGTAATTATCCCCTGTACTTACTTCTTAGAGGGCAATGGATGACATTTTCTAGTCTTGCATAGTCTTGTATACTTCCCCCAAAAAAATTTAATTGATATGTATAATAAAATTATACATTTTTATTTGAGACCTTATGATGAGCATGAAAACAATCCTTTCCCAGAACTGTCTCTCATAGAGTACAGACAAAAAGCATGGTAATACTGTTACTAACTATTTGTTATCTCTTGTAATGTACCAAGTAGAAACCCTCCAGTACCTAAAGAGAGACTGCAAGAGACCTGGAGAGGGATTGTTTACAAGGACATGTGGTGGCAGGACAAGGCGAATGGCTTTAAGCTGAAAGAGAGTAGAGTTAGATTAGATACTAGGAAGAAATTTTTACTGTGAGGGTAGTGGAACAGGTTGCCCACAGAAGTTGTGGATACCCCATCCCTGGAATATCCCTGGAAGTTGTGGATATGGCATCCCTAGTTCAAGACCAGGTTGGATGGGGCTTCGAGCAATTTGGACTAGGGTAAAGTATCCCTGGCCCTTACAACCCAACTCATTCAAATATGTTTGAAAACATACCTTCTACCTAGTGGAAGAGAAGAGATCAATTATCATTGTATCCACTGCCTAATATTTGTCCACAAATCCCTACTGAACTAAAAATTGTAACTTTGCCATTGCTATCTTCAGCAGAACTAGCTGAACTTTTATGATGGAACATCTGAACAACTGGCAACTTGGCCAGAATCCTTAGAGACCTGTGGCTCTGTCAAGTCTGTGGATAAAGCCAGAAAGGGGAAAAAAATTCGAACATGAATCAGCTAAGTTTTAGCTGACAATTTGATGGCTAACCAAAAATATGATGCTTTAAAGCAACCCATGCCCATTCAACTGAGCCTACACAAATGATAACTTCATCATCAATAAAAATTATGTACAGCATCCTGTAGACTTTTTCAGTCAACAATTTCAGAAGGTCATCTTTTTTATAGAGTATGAAAAATATGGCAATACTCTCCCAGGACATTAGGTTTTATGGAGCAGCACCAGCACATTTGCAAGAATTTGGTATGGAAATGGTATTCCTTCAAATACGTCAGGGAGCACATTCAGTACAACACTCTGAGATTTAGCTGTCTGATTCTCATTAATGTTGATAGGAGTTGTGTGGCTGCATCCTAGCAGACTTGGTTAAATTTTTGCCCGTTCTAGTTCACATACACACACCAGTGCACATGCGTGTGCAGTGCATTGTGACTACTGGACTAGTTTGTCACAGATGATACAATATCAGATTGTATTTAGTGCACATCACTAATAGTCTGAATTGTGGTAGAGATCTCAGGGAATTAAACTTTTAAAGAGTCTTTAAGAAACATAAAAACATATAGTTTTATGTTATAAAACTATAACATTAAACAAGGATAATGCAATGTAAGAGCTATCCCAAATAAATGTGGAGTGTTGTACTTCCAAGAAAAGTCATTAGTTGAGGCAGTGATTATAAATGGTACCTTGGCTCCTGTTAGAGAAATAGGCTCAGGCTAGGATGATCTGTCCTAATGCTGTGCCACTTTGAATAAATCATCTCACGTTTTCTTTTCTGGTTTCAGTAGTAGTGAAACAGAAATAGTTGAATTCACCTCTTCACCATATTGCTCATCAGAAAACAATATAAGTATTGTTTATCCCTAGCTCAACTGAATGTTTGTGTCCACTGATGTGACAGCCTAAGATCAAAAAGTCAGATATATTTAATGTTGAATATACAGAATCATTGTTCAGCTATATTCAGAAGTCAAACTTCTCTTAAATCAAATTCATATACAGTGAACACAGAGGTTTTAAAAGACAGTCAAAATAAACAGTATGAGTCAGATATATTTCTGATTAGTGAACAGAACCTTGCCCAGGAGCTTTTATGTGACGCTATAAATCTGCTATAGAAAAACTTCATCAATATAATAGCCCTTTGACCTATCAGCTTTGATTATTCCTCCATTATTACACTACTGCAGCTTCTAACCTAATTTGCATAGATTTTTTTACTGTTTCTGAAACAGCATAGACAGCCTTAACTATTGCTTACATGGGAAATTTACAATGATGAGACAACTATACCCAAATTATTCCTAGCAGGTCCTATGATTGCCAAATGTTTTCTTTTTTTTTTTTTAAACTGGACAGATTCAGAAATGCAGCATTGTATCTGATTTGGTGTTACTGATTCTTAGACAGGGAGAACAAGGGAACAAGGTTTGTGTGATTTAGGATATAAAAGTTCGCCAAAGTATACAGCATCACAAAGGAAGCTTGGAAAAAACCTGTAAGCTTTGAGCATTGGATGCTCCTGCAAAATCCATGACCCTAAATTTAGTTCTTAGGATCTGAATGCATCTTATCAGTCAAGTTATGTGGTCAGAGAGGACTTAACAACATCTTTGTTATGAGTATGGAACTCTCTAGCCTCTACTAATGACACACTTGAAAGAGTTACGTTGGCCTCATGTACATAGCATGCCTTGTATATTTTTCCCTCTACCAACTTGCTGTAGAATTGACTGAATAGAATTGACTGACAAACCTAAGCAGCTATAAAGTATTTTTTTAGGCATAGAAGAACTTATTCCTCTTCAAGTGTAGAGTAAGCTTCTCTTCCTCATATAACTCTGACTTCCACACACATGAACTCATCCAACTTGGGCATTAATCGAATTAAAACTACTCAGATCAGCAATATCATTTCAGGATTGAAATGATTCTTGCTTCTTGTGAAAAGAGAACTTTAGACTCCTAGAGAATCATAAATCTGAAAAGTAGCTCTGAATTACACCTTATATTCATTTGCCTACATTCTGCTATTTTTTAAAATTTTTATCTGGTATTGGTTATCAGAATAAGGTCTCATTAGGATAGTTAGGATATGCTTAACCTTCCCACTTTCTACTTAAAAACTCATTGCAAGGAAATGTAATTTATTGTAATGCACTTGATATTTAGTATCAAGTTTGGCGCATCAAGTCTACCCTTTAATTGCATGTGGAATATGTTTTAAGAAGCAAATGAAACACCTTGAAAAGGTGCTATCTTTACAGTAACCTACCCATCACAGCCACCTTTAGCACAATAAAATGTGCTAAAATAAATTTTGCAAATTTTTAAATATATATGCAGACCTCCTACTGTCCAACTAACAGAAAAAAATCAGTGAAGAAAATTTGAACTAAAAACCTCAGGTATTATGTGCCAATGAAACAGGTACCCATATTTTTATACTCAAACTGTGAATTCTCAAGAAGATAGATAAAAAGGGTATCCAAATACCTCTCCTATTGCATTTGAATGAAAACTCTGAATCCCAGTTCCGTAAAAGAGTATGTTGGGAAGTAAGGTGTGTTGGCCCTGAGCCTGTATACATCCTGCTCTGATGTCTGTATAGCATTTTCACATCTCAATCTCCACCCATTTTAAAGATCTGATTACATTTTGAAGCAGCATCTTCATTTAAGGTCAAGAAGAAATCTCTAACATGTTAATCAAAGTGAATACTTATGGTCATATCTCAATTCTGACATTTAAAAGAAACTATGCAAATGAGGTATGTGACTGTATTACTAGAGAAGGCTATCAAATACTGAATACAGAAACAGAATAAAACTCATTACTTGACTGAAGTCCTTCATGTGCATCCTCTAAAGTAAAAATTAGACTTAGATTTGTAAACTTTGAAGCTTAGGAACCCTTGGGTATATGCTCCTTACTGCATCCTGATGTCTCTACTACATAAAAGTTAAAACTATAACATTAAACAAAATATCCTGCTGTTGTGTTTTCTGTTCTTGTAGACTCAGAAGTGAAGGGCTGACAAGTTGAACAAATTTCTCTGATAAGCCCAAAGACTGCCTTTTAAAACAAAAAAAAAATCTACATTATTTTATGATGGGTTCCTTTTTAATATTTGGCTTTACTACTTTTGTCTAATCTGATTTTATTAAAAAGTAATATGTTCTTTAATTCACAGGCCACCTCTTTCAATAAATACTTAATCAAATGTGAAAGCCAACTTTCCTATTTCAGGAATGAATATGTACTGAAAATGAAAAGTTATTTGTAGTAGTCAAAAAAGAGCAACATTAGTGAAGAAGTGTAGAAGTGAAGTAGTGAAGAAGAATACATGGATTAAATTGTTGAGGAATGCACACAGCGCAGGTAGCTCAGTGCTCAGCTGCAGTAAGGAATGAGGATTGAGCTTTGGGTGATGGGGGCTGGAGGCAACAGGCCATGAGCTGATACCAAGTCTGTATACAGCCAAAGGTCTGGGGTCCTAGCCAGGTGACCAGACCCCGAGAGACACAGCAGGAGCCTGTCCCTCAAACTTGCACCATCTTAGACTGTAAGGACAGAAGAGCTCAGGTTTTCACCCCCTCAGATTGTAAGGGTAAAAAAGCTCAGGTTTCCCTTTGTTTGTGGTCCATCCTCAGAGGCGCACAGATCAAGATCTTGGTTTTTGTTGAACCATAATTAATTTCAAGGATCAAAATGTGTACTCTGGGAAACCTGAGGTTGAACCCATAAGGAAACCTGGTCTGACAGTGAGTGTGGGGTGTATGGGGAGTTCTAAGACCCTAAAACTTGCTCTACAAGGGTCTTAAAAAGTATTACTCTTTTTTATGTACTCCGAGTTAGACACACAGGCAAAACACTGACAAAATATTCTCAAGAGGTCAAAACCACAAAATCTTTACTGATTTTTTCAGAAAATCAGAGAACTTTGGCAAAAGTTTAGATCAACATTCAGTCAACATAAAACATTTCACAAAGCATTAACTTAGCCCATTCAGCTCAGCAAACCCAAAGTTCATCCAATTTTAAATTACTCAAAACTCTGAGAAGAGGGAATTGGAGGAAGAAGAAAGAGTAAAAAGATATAGATAAGAACAAATTCTGGTCTTAGGGTAAAAAATCTGCAATGACAGCGCATTTGCTCTTTGATAAGACTGACCAAATTTCTGCTGTTAAAAGTTTGCAAAGTCTTGTATCTTCAGTGAGATGGTTGATAAGAATATTCCTGTATCCTTTTTCTGTTGTCTAATCTTGCAGAAGACCTCCTGATGAATTCTTGTCTCTCTCAGGTGTCAGTGGTGACAAACAGCGCAGAACAGCTCATAGATACACTCAGTAGAAGAAATATTTCCCACATCTGGAATAAAAACCAATTTCAGATAGAAAAGAAAATAATATAAATTAAATAGGTACAAGTTCTTGTTCAGGAACCTAATGGAAGGATTTAATAAATTAAAAATCCTTAATAATCCTCATTTCTCAGACCAATATACTCAAGCATCTAGCATTCCTTTGAGCACACAGCCTTCTCTTTGGTATTGTATATGGACCAAAGAAAGCTAAACAATCCCAATTTTCTTTGCCTTCCTTCATTGCAGAGGTGCTACCTCCCTCTAAACACCTTCTTGGCCGTTTTCTGGACTTCTTCCAACAGGTCAATGTTCTTCCTGTGCTGAGTACCCCAGAGATGGACGCAGCACTGCAGGTGGGATCAGAAAAGTGGGGCAGAATCATCTTCCTTGCCCTGTTGGCCACACCTCTTTGATGCAGTCAAATGTTTGGTTTTCTGGGCTACATGCACACGTCACCTGCTCACATCCATTGCCTTCTCATCCACCAGCACCCCCAAGTCCTTCTCAGCAGGGCTGCTCAGCCTGTCACAGCCCAGGTGCAGCACCTTGCACTTGGCTTTGTTAAACCCCATGAAGTTCCTGAGGGCTCACTTCTCGAGCTTGTCCAGGTAGGTCCCTCCAGATGACATCCTGCCCTTCAGGAGTGTCAACCACACCACTGCAAACACAAAAAAATAACTTCCTGTCTGGAAGATTTTTTTTTTTTTTTTTTTTTTTGGTACTAGCTAACAGCTGTCCTTCATGATTTAAAAAAAAAAACAAAAGCAAAAATGACAGACTTTATTAGATTTAATTAGTTGTGCACCATTGCTACTGTCATGTCATAATACGATTTTTGACAATTTACACTATGACATGTCACTGGAAGTATACCATCAGCTAGATCAAATGCACTGCACACAAAAATAAAAACAAAATTGCATTACAAAATTCTTTAAAATTTTAAGACAAAGCATTCTAGAAAGCAAAAAGGGATGATATAAAAACAAATAATTCCTGCACATGTTTCCAAAAAAAGTGTAGCATTTTAGACCTTGAAAAGTATAAGGAAAACAGAATTTTTCATTAGGAAAAATCCCTAACTTTCTGACACAAAATCAAACTGCTCCACTGAGAACTACTTTAGGATTGACTCTACAATCAACCGAGTACATGTTGTTTTACACATGGTAACATGCATTAATTAGCTGATGTAATATTATGACTAACAGATGGGATGCATAAAACAGTGCCAACAACACTTCAGCAGTTCTTATTTAATACATTCACCTTTAGGAAAGTTATGAAGATTCAAGGATAATGACATTATCTTTTCCTTTTATGTCTTCAAATGTCCTGCTTTGATACTGATGTTTAACTGTGAGACTGATGTTTTTCAGGACATTGCCTTTTTTCCTTCAGTCTCATTGGCAAATCATACCTGCAGTATGAAAATATTGGTTACTGAGAGCAAAAAAACACATTTTAATATAATAATTGAATTTCAACTTAAATCTTTCTAAGAACACTACTTTCTTCTTCACATCAAATATAAATATTTGTATAGACTTCAAATGCAGAAGGGAGTCTTAAGTATAAATCTTTAATAGATGGTACTTATTCTACTGCTCCCTGTAAAAAGTTTCAGATATATTTTAAACAAAAAATGCCGTGATTTTACTGGCAGCTATTGCTCCATTACAGATGGTCAAGAACATATGTGATTAAGACAGAATAAAGTGAATTAACAGAAATGGACTAAAAGCTGTAAATAACTACTTTTCTCAAAAGCTTTAGATAAAAACTAAGCTCTGTGGATGATTTCCAAACATGTTTGTTGCATTAAAATATTTAGTAGAATAGTCCATGGAAACATTTGAATTTTAGAAAAGTAGAACTCTGAAAAATGCCTGCAAAGGCCTTGCAAACTATGATCTTCCCTATTATCTACTAGGAAAATCAAATATGCAAAATAAAACCTGGGAGTAGAGATCAGACATCTCCCTCCAAACTGCCACCTGCAGACTAAATACATCTTTTTCTTGGGTTGCATATTCCAGGCCCAGTTGCCAAACTGACAAAGCGGGATCAATGGAGTGCTCCTATCCTTGCTTTCTACTAAATAGAAAAGTATGACAGCATCACCAACGTCTTGCATCCAAACTATAGAACAGGCTGCTTGAATTACCACTTCATTGCATGAAGCCTTGCTATCAAAGTAAGAAGCATGAGTATGTATGTGAGAGTTATATATATTAAATTTATACTATTTATATTTTAAATGAAGAATTCTTATTAGTTCCCTTGCTACAAAATTAATATTGATACTTGAAATTGCACAGTTAAAATTAAAAAAACCCCGAACAACTACCTAGTATCTACCCCTCCACTGGTGATCTCTTTTCTCCCTTGACTTCCCCACTGGATTTTTTTAAGGCAAATTACCTGCCTAGGGAAGAAGAGTATATAGCTAGTCATCAACATCCTGATTCCACAAGATTATGTTATGAAACATGGAACTATCTTTATTTCTCCCACAAAGAGTTTTATACTTGTAGATATCTTTGTTTCTGGAATACATTTTCAGCATATTCAGTAATTATCCAGTTTTTGCTATCTAATAAATATTATTTTAGACAAATTTGCTCCTGTTGAATCTACTCACAAATAGGTTCCTGTTCAACATAAAAGTGTTAGATTTTGTAGAAATCTGTGTACCTTATCATGCAATTTAGTTACAAGTTATAATCAATTGTAAACATTGTCTAGGAATAATTTTTTTATTGGTATCAGCTTGAACTGTATTCTTTCCCTGGACTATGTAATTAATTCACTACTATCATTGTTCTACAAAACCTGCATTTTTGCTATTATGCTCTTCTAACATGACAAAACAATACTAATTTAAAATTGTGTGTGCTTTATAAAATGTTTTTTTAATTAAGACATAGCAGAACTGCAGGGGTATAATAAACTAGTTCTATTAAGTTGGTCCTGCACACTGACTTCTGTTAAAAAAGCATAAGGGAATGAACACTGAAATTATCACTGCAGTTTATAAATGCTCATTAAATGCATTATAAATCAGATTTTTCAGCAATTCACCTTGTTTTTTTTTCAAATACAGGCAATTTATTTCAATTTAAGAATTGCGTAAGTGGAAGAATCAGAATTCCATTTGGCTGTAGAGCTTCTTGAAATACCGTTTAGAAACTTTAGTTTAGGTTGAATTACATCATTTATGTTGAGTTAAATAACTGCTTTATATATCGATTTGGGTTTTATCCCTTTAATGCTCATCCCATCGATGAGGATCCAATAGCAGAGCATTCAGAAGAGAAAAGGAGGCAGACGAGATACTACTTGTCCTTCTTAGTGGTAAAAATATGTTTATTTTAAAGTATCAACTGTATTGTATAGCATTAGTTTTGATTAATTATTTAGATCATCCTGAGCAAAATTAAACAAGGCATCTTGAGCAGGCAGACCATTAAGACATTTATTTAAGGCATATTTTATGTCTTTTTCTTAATGAAAAAGTATATGTAATTGGCTTAGAACGGGAGGTGATACAAATCAGTCTGTATCATATATTTAATGAAAGTCCCAGTTCAATTTTCTGTTATGACCTGATTCCTTATTTTAATGTCCTGAAGTCACAGATCATTACAGATAATCAGAATGTGCAGGACTTTTCCCAATTCTGGCCAAGATTTATTTCTATTTGTGCAGATTAGACTTTTGAAAACTAGTTCTATATGAGGGCAGAATTTGTCAAGTTTTTCACAATTTTATTGATTTCTGTGTGAAGAATAGATCTATGCTTTATCCATTGACTGGAGGAAGACAGCTTTAGATGGACAAAACTATTGGAGTTTAATACACATGTATAAACAACAAAATTTGTATTCCCAGTGCTTTCAGCAGTCAATATTATCTAAAATTTTGATTCACATTCAAAATTATCACTTCACAGAATTTATTTTAATTCTAGTTCCTTTCTAGTGCACATTTTTCTGGAATATGGATGCTAACTTCCTTTTTATTTTGTGTATTCCATTCCTTTCAAATGGTATTATGTTTAAAAAATAGACATATCTTTTAGATACAAAGATGCAAAAGTATTTTCATTTTATAAATGCATGAATTACGCACAGGAAAATTAATTACACATCTAAAAACACATGGAATTATTTGCCAGACACATGGAAAACATTTCTCAGGTTTCCTGAGCATCCAGTTACTGCAGTAAAATGGTTACTAGAAATATCTGGAAGAACTAGTTTGGAGAAATTGCCAGTTGTCTCGAGACCGGAACTTTAAATTCACAAAAAATATGAGCTTTAGGATCATATGTTTAGATCACATAATTCATGAAGCTCCAATACATTAGGATACAACTGTTTTAAACTTGAAGTTTATAGTAGGCACCTCTCCCCAAATATATCTAAAGTCTGTAAGAGTTTCTGTTTTAAAGATATGATAAATGCCCCAATATTTGCTTCAGCAAACATGTCAATTTGCTGTGTGAGCCCTCTTCTAGCACCAAGATCCCAGAATCACACCTCTTTCCCTCAGAGCAGGAGGGAAAACCCAATACAAGGGGCAGTCAGTGTATGTTGGCCCTACGTAAGGGTGGCAGCTTCCAGGACAATTTCCCTCAGAAGGGAAAGTCCCAAGGGAGTTTATTTCTTTCTAAATCTATCCACGTCTTCCCCACAAGATGCCCTCATTTCTCTCTTTGTTGCCCAATGAATCTGGATTTTATTTTTTAATTTGGAATTTTTTTTTTTTTTCTGAATGTTTTAGTCCCAGCAGGACGGGCTGACAATGACTGCCCACCAGCCACAGGGTGGTTCTGTGTGGGTGTGTGAGGGCTGAGGGGGGTGAGAGAAGCAGGTCTGGCTGAAGCACAGAACCCCTTGTTCCCCCAAACTGCAGGAAATCACAACCCTCTCATCTCACCCAAGTACCATCACATCACAGGGCACTGGGCACTTTAATGCTGCTCAAGAAGCCTATTTAAAATCTGATTTGCTATGAATACTTTGCAATACTTTGCAGGCTGCTTTCTGCATTGTGCTTTCCATGGACTCCTGGCATTAGTACTACTGCACGGCCAAATCCATAAGAAACAGGGAAGCCTAATTCTAAGTTTCCCAAATGACTGTGTGCAAGAGCATGGGATTGTTTTCTCAATCATGCTGTTTGAGAATTAGATAGTTCCCTTTCCTAATGGCTGCACAAGTACACACATGCTCTTAGTAGGAACAATTTAAGGAATTCTACAAGGTTAACTAACAGCACTGAAGAAAAGCTTGCCTCAGAGATGCCCAAGACTTGGAGTTGTCCAGGCAGGGTAGATCGACAGGACATCAGGAACAGCAGAAGGGTTGCTGCTCTCCAGGGTGGGCAGGCATGAGGCAGCTGGGCTGTCACTGACATGGTCCCACAGCTGGATGCAGGCAGTCAAGGTACCCAGCTGGCAGCAGAGAGGTCAGTGAGCTTTGGGAAGGATGGCAGGAAGCCATGTGTGAGATCAGTGCAGGAAATCAACCTGCCTAAAGATAGGGCTAGGGGCAGACAGCCCTGAGACATAGCTGGGTCAAGGACTGGGGCACCTGGCTGGGCTGGACTGCCTTCCTGTGCCATGGAGCAGGCCCTGACCTGCACCAGGAAGGACCATTACTGCACTGAGAACCCTGAAAAAAGGAAAAGGTCTTGCACATATGCCTCTGAATGGTCCTAATGGTAGGATTTGAAGAAGATTCCAGGTCAAAGAATTGTGGAAGCAATTTATTCAACTGAAGGATTTCTCTCCCCCAGGTGTATGCCTCTTTGACATAGCTAATGTCAGTCAGACAACCCAGCTTCTTTTCTTTTTTGTCACTCAAAGAATACTTGCTGAAAAAGGAATTGCCTTACTTAGAAATAAAAAATCTTAGTTATTTTGAGAGAAATTTTCAGTAAAGTTACATAAATATATTTCCTTCAAAATAATACTTGTTACTTATAATTATTTAAATGCAGTTTAACAAGGTGTGATGGGGCATCTGTTCTTGTGCCTGCTCTGTGATCTCAAGAGCTCCTGATAATCCTTGACCCAGCCAGCTAAGGGGGGAAATGTTTCTTGACCATACCAGGAGCTTTTTCATAGTAAAGGTGAGGACAATTCTGGCTGTAATATGAATATCAGATGCCTGACCAAGGTGGGGAACAAAGGAACAAAATTAACTTGACTAACCACATTAGCCTTGATTAACTGTTTTCCTGAATCATCACCTAAGTGAAATGGTACCGTTGTTATCAGACCCTCTGAAAAAATTAGTCCTAGTCAAGTGAAATAGAACTATTGTTACAGAATTTTGAGGAATTTCAGGAATTATTGACTTGAGATAGAGCCAGGATGAAACTGATGACTAAAGGCAATCATCTTGCACCCCAATAAGGAGATAAGCCTAAGTGAGGCCCTTTGGACTGCAATGGGCTGTGCCAACACCTTCCTCTGAGTGGGACACTTCTCAGAGCTTGAAAACCCTCAAGTTTGCAATGCTTGGAAGGCCAACACAGATGACAAGGCCTAGGATGATACCCACACACACACTCTGCTCGAGGTGCAGCCCATGCCTCCTGAGCAACACTGAGGGGTTTGATGTGAGTATTTCAATGAACCTGAGGGGAACTCCTGGTGTCTTCACACACATAGATACAGATGCATACAACTCTGCCTCTCTGCGTGTGCATGAATTGTTTATGGTGTGAATGTTGCTATTGTGAATCTGCAATGAAGTCAAAATTGTAGAAAATCCTATTGAATCCTTTTGGTTTTGGTGGCAGACCAGTGCATCTTACAACAGTGTAGAAAGTGAAGGATTAAACTCCAGTTCTCAATTCCCCCACAATTCTGTTTCAAAAATAATTGCAGAGCCTGCATTACAGATTATTTCTAAGAATCAGGAAAAAAAACTATCATTACTGTATAAAGGGCTGGCTCAGGATCTGTTGACTCTGAAGATACATGTTGCAGCGGTTCCTTATTCATAGCTTTCACAGAGACTCCTAAAGCAAGCACAATTTACATCTGCTATGAATTTAAACTGCTATCCTTACATTTTCGTCTACTGCAAAAACAAATTAATAACACTGCAAACAAAATTAATTATTTTCTCAAAGAAAAAATTTAACAAAAGGAGTTTTCAAAGCAGGATTTCAGGAAGCAAGACAAGGTTCCTGTTAAACTAGTCAGGTCTTTAAATATCATTTACATTAAGGAATGTTTTAAATTAACAAAACTGATTTCACTGAAACTGAGAAGATGTTCTTATCACATTCCTATTTAAAATGACAAGTAGATTATTGTACTTCTTTTTGACAAGTTAAACCTTTAAACATATGTGTTTAAAGAAATGTATAATGAGTTTGAAAAATTAGTTGCTCCAATTGGAAACATCATTGGTAGCTATTCAAACACAACTTTTGCTTATACTGTAGTTTCCACTATTAAATCAGTGATCCAGATTTGCAAACACTCTTTTTTTTGTGTTTGGCATATACACAATTTATATCCTCACTTGCTTCTGTCCTTAAGTTGTGCTATGCATCTCCCTTTATTATGGCCTGAAACACATGGCCTGATCTCATCTATAGTCTAAGCCATGTCCTGCAGAAGACAAAGAGCTGATGAAGTTTCTCCTTCTATTAAGCTTTAAACTTTGACCCTGGTTTAACAGCTCAACAAAAAAAAAAAAAAAAAACAAACACACAACCAAACAAAAAAACCCCACAAACAAAAACAAAAACAAAAACAAAACCAAAAAAAACCAAAAACAAACAAGCCAAAAGGCTTTGTACACCAGACTAGGAGGTATGATCTATCCAGAAACTCTTAATGACTTTCCTAAATTCCTCATGTTTATCTTCCTACCTTCATATATATTGATATACTATCTAAAATTGATGAATACCCAGATCGCTACTGTGTTACTTCTGCATGTAAAACTACTGCTTTACTGGTAATCAGATAAACTGCATGTGACACAATATAAGTCATAAAAATTAGGATATTATTACATACCAATTTCTTGTTACATATAGAATATTTTTATCTTCACACCTTAACTACTACTTTCATATCTGGAATCCTGTGTCCAGTCCTAGATCCTCAAGTACAAGAGAGAGATGGAGTTACTGGAGAGATTCCAGCAAAAGTGCACTAACATAAGAAACTGGTGCATCTCTCAAAATCAGAGATATGTGTTATATTGTACTGCTCTCATCTTTGACAGCTCTATAGCTAAAAGTCTCTTATTGCCTTAAGTTCTGAGCTCTGATTTGAAAAATAAAGTATAATCCACAATAGGCTAAAAATATAACATTAAATTATTGCTGTAAGACAGAAATTATTAAAACATAATGTGCAACCTTCTGTGTACTTTTAACGCAATATGGAGGAGAGCAAGATGTTACCAGTACATTTTTGGCCCTAAACTATTTAGAAAATCTTTCAAGAACACATATTTCATGTATCATGGGGAATTTATATTATATAATAGCAAAATATGCTATTATGCATATTCTTTTATATTTTCTTATAGCTTCAGAACCAAACAATTAGGGTAGGGTGAAATATGGATCATGTTAAATAATAATCAGAACTGCAAAAACAACTGCATTTTTGCCTAAATTTTTGCAATTTAGAAATTTTTAAATTCTATTTCTATGGCAATTGTTTTTCATGTGCAGTATATGTATGTGTACTCATAGCTGCCCCTGAAAATATTCCTTGTATTTATCCCAGTGGCTGATTACATAGTTACATCAATGTGGAAAAGTTCACAAAAACAGGCAACTCTTTATCTATCTATCTATCTATCTATCTATCTATCTATCTATCTATCTATCTATCTATCTATCTATCTAATCTAATCTTCTAACTGCTTTTTAAAAGGACAAATAATTTGCATATATTTAAGAAAAACAGTAAGATACAGGAAAAAAAAGAATAGTTAACATTCTTCATCAAAGGAATGAAAAACCTTATGAGGCCTGAAGACTGTTTCATTTACTTTTTTCAATTTTTTTCAGCAGAAGTCAGACTGAGAGAGGCTATGACTGCTTTTTTAAATACTTCATTGGGTAACCACTTAGGAGGAAAAACAGCTACAGAAGACAAAGCATATTGTTGGCATGAAAATAAATGTGTAAGCACTAACTAAGAAAAAAATTGTGCTAGAAATAAGGGAAAAAAAATCTCTAGTCATCAAGGAAGTGATCCTCTGGAACATTCCAAGAACAATACCTGGTGACCCAGCAGAAGATTCCTTATCCTCAGTCTTCGCTTTTCATATGTGTAAAACATTGTGGGCTGCAGTCTCGCAGCCCTTCCCAACAGCTGTGACTTCTTGCTAAATTAGCTAAATGTCACTTTAAAGAGTACAGAGGAATACAAGGAGAAAAGAATTCATGCTGTAAAAAGGGAAAATATATTTTTAGAATAACACTAAAGCTGAAAACTTCATTTTTATGGATTTCTGAACACAGTTTTTCAAGGTTTTTAAGTATTTTGCCAGTTTTTCAAAAGTAATGCTGTCCTTGAGGATTTGCCCTGCAGTTTTGCAGCTATGAGCCTTTCTTATTTACAACTGTCTTAAGCAGGTCACCTGGTAGTAGCATAAATGGGCATGGAGCAGTGGTGATATTTAGTCATTCCTAATAAGAATGCCGACTAGGAGATATGTGTTCCAAGGGGTCAAGAGATGAATTATGTTATGGAATACAGAGCATGGAAACCACAAGCTACCAATTAAATTCTCAGCATTTCAGTAGAAAGAATTGTGGATTATCAACAAGACTAATCATTCTGAAATGCTAATTTTGAAATCTCTGGCAGACTATTAGGTGTTTTCACCTTATAGTGTTACAGATGTTTCAGTGTTACAGATGTATTTACTAGGACAAGGAATATGTTTGTGGATAAGAGAGAGGTTTACTCCCTACTATGCCAGCTTCTGACAGGGCTGCATAGCTGCTTAAACCTATGTATCTGTAGCTGACACACCAGTCTCCTCTTTATAAACAACATTTCTTATATTGTAATCACCACTATTTATCTTTGGTTGGTTGGTTGCATATTTCTATATAAGAAGGACACATGGGCTATAAGAGGATTCTGAGAAGAAAAAAATATTGGAGATTTCCTGAGCTAAGGCAGCAACACTGTATGAGCTCTGCAGCATCTCATTCAGTCCTTCCCTGTAGGAAGGCACATCCAGAGGTCAGGAATGGAGTTATGGAGCCGCTTGATGAAAAGTTGCAATATCCCTCAACTCTCACATAATCCAGGAAGTACAAAGGTTATATGAAGGCACCTTTTTGTTCCACCCACACACATTTCTCTCAAGAAATATGAAAAGAAAGTTAGCATCACAATTATTTTCTTCTAATGTACAATATCAGCACATTTCTTTCCCTGGGGTCATTTTCAGAGAATTCAGTTTTGCCACCATCTACTTATATTTTCAGATCTAGAAATATGCAGTAAGAACTGTAGTTGCAATTTTTAACTTAATTGGCATTCTTTCAACTGCAATTATATCTAAAAGATTGGCCTTTATTCTTGCCACACTGCTACTTAAAATGCCTGTTTCTTTTTTAATACACTGACCATATTCACTCATTTTAAATATCACTCTGACATCTCTATACAGCAAAAATCACTGGGCTTGAGATATTCATTCAATTAATGGTTTTAACATTTAGAATAATAAAAAATAGATATTTTCCCTATAAAAACTTAAATTGTTGGGTTCTTTTTCCTAATTACGATGAAGTCAAGGAAAATAAGGAACTGAAAATCTGCTTCATCTTTTATTCAGCCCACTTTTGAAAATAGATATTTTCCTTATGTTCAGCTAACTTTAATTTACTCAAGCAAGATTATTCATTTCAAAGAACAGGGTTCCTGAGGAGGTGACTTCTGTTTTTTCCAACTGATGGAAACAAAGGGAAAATATTTCTATTACTCAAGGCCTGGCAGTAGCTGGCAGACTCTATACTTTGATCATATTGAACCTAAATATATTATCACTGCACTTCTTGAGTCATTTTTGCATCAGATTCTTTTCTTTAAAAGGAAAAAGAAAGAATCTTGAAGCCCTGATCTTTGAATTTTTCTTCCTCTACCCTAGAGAATATATTCAACATAAACAGGAATTTAAACTGGACGACAATAGTTTTAATGAGTTACATTATTAAAAAAAAATAAAATAAAGACTTTAATTTTTTAAAAAATCTTTACAGACTTAAACTTTTTTTTTTTTTTTGGGGGGAATAGTCCCATTTGGTTTTATTTATAAAAATAAAAACAGCATAAATATTTCTGAAATTTAGAAAAAAATATAACTTTTTCTTTAAGAGTTCAAAATAGTTTCTATGACTAATGCTCACGTATGGGTACGGAAAGTTAAAAGCTAGTAAGTTCTGCAAAGTGTAAACTGAAACATTTGCTTCATAAGTATGTTAGTTTCTCAGCATATTAGAATTCTTCATCCTATTACAGCATATTACAAGCTTCCATAAAATTCCAATAAAGAGTGTTATAAGGAAGAAAATAATAAAACTAAGATGAGTGAAGTCCTTGAGCAGCATGCTGATACCTCTATGCCTTTAAAGGGTAGAGGCAAATATATACACCAACAGATGAGAAGAAAACTGAATGTTCTTGACGCAGACTGGTGTATGTCTGTGCAGGTTGTATGGAAAGTTTAATTTAACATTTCCAAATACTCAGAAACTAAAAGAGAATGTACCTGGCATGCACAAAAATGTTGCAGCTTTGTTTTACAATCTTCTTTTCATAGTCTCTTTTCAAAGATGCTTTATTTGTGGCATTTTTGTGACCCGTTGCCTGGCGCAAAATTATTCCGATGGCTATGTTGCTTTTAAGCATGGAGGTAAATAATAATTTTAAAGGACAGTACACATGACATAAGAGATCGTCAATAGAGGTTTGGTCTGGAGTAGATTATTCTGCATGATCCAGCAAGTACTAAGAAATTCAAATTTAAAATCAAGTGAAATGAAATATCCTGAGGGAAGAAAAAGAAAATATTTGAGAGAGCAGAAGTATATTATAATGAAAAGGAAAACATTCTTAATTTAATAAAGATGATTTATTAAGTGTTCTGACAATTGTAGCATCCTTCTAACATACTAAATTTGCCTTCCAAATTACATGTACAACAATAAGCAAGATGAGTGGAAAGACTAGTTTTATTCCACATGCCAACATTCTGTTTCTTCTTAAATTAAATTGTTTAGGGACATGATGAAACTGTCCTAATCTAGTCCTAAATCCTAACAATTTAAACCCCAAATCTCACTGCAGTTCCATAACACACACTATATTTGCTATGAAATTCTTAAACACTTTCTTCTTGTAATCTTACTAAGTTCTCTTTCTGAGTTGCTAAAAGGAATTTATCCCCAGGCACACTAGCCTGTTTCAAACATTCTACTGTTTCAGAGATTTTGGTGCAGAAGTGGAAAACTTCTAAGGTAGTAAAAATCATGAAACCCATCTCTTCATCTACCTGACAATACATGGGTTTTCTGTGATTAAGCATACTTCTTCTCAGGAAATTTGTATCTTGAAAAGCCATTGTCTTTCTTGAAAGCACTGTAGCAAGGTGCTAGCAGGAGATGCTCTCTCTCCAGGGACTGTCCAAAACGTCCAGCGTGGTGGTCCAGTTGCTCCAGAGTTCGGGTGCCACTTGGTGCAGCCAGAAAACTGGGTGAGAAGTCTACCCAGGGGCTGTATCCTTCCCAGAGAGATACATCTCTGAAAGAGAACACCTTCTTGGGGTACTGCTGCTTCCTTGGCTGTGGGGGAATTCCAGCAAGTGGTTTCAGCTCAGTAGTGATTCTCAGCTCAATAGTGATTTTCAGCTCAGTGCTGGAATCCTCAGGCCAACGCAGGAACAAGAGAGAGAGGAGTCTGTCTGGCAATTCCACAGAGATGGCTTTAATGTCATCGCCTCTGCGAAGGGAGCCAGGAACAGAAAGCTCCTAAAAACAGGGGCTGAGGCTGGGGTTTTTATAGGGACAAACAAGGGGTGGATACAGACTATTTGCATGAAAGAAGCAAGGTATGCTGGGTGTAGTTTACTGGGGTCACCATAAGCTTGAAGTAGATTGCTAAACTAAGGGATGGCTCAAGGGCATCAGCTGGATTCCTCCATGGGAGGGCAGGAGGCCCTCCTACAGGGGACTTATCATCCTCCACAGTTAACCATGTATCAAATATATAGAAACTTTTCCTCATGATGATTACAAATGTAATGTCATATTAGAATATTGTCCTTGTTCCAGCTAGGACACAGTTACTTCTTTAGGAAGTGCAAAGGCTGAGACCTGGAGCTTGTTCTATACCACATCACATCACTTGTGAGGGGTGGGGAGCAGGGGTCCCTTCTGGGTCCCTTCCAGTATGGCACAGCATCATGGATGGGGCAGTTGAGTATTGCTGCTTCCATCTGAATAATTCACCTCTTTCTTTTACTGTCTATGATTACTACTGTGGCTGTTACTCTTTCTTTTCTTAACTCATTGCTGTTTCCCTTAAACTGTTCTTATCTCTACTCATGATCCTTACCTTTCCTGCCTCTAATTCTTCTGTCCAGCTCTCTGCAAAGGAAGGAGAAGGGTGAGAGTGAGAGAGCAGTGCATGGTTTTAGTGGGAATGCTAAATTAGAGAATACCATTCCTAAACCATAACAGAAATATTTATGTTCAGAGATTGAAAGGGTCAAGAGGATAAGCTGGCTGACTTGCCAATATCTCAATACATACAGCTAAGTTCTTCTTGAGTAGTTTCCCAGAAAGTATCAAAATGGCCTTGTTTTAGAGAGTCAACTAGTCTAACACAATTTCACTCTTCTTAATTGTCTTTCATTCTTTAATTTTCTTGTTGATGTGCCAGAAAGAACAGACTTCACATCTGAGATGACATGATTCAAGTAGTCTGACATAATGCCTTCAAGGACTTTAGTTGTCATAGACTTCATAAACTCAAAAAGGACAGTTCAAATTGTCAACAGGCAACAGAGAAAACAGGCAACATTTTAGTTATATTTAGCAGAAAAAATAAGATGTAAAGTGTAATATATCTATTTTCCTTTAAAAACAAACAAGCACATCAATTGTGGTGACAAAAATGGATTAATTATTATAATGTGAAAAAGCATGCTGAGTACCAAAACAAAGAGACAATGATGTCAGTGTGAGGCCTTTTTTTTTAAAAAGTTTTAAAATATTTGGCATGTTTCATAAATTTTCAAGTCCTGGAATTGGGCAATCCTAAATGTTTGTAGTTTTAAATTTATTTACTTAAAATAAGATCTGAAGTTGTAATCATCGTAAAAAAAGGGACTGTGAGGGATAAAAAATAGGATTTCTTTGAAAACAGAGGGCAAGTTGAAAGATATAAACATTTCTGTCATTTAGAGTGCCATGAAAATAAAATATTTTCAAGAAGGTAGGGACTTGCTTTACTGTGCTGAGCACCAACTCAGTGCTGTAAAGGAAATTTCCCTGTCTGACCATCCAGAACCCACACTGTCAGTCATTCTCACACCACCTGAGCTGGACCCTTCCCAGTTTCACACTCCACACTCACACAGTCACAGCAGATTTCCTTGTCCTCTCAACCCCAGGTTTCCCACAGTAGACTTCCAAATCCTTCAAATAATTTAATCATAGTGCAACAAATAGATAATAAAATTACAGCTCAAGCCAGTGCGTCTGAGGAAGGACCCAGAACTGAGGAACTCCTGGAGTTTTTTAACCCTCACAGTCTAAGGGACGAAGTTTTGATCCTCAGTTCCTGCCATATCTCCCAGTGTCCAGTCACCTGGCCGGTCTACAGGTCCCTGTTCCTCTTGGATATGCAATGGGTCTGCAATTCACAACCCCTTGGCTCAGGTTTGGGTTCCTGGCCCCACGGAGCTCAGCCTGCAGCTCACACCGCAGCTGTTCCACCAGCCTACCAGCCCTGAATAGATTCTCCAGTAATGTGAATACTTGCAAACATCTTGCCAAGTACCTCTTACAGGCAGGTAGGCTTGAGGTTCCATGGAATTTTAAGGAAAAGAGTCTGTCTAAAATATGCGGATCTTCAAACCGTCTCTCACCTCATCTCACGGATTCCTGTTCCAGCATTTATCTTCTCTCTTTTTCTCTGTTTAGTGGCTAAGTTCAGCAGATCCAGGCAAAATTCAGATGAGGCTCTACACAGTTTTTTATCAAACCTTCTGTATTTTGTGAAACTCCTGAATGCAACTGCATGTAGTGAGCTGCTCTAGAGTACTGAAGAGATCTAAAAGCAGCAAACAAGTAATGGATTACTGCAGTAGAGTGAGAAGTAATTTTTCCTTGCTTTGCAATTTTTAGCTAAGAAAAAGTATAAAAAAGTATAAAAAGTGATCACATAATATGTGATCGCTCCAAATATTCCATTTTACTGAATAGTGATGGTTTTGATGTGGAAAAAATGTCCTCAAAAGTGTTTTAGCTTTGTATTATTTAGAAAATACTACAATTTGTCATAGAATAGCTCAGTCACTTCTAATTAAAAAATGTGATCAGCTTGGAAACCAAGCGCTTTTGCTCTTATGGTGTATTTGAGAACAAGAGAAGGCTTGAATGTTTTTGTTGTGAAAGTATTCAACCTGTCATATTTAAAAACATTCTAGCTCTGGAGAACATTTTACATATGCAATAACTGCTGTCATTGCTTCTGTTACTATTCAATTGTGTCTTATCAAAAATCTTACATAATATTTAGTTAAAATGCCAGTCCAAAGGTTACCCGTAAAAAAAAAAGCAAGAGGATTTGCATAATAATTACTCATCAATTCAACTGAAGAAACAATGAGTCTTTTAAAACCTGAAATTTTTAAATAGGTTATAAATCCAACTTTGCTAACAATATACCTGCGATTTTCTTCCAAGGGTGCTCAAAAATCCTTTTAGAAGTAATACTACAGTATACTCATACTATTACTTCTAAAAATAAATAATAAGAAAATAAATCACCTGATCAAAATAGTTCCAGACTTGGGAGAATCTTTTACTTAATTAATAATGGAAATAATCCATGCTTCTGTATTTCCCTCTATTATTAATCACATATTTTATGGACATCATTACATCAAATCTGCTAATGCCCTGAGAGATGTAAATACTATTATTCCAGCTACAACATACAGCAGAGAATTTAGGTATGGAAAGGTGAAATAACTTCCCTAATCCAGTATGAATAAGGACAACTATGAAGAAATTCAGAATAATTTCCACTCCTAGAATTAGGATATATGTTTAAAATCACATGGTTTATATTTCTCCATGGTATTTTTAGTTTTCTTTTGTTTGCATGGATTTTTAACTTCAGTTGTTTTTTCAATAGTTCTTTTTAATGGTTGCTCTCTACAGCCATGGAGTCTAGAGGATTTGTTTTTCTAAAACTTGACTGAGAAAGATAAAATTCGCACATCAAAACTCATCCCCAGTGGCCTAGACTTCAAGCAAAGCAACAAATTACTTAATGCTCAAACAAAAAACCAAACAAAAAAGCAAAGAAAAAAAACTTAAATAATCCAACATGGCAGAATAAAAACCAAATAATTTTTCCTAAATTTTTTCTTAGTTAGGTCCTAAAGATGAGGTTTTACATCCATACTCACATGCCTTGCCTACACATGCAACTTGACTTTTGCCAGCTAATTATATATACAGTGCTTTTTCTTGAGTTATCGGAAATTTAATAAAGCCTTAGAACAACTGAGCACTCGAGTTATTTTTTATGTGAGCAATTAGAGCATTCAGAGCTGAACTTTAGGTTCCAGTTTTGAAAAATCCTAACCAGTGTCTCATGACTTTTACTCTTGGCTTCATGGAACATTTTTCTTCTTAACACTTTTATTTATATTGTACTTGTCACCATAGCAGATTAGGGCAAAATAAATTCCACAATAATTCACTAAAAGCTGTGAGTTCTATTTTAAGATTAAGAGCAGTTGGTTCATTATAACGTATTGCCATGTTAATTACATAGTCTAGAAATTGATGAAATTATTTTAACAACAAAATTAACACTTTTGACACATACATTACAGGAGCCATAACAAAAGGAGAAGGCAAATAAAAACTGTGCTTCCTGAAGCTATAGATGATTTGTGAGACCTTTGTTTAAGTAGTCCTTTTAATGGATTTCTTTTTTTCAAAATTTTCTCTGTCTAATTAAATTCAGTTTTCCCTTCTATAGTGTAAACAAAACACATGTAAACTCAGCAGGTTCATGATAATCCATTCGACAGAATTTCTCAGCTTTGTAGTGCTCTTTAGCCTCAGTATTCTCTCCAACCTTGATATTGTAAACTCATGTGAATGAGGAGCAGAGAGCTTAATATTTTTGACCTCCAGCAGAAATTTGAATGGAAACTACAGACGCTCAAGCCCAAATAAGCACTAATATAATTGTTTTCATACAGAAGAAATAAGTTGTGCTTTCACTGTAATACTTCTGTTTTATACTTGAGAGAAAGGACAAAAAGGGATAAAGAATGATTGCTTCCAGTGATCATATAGATCAAATATGAACTTTAACATGCAAGTAAGCACATAACTAAAGGACTATGCTCTTTGATTGACTCCTGGGCCTAGTACTGTCATAAATATAAGGTCAGTCAGTTTTTCAGTGTCTAAACCAGACATTAATTTTTCCTTTATGAACTGTACACTCCATTTGTGTACTGCACAGTGCTAAACATTTTTCTCTGTTTCTTGAATAATTGATACAGAGCCACTATCAAAACAGAACCCTTTCACAAAAGTTTTCCAATACAGTCCCTCCACAAGCAATTTGACCTATGCTTGCAAAATAGTGACATAATTTGTAAATCACCAGGGTCATTCTCCCTACTAAAATAAAAATGTTCAAAGACAATATACTTCAGATGAAAGCAGTAACATTTGGTAGCAAAAAGAAAAGTAATATCTGTATTAGAAATAATTATAATTCCTCAAATGCATATTTTTAAACTTGATTTCTGTGAAATTAAACTGAAAATAAAGAGACTGTCATCAGGCAGCCTTTCAAATATATAGGGGGAAAGCACAAAACTGAGTGAAGCATTTATCATGCTGTTTTGATCTTTTGGTCCTGTGTTTCTTCCTTTGCGTCATTCCATATTCTATTTTCACATTTTGCTTGCATTTGAAGGATTTGACACTTCCTCCAAGCTTGATGTTTTACCAAAAGTAATAATGAAATATTATTATACCTCCATTTTACAAAAAATTCTAATTTCTTGGCATGGGCCCCAAAGACGCCTTTGTGTAATGCTGTAATGTCACCATGCAACTTGCAAAATCACCTTCTACACAGGCATGCTTCTGTAAGCCCAAAATGTATTTCCAAGTTATGAAGAAATATCGGGTTTATAAAAAAAATTTTTATGTGTCTTTGCCGTCTCATGGCTGTTTACCGTGACCCGAGAATGTAAAGTTTTGTTTACCCAGCCAGAGATTTTGAAGAACTGGTTGTGAGCCATCTCTTCTGATGTTCTCATTATTGTTTATTATTTCTTATCACTACATTCTTCTCCTGACCTGCAGAGATCTGTGCAGCAGGTCACATTCAGGCACTCTCTCCGAATCCCCAAATCACTCCCCACCCTCAGGGTGGTGTGGATATTTATATTACAATCCACGTAATCAGTATTTGTAATACTGCTCCAATAACTATTATCCGTGTTAGAAAGTTAGACTCTATTCTAACCCAACTATAATGTTCCACCTCACTACAGAACATGGAGTAGGTGAGGAAGAAGGAGGAAGCCCAAAAGCCATGTGGACTTCTCCATCTTGCCTTCACCTGTCTGCTTTCTAAAAACCCCATATATCTAAAATTCTTACCCTGTGATAAAACTACACACTATTCTACTATCTAATACACATTCTTGAAAACTCCGCTTCATTCCAGAGCCTAAAAGCCCTTTTTCCATGAACAAAAGTTGAAAACACTGTCAGAGATCTTAAAATCTCTTAAACATGCAGATAAATGTTTCTCATAATTCCAGACTCCAACAAGGAAATACATTCTCCACAATGACCTCAGACAACAGAACTAAGCAGTTTAACCTCTGTGAGTGGTTCCACAAGGGAAATTTCAAAACTGCAATATATAAGTGTTTTTAACCATTTCTTTCATTTAAACCATTTTCCAACTATCCCATGTTCTAACTATCCATACCTATATCAATTCAAATAAGGATTTAATTTTTGGCCATATATACATATATCTGTTTTTTCATTTATGTTAAAGGTCCTGCAGTAAAAATTAATGCTTGGAGAGGTAATACATAAAACAGCATCGATAACAATAATTCTTATATTCTGCTAAAGGTTAAACCACTGTCAAAATGAGATTTCATATTTCGATTTCCTCTTCTTTTGGATAAAAAAACTCTCCATTTCATTTTCAGTAGCATATTTATTGTCATTTGTTACAGCTCTGCTGTATGTGCTACTGGTGCTGTTTAAGCATTATCTGTTACAAGAGTAACCTCATCAGCTACAATGGGATATATGTCCACATGCTTACAAACTATTTTATTGTGATTTAGCTATGCTTTACTTTACCCAGAATAAAAGGAAAAAGTAGAATATAGAATGATCTTACAGATGTGTCAAGACACTGAACTAGATTTTTTAAAGCTTATACATTTTTTTAAAGCTTATACATTTCTAAGTGTTTTTACCTTAAAAAGGAAAAAAAAGGCATATTTATATATAGTTTTATTTTTCCTGGGGGGTGATATTTATTAGTAATCATCAATGCCTTTATCTTTGTATTATGCACAGATGATTCAATCAAATAAACAACATTGTACAAATATATGGGGAACAGATATTGCAATCTCATATAACTTAAAATCTGAAAAAGTCTAGAAACAGGTTGTAGAAAAGACAGTTTTGTTAAAAGACCTAGTATCTAATGAGTACATCTGGGATCAATTAATTATTAATTTTAAAAATTCTGTTGCCTTTCTTTTTTTTTTTTCTTTGCATAATGTACCCATTTCTTTTGTTAATTCTGATCAAGACTGATGGCAAAGGATTGGTAATGGTAATACCAGATGGGCATGGGAATTTCAGATACCATGAAAAGAGGGAGGAGAGAAGAAAGTCTGTCAGCTGGAACTGGGCCATTGCTGTACTTCAGTCCAGTTGTAGTTTCTGTGCACTGTAAATTTTTCTACTTGCATTGCTACTGCTCTTCAGCATTGCCAGAAAAAACTCAAATTCATTGAGATTCAGCGTTCTTTAATGTGGATAGATAAAGACGAAATCTGTTCATACTTTACTAGCTCTTACCTTCCCCAGTCTTTCCACACAGACAAACAAAATTACCTGCCAAAATGCATAAATAGCAAGATGTTTTTCTTAACTACCTACTATCATTATGGAAGAAATTTGATGTATTTAAAACTTCAGAGAGTTGTTTTGACATGGTTTATGTGAAAAATGCGTCTCTTATTTTCACCTACTGCTGACATTAAGAGAAATAGCCCTTATCCTCTTCCATGTAATCAATATAAATATATTGCTGCATGTCTTTTCCTATGACCTACAGCAGATGCTCTTCACTCTGCAAACTTAATTAAGCTTGTCTCCAGTACCAGAAAGCCAAAAGGCTGTCATGTATATATATATGACATATAGGTGCATAATATTTTACTTCCTTTAAAATCTTAAAATATTTCACAGTGGTAACTCTTGCAGGTAATTCTGTCACAGAAAACAAGATATGACAGGCAATCAAAGACCACATTTCATTACTAAAGCATGAACTATAGAAATTAAGATAGGTTAATTAGTGGGTCTGTTCGCACATGTTGACTGCTATGTAGCAGCTATCTTGGAAACTTTCTGAATGAGATTATGTGATTCAAAACAGCAAATTACGTAAGAATAATATCACAAGACTGATATACTAACATTCTTCATTAATTTTTTTTTTCTAAGTTGTTCCTCTATAGCTTAGCAGCATTTCTCTGTCATGAAGGCATGGTCAGTTAAAAACTAATCCACAAGCAAGAAAACTCCTGTTGTCTCCTACCATGGCATTTTCAGAATATCTTTCATGTTCACAAAAACCTTGTATCTCTTGACAAGAGTGATCTTTTCCAAGACATGGTAGATGTCCTGCACACAGACGTCTACAACATCTGTCAACACCCTCTGTCAATATGGACAATAATATTTCCATATTACTATCTCACATAAAATGGCTATATCATTACCCATCTGAAATATCTAAAAAGATAAAATGATCTGTCAGAGTTTCAATCCACAATACTCAAATTAAGAATCATTTAAAATCAACTCTTAAAAGTGCCCTCAGCAAACAAAAGTTTCTCTAGAACAAAGAACCACAGCTGGGAACATGAAGATAGATTTATAGTATGACATATAATCGTAAATTCCCTAAATAGTACAATATACTTGAGCACCAAAAATTACTCTGCATGTAAGACACATAGATAACATTTTCATAATCTGAATTTAAAATTTGGAATTTCTCAATTCAACAGAAATTCAGTAATTACGATTCCCCTACGAATCTTTCTCTAGAAAACTCTTAAAATAATGACCTTTCAACACATCCTGTGCCATATCAAAATGGGTACCTAAAAATTTATATATGCATCCAAAGTTTAGAATTATAGATGAAAGGCAAGATGAACAATGTCAGGAAAAAGAGCACTGCACACAGGAAAGTACTGCAGAATTGACTATAAAGAAGCCTTTGTAACTTTGAATCACCATGAACAATTCATTCAAAATGTCACCTAAGCACTTAGGAGAAAGCAAGAAATTTAGAAAGAATATTAGGAATTATTGGTAAATTCATACAGACAAATCAGAAGATATAATCCCATTTTATGCCAGTATAGTAGAATTTGAAAATGTCTAGGCAAGTACTACAAAGATTATCAGAAATGTTATTTTCTATAAACTCTCATGGACCTTGCACTGACTGCTTGGATTTTGTGTGTTCACTTGGAGCTTATTGTTTCATCTACTTTTTCCATAGTCAGCCACAGCTGGCTACCTTTAGAGACACAATACCAGTTCACAGAAACTTTTGATCTATTCTCATGTTTTACCATCTTCATTATTATTAAGCATTCCAAATTGGAGGGCAAAACTCCATACTGAAGTGCTGAAAAAATGACTGTTTTTTGTTTTTATAGATGAGAAGAATAAAAAAATCTCATAATGTATGCAAGTTTGAAATTATAGTTTTACAAATTACTAAAAATTTATTTGGAAAGTTTTGACAAATTATACTTAGCTATTTGTTCCAGAATCTTACAGTTGATTCTCACAAAGCTTTAAACCTTTTTGAAGAAGGAAGTATGGTAACTCAAGTCTTTATTTTAAAAAGTCTTATTTTATATTGTCATATCTAAGAAATATGATCATTAATATCTCTTATTCTTGCTGTGTAGCTATAAAAATATTAAAATATAATCTTTTTCTTTTTTATGATTTAGTTTCTGAACATATGCAGTAATTAAGGTAGAACAGTACAAGACCCATTTATTAACCTAAAACTTCCACAGCTGAATCCACTGAGATACATTGTTCACAGTTACCAGCATAATACCCCAAAATCCACAACTGAAAGCTGTTCAGTTTTACTTGGCTTGTTAGATATTCCTTGATAAGAACTTACCATGAACATTTTACAAAGTATTCAGGAAAATGGTTTTCAGTTTGAGCTTGACAATTTTCTGTTTCTATAGTTTCCATTACTCAGTAAGGTTTGTCCTGCCTTTTACATGTAGGAAAGAACTAGAATTTCTTCTGTAGTAATAGGCTGTCGTATATAATAGCTGATATTTGGGTTTGCTTTGTTAAAAATTCATGTCAGAGTTTGAAATGGCCCTGTGTTCACAGATGTGACGTGGTGGTCCTACTCAGCCCTCACCTGGAGCCTGCCCCTCACCCTTTGCCCCCATGCCAATGTGCCAGGCACCCTGGCGTAGCCTGGGGGATGTCCTGCCTCCTCAGTGGACCTCAGTCCTAACATTGTGGGTACTTGTAGCCTGACTGCTCCTGCCAGAAGCCTTTGGTCCTGTTCTGTCTTTGGCACCACTGTCTTTTGCTCCTGCCTGTGCTCCCTGGATGTCCCATGGGCCTTGTGCACCATTCGCTCTATTGATGCCTTAAATTTTAGCTTTCATATTTTTCAGATTTTGTGCTGCTTTAGTGTGTAACTCTGAACTTCATATAAAGTGTTAGCAACCTCTCTTCACAGCTTAGTTAGACAAAACAATCCTTTTCCAGCCCAAGAACCAAGGACACCATTGCAGCTTCAGGCCCAAAAATTGTAAACAGCGAATTGAGAGCAATCTGGAGGATGGGACTTCATAACCTGAAGCTGTAATTGGACAATTAACACAATATGGAAATGGAACAAAACTTATAGAAGTGTGAAAACTCATGACCAGTCTCCCATCTTGGGTGGAGCCACGGATGGGTTCTTCTACTGCCCCAGGTGTATCCTTTGAAGGCCTTTTAATAAATACCTACTTTATTCCTTTAACACTGTCCAGCCTCAGTTCCAGGTCAACCTCTCTAGGCATCAGTATCAGAGTCTGGGCCATCCTTGACTCCCAGCTTACCTTTCCTAAGGAGCAGCCAGACCTCACTGCTCCCTGGCACTGTCAGAAGACAGTCAAAAGACCTGAATGCATATGTTGCCAGAATTCTTTTTCTAGGTGATGACCCCACGTATTAAAAAAGGAATAAACCCATCTAAGAAGTATTTGTATTTACATTTTCAGTTTTGTTCTTGTTCAGCTTATAAAACTAATCTGGGGTTTATTGGACTTCTCTCTTGATCTTAATTTGAAAAATAAACCACTACCAAATAAAGAGCCACCAGACTAGTCACAGATTTATGTTCATCTCTATGTGTTTACTTTCAGCACGGACTATACACTAATATGTACTTAATACTGCAGAATACACATGCACTGAAAATACACAAACTTATATTCAAATATTAAACTAGCTGAAGTCCTTGAATAAAATGTTAAGCATGTAAATGGGTACTTAGAGGAGCACAGTACTTTGTGGAGCACAATACACCTAGAAAGCTATATTAGTAGACCCATATTCCAGAATATCCTAATGTTAGCATGTTCTCTTGTCTAGAAAAGTCCTTTTTCAATTTTTATTGCATTTTAAATTTTCTCCTGAAGGAATCTATCTCAAGATTCTTTTGATTCTGCTTTTGATTTACCAAGTCCTACAAATTCATCACATTCTCTGCAGTTGATACTTAACAATAATCAATATAAAAATTTCTTTATTACAGATACTGAGAGCATACAAGCTGAGAGTATAGAGGTGGAAAAATAGCACTTCCAGCATGTTTTTAGGTAGTTCATGCTGTTCTCCAAAACATAGCATTTCTGCCTATTTTCAAAGTCAAATGTAAGCAAAGCAGCTTTTACAGCATCTTTCATGCGATTCAGGCCATAGTCTCCGTTGCTAGGCAGGTAAGCCAGTTTCCTCAACCTTTACCTGGTCTAATCCAACAGTAACAGTAGAATATTTTAACTCATTGTTTTCATTACACGTAGCCTGATTTTAGTCCATCGTTTCTTTTACTAGTCTTTTCTTTGTATATAACATACTTATGCCCATTAACATATCCAGAAAGATTTCCTGTGCCTACAAAACATAAACTGAGTAAATTTGTCTCCAGCCTTCAGAAAATGTCATGAATGCAATTAACCCTCCATGAAAACAAGAGGGAAAACAAATTTGAACATTAAGTATTATTTGAATTTTTGTTTCTGGCTGGACAGAATAGTCTCATTATTTGAACAGGAAGGGTTTGTTTAGCTTTCATTGTGTAGATATCCAGTTTCCCTGGCAGTTACTGCAGGACTGCTAAAGAGTCCCCCAATATTTTAATTTCACAACAACTTCAGTTCAATGAAACCATTAACTATGCTCTTAAAATTCAAATTTTCATGGATTTGAATATTCAATCTTTAAAATTTTATTCAACCATGGAAGTACAAAATCACATAGATGAAGGACAAATGAGCAAAGAATTGTTTTCAAAATTATTTTTCTAGTTGAGGTAATACTTCAACTCAGAAAAAAAAAAAAAAAAAAGAGCCACCTTCCTTAAAACTAAATTAATTTTCTTAGAAACTGAGATGAAGAATTGGTGACATTTCAGAAGAAAATGTGTTTGCTGTTGTCAGTTCACTATCTTTTGGCAGGTTTTTGGTGTAGATTCCTGGCTTATTTTCACTTACAATGCACTATGCCACATAAATAGGGGGTTTTGGTAGAGAGTCATCAGTGGAATCCCACTCGAATTGTGCAGGGATGCATGCTATTCAGCATATTCATAAATTATCTGGGGAAGATGATGAATTGTGGTGTTTGTCTGCTGATGGTAGTAAATTAGTCCAGGTAGTGTAAATGAGTGCAGCACTGCAGAGCATTTCATGCTATTGACTTACCTCGTAGGAAATCTGAAGCTGGTAAGTGATGGGCCTGTGGAGGAAACTGAGCCTCCAGTTCTGTATGCAGAACATCAGAGGATTGTTCTGGTCGGCAGGTACCTTGGGAGGCTCGTAGTTCAGCCTCCTGCTCAGAGCAAGGTCTGCTGTGAGAGCAGAGGTCAGTGATGGGATCAGGTACTCGGACTCACTACTGAGATCATCCAATCATTTTTCTTGCCTGTTAGATATTCAAGGCAGTGTTCACTGTTCCCTTGCTCCTCTTGGGATTCCAGGAGTGTGCTTCTTTTATCAAATAATGTTGTTATTCAAAACCAATGTGTTTGTTCTGTAGTTAAAAGGGTCTGACACAGGAGGGTTTAAAGCAGGTACACTGCAACTTTTCCAAATGTTTTATAGGATCTGCAGAATCTTATGCTATTATTTTTACACTTTTTGATATGAGGCATATTCATATCAACTCTTTTTTTATGAGACGTTATCTTTCAGTAGTATAAAGCATATATTTACTACTGGCTTTATTTACTACTGGCTTTATTTCTATGAAATATTGTTTATTATTCCAAGCATTTCTTTTGCAAGCACATTTGAAGCTAGTATGCATGATGCCTAAATTTCTGTCAAGTCTCAAATATTAAGATATTTTTAGGAAACCTTACCTAATGAAATATCTGTAAGTTAAGATTCATAAAAGTGGAAAAGCTGAAAGGAGCTTTGATATGACACAAAGTGAAACATTCCGGTTTCTGCTTTTAGCAAATGTATTGTCATTTCAGCATCTTCAATTAAATCTACTCCAATTGATGCTGTTGATAACCACTTACATAACAAATATATAAAATCAAAACTCACACCAGATTTTATATAAAACTAAGTGACTGATGTATATCAAATTAAAAAAAAATACTTCAATATATGGACTAAATGTTGCTTGGCAACAGAATGTTTGACGAATGCTGGGGATGTCTATTTATGCAGTTATTAAAACAGTGCTCTTTATAAGCAGGAGGGAAAACACTGTAATAAAGTGCAAGTACCTTAATAATCATTATTTAAAAGTTCTACTCTCTTCTGGTGTTACTGAAAAACCCCAGCAATTGTGAAAATGCAACATCCTTAAAATCACAGCCTATTTCCGTTGAGACATAACTGCATTTTCAGCAGGAATTAAGGTGGACATTTTAAGAGTTTTATTTTCCTTTTTTATTTTAGTTTAATTTCATAATTGTTTACAAAAATACTTTAAATAACCCACAAATGTGTAATGCAGATAACATATTTGTCTTCCAAATTATCTCAAGATAAGGAAACTGAATAGATCCTATATTTTCTGTCCAGCTTTTAATGTAAGGTATATTTTTAGTCTCTACACCCACAATTTACATTTAATTTCTAGGCAGAAACTAAAAAATTAGGTCATTTGCACTATTGGAATATTTGCATTAATCTGAGAAAGTGCAGGATCACCAATAACTGATGTGAACATTGGGTGAAGTTCTTTTACAGGGCCAAATCCAAACCAAAATATTTTTAATGGATAATTTAATTAAATTTAAATTGCCTTAGCTCAAAAAGCAGAAAGATTTCAGCACACGTTTTTGTAAAACATTTTACCTACTCTTGCCTTCCAGAATTTAAGATAAAATTTTAGCCTTAGGGCACTGGGGTAGCTACCTATGTAAAACTGCTAAAATTAGAATAGTTCTCCTAAAATGTATAATCTAAATTTACCTCCATAATAGCGAGTTTGTGTATTTCTAGCTGACTAGTTGAAATAACTAAATATGATCCAATTAAACAAGCTAAGAACATTTCCCTCCTTAGTGTATTTTAATTTGGGTCAAAAAAATAGAAGCTTCCTTGGCAATGAGATTGTATGTGACTATAGAGTAATACTCTTCTATGGAGTTGTAAGATACATCAAAAAGTAATATGTTCCCACAAATGGTGAAAAGGTGTTCTGTATACCATGACATAAATTTCAGGCAGCTTATACTTGTATAATGTCACTGTAATGGAATAAGGATTGTTATCAGAAATTCTCTCTTTGAGTTTATGTAAGGAAATCTGGTTTTTACTTCTGCATATTTCTTCAATATTTAATCATATTTGTTTTGTGCATGTTTTAATTAGGCTGGGAAAAATATATTTAAATACATTTCTGGAGAACTTAGCAATTCAGGGCTGAAATGGAAAAGCCAGTCTTCTCTAATGCTGCATCACAAACTCTTCTAGAGTGATACCTGATGTAAAGTATTGCAATACCTAGAAGCAGCAAGATCACTAAAAGCCAAAATTTTGATTTAATCTCTGATCTTCCTTCATTCCTGTTATAGGTCCATATTAGCTAGTTTTCAGTATTATTTTGATGTATTGCAGGTATTTTTGATGCTTCAGTTGTTAAGTGACCGTATGTAAGTGCATGTATATACAGCAGAACTATCCAGTCACAGATTACATACATCAGTCATTCCAATAGCTTCACTCCCAGCATCAGGGGGGAAATGAAACCATCACAGGGAAAAGCAATAATCTGGGGTTGCAGAAAATGTTTTGCTCTAAATACAGAACTTCCTTGTCATGTACACTAATCTCTTCTTTGAAAGAAGGAGGAATATTTCTCCTAGATGTGTTACCCTCCTTCCTCCTTGGGTCATTTTTCAGATGTTTATAACCCTGCACAAAAAACATCTGCCAGTAAGATAGTTTAAAAGTATAAAACAGTTATTTATTGGCAGATGCACACAGAGATATCTAGGATTTAACAAGCTACTAGACTAGGGACTAATATGCACTCTGGCATGATAAGATTCCCAGAGTCTCCACTGGCCAGGCGGGCACCAGTGTGGACAGGAAGGGCCAGTTTCCACTGTTCCTGAAACAGATCCTTTTTCACTGACCCTGCCTTTTCCCCTAGGGTTTGATAACAATTTATGCTGATGTTCTTCCTCTTGAAACCTTGAGCTTCTAATCATCCAGTCCCAACAATCCTACTCTATTCACTGTTTTGCCTTTCTTATCTTGCATACCTCTACTCCACAGAATTCCTCTCAACTTAGCAGTTTCCTTGGAGGTCTCAGCCAAGGTTATGAAGTTACATCATATCCATTCTGGGTCTTCACAGGCAGCCAAATCCTGTGGAGAGTGAGAAGGCTGTTGCAGGAGGGATCACACAGCGAGTTGGGCATAGGTGCCATTCAGTGCATTACAAAAGATAGCAGCAAAAGCAAGACTGACCCCAAAAAGCTGTTAAAATTGCACAGATTTTCAAAGTGACTCCACTTTCCAACCACACAAATCTTCAAAACAGTCAACCCTACGCAGAACTATCCACTTTGCTATCATCTACCCCTGCACACACATTGAATCTCATGCAGAGTCAGAGAAACAGCTTACCCAAACCCTGGATTTTAGCATAGCAGATCTCTTATTGGATTCTCTTATTTCTGATTCAAATAGTGTCATGTGCAGTAGAGCACCAGAGATTAAAGTCTGTGTAGGAAAGCATGACTTCATTCTTTTCATTTCAGAGAAAGGCAGAGAAAATATTTTTGTTCTCTACCTCCTATATTGAAAAGAAAGATAGTTTGAAAGTAGTTACATCTTTCATCTTTCCACCTTTTTTACCTCTAATAGGAAGCAGGGACAGGAACAAATGGGAATTCTTATTTTTTTGGCAGAGTTCTCAGTCTTCTCTGAGATGACTACATATTTGGAGTTTCCACAAGCAGCATAAACACATCACTGCATTTCTGATTAAAATTATTCTAGATAGCAGTTTATTGTCTTCTAGTTAGTTCTGCAGTGCCCACTCTTGAAAACTCATTTAAGCCTGGCCATGAGCTTAGTAGAGGGGAGGTGAATGGACCACACTTTTCAGATGAGTTTAAAACAATCATGTTAATTCCATTAGGTAATTTCCATGCTGATTCACCATAGCCAACACAGGTGAAAAAATGAACACGTCATCCCAGATGCACTTGTTTGTCTAAGTTTGACAGTCAGAATGCTGTCCAGAGATTGAAGGGAAATTCATGCAGCTATTGTGCAGTTAAATTATGCTCACTAGACAGGAAACAATTTTGCTTGTTTGCAGGAGTATCTAAGACCCCAAATTAACTACTACAACAGAACAATTAATTTTCCATACCTTATGCCTTCCCAGTTATAGCAAATGCCAGACACTTCAGACAAAGACAATCATGCAGATAGTACTTTCCCACAGGAAGACAGCAACTTTGGTTCATGTGTTTAGTTCTTTTTTATAGGCAATCAAATAATTACTGTACTACACTTCATTTTACATACAGCAAGTTAGGGTTGGTTTAGACATGAGTAAGTGTTTATTGACTAAATCAATAGTCTAATCCATGTTACAGAGCACATAAAACCACTTGCAAAGAATGGTCAGGCTTAGCTTTAAACTAATATTGCCTCATTAGGTTATATTCTGATTAAGAAATAGACAGGAACAGAAGGAAGTAATTTTTTAGAAAAAAAATTAGTCTTCCATTTCCTTTCCACACTTTAGATTAATTAGAATTTACCGCTAAAAGACCCAGATAGTACAATTAAGTTTTACAGCAACCATATTAAGCTTTTTAAAAATTGAGCTTTGACTTCCCCATAAATCCCAGGGGTACTTGCAATCAAATTAGGCTTTGTCATTTGAAATAACAGAATGAGATACATAATATGCCACACGCTCTCTGGTACATGAATTCAGCTAATCAAGAGGGTCACCTAGCATATTGTGACTTCAAAAATACAGCAGAAATACAGCACTTCTCTATTTCCATGTATCTGGAAACACCTCTCTACTGAGAATGTACACCTGTAAAATTTATTTCACGCGCCTTCTCCTTGACATCAATACTGAGCTAGAGCAGAATCAACATTACATGATAAATAAGTTGTGGAGTGAATTCTGTGTCTTGTCTCTTTCCAGTTGTAGCATGTCCACAAAATGGCCAGGTTGCTTCCAGGTGCATTAGGTGTTAAATAGAATGTAAATAATTTCCCTCCTCTGATGTTCTATTCTAAACTCATTGCCAAAAGCCCACATTGTATTTTCAGTTGACAGCTCTGCTCTTCATCAGCACAATTGTTATAATACTACTGTATTTCACAGACAATATCCAAATTAATAACTCGTTAACAGAATTATTTTAGCAACTTAGGAAGTAATTTGGCTCAGCTATTTTTGTGAGAGAGTCTTTTGGTTAAACACTGGATTATTGACCAGACCAGATGAGAAAAGTCTGTTTCATTGCTTCTGTTTAATAAGTAGTGAGCTACAACCTCTCTGAAATTAATCCATAAGGGTGCTGGAGTGTATACTAGCCTCTATAGCAGAAAATTCATTAAGAATTTTTTTTAAGTGTCCATGAGAAAATTCATTAACCCAAAACAATAAGTCCAAGGCAGCCAATAGGAAGCATTCAAAGTTCATGTAAAAGCCCACTCCCCTTTGGGAATTAGGTGACTTCATCAAGTAATAAAAATCTTTGCATTTTCCTTCACAAAGAAAGCAAGAAGAATTGGATATTTTATTCAAAATATGACCACAAAAAGATTCTAAACAGCATTCATCACTTTCAGACATGATAGCTGGAGCTGCTTCTTTGTCTGATGAAGAATTACATACCTCACAGCAGAGTAATCTTCTTCTGAGGTTAAATTATTTTAAAGTAGAGAGTTTTGGGATGAATACTTTCCTGTTTGTTATTCAATTGATATTTTCTAGAGATTAAGCTATTCAGTTAATATTAGCTTAGGCATAAAGAGGTGGGAATGTATTAGGCATGATATACCTGTGCTGACCTGCTCATCCCAAGCAACTGTGAGATATGCCTCAGTATGCCCAGAAAAAAAAACTTCAAGATTCTGGACAAATGTACAAACATTGTAAGGTGACTCCTGCAATGAGTTCTGCAACCTTGAAACAAAGCAACAGTTCTAGATTAGAAAAAGTAAACAGGGCTTCAGAGAGACAGTCTGCATGTTGAACAATCTCCAAGAAAACAATCAGGTGTTCTAAGTGCTATTTAGATCCTATTTAAGCATCTAAATTTTGATCTGGTAATCTGGTTGGTTTCTTGTCTTTGTTTTGTTTTGGGTTTTGTTTAATTTTGAGAGGGGGAGTGGAGAACTGTTGGTTGTTTGCTGATTTTTTTTAATTTTTTTAATTACTGTACATTACACATATTTTTTGACATTAGGCATGGAATGTTCTAGCAAATCAAGTGGATAATTTCTAAACTCTTGGCACTATGCAATCTCACATGTACTGTGCTTGCATCCAAAAACCCCACTCATTAGTTTTTCCATGTACTTTTATTCTGTCTTAAGGTTATCAGAAAATAAGCACTCAAATCCTGTATTCCTTGAACATCAGTTTGCTATGCATGCTTCAGAAACAATTACTTATTGAAGTCGGTTTTGCTGCTACTGGAAAGCAAATAATACCAGGGCAGAGCAAATGCTCTGTAAATGCAGGTTAGTTGCCTAAGAAATGTTAATGTAGATTTTCCAAAAAGTTCTTACAAAAGGACATTTTCTTGCAAATTGGATGCTAAATATTTTGAAGACAGACTGTCACAAAGAAGCTTTTCCTGAGTTGACAGTGGGTGAGTGAAGTGCTGGTGAAATATAGCTGAGATTCAGTGCGTTTTGCTCCTTACAATGACATTACAGTCCAGACCTATGCAGACACCTGACTACAGTATGCAGAAGTATTTGCCCACTGCCATAATTTTGAGCACAGTTTGACCCAGGCAGCTCCAATTCTAACAAAATATCAGCAGCAGACACTGATAATCGGTATTAAAATTTAAAGGAAACAATGTAGTGCAATTTCAGTTTTGACAAAATATAGAATATGTGCATATCTGTTTTCATTCATATTATATGAGTACTTGACACTTCACAGATTACAGACTCTTTCAAACAGTTAATGTCCATCACCAGTGAAATTATATTTGTCTTATGGCATCTGACACACCTCACATGCTTTGCAGTAGCTTTTTTCATTTCTGTAGCATCGGCAATGGATGGAAATATACTATCAGCAATACTGCATCTTCAAAAGAGCCATAAACAGGCACTTAGGAACTCAATGAAAGATTGTATCAGTTTCTAGTGGACAGAATGCTTAACTCCATTAGTGTCACAGGATGATTAAATCTTCCTACATCACATTTCAAATGTACTGCAACCAGTTATGACAGTACCTTGTAGCTCAATACATCTTTATTTTTCCATGGTCCTAAAGATTTGTAAAAAAAAATTCCGAGAGAGCCTGTAAGTTGTATGAGTAATTGTGCTATAGTAATACCTAACTCAGATTTTTTGGAAATAAAATTGATTAAAACATATCCAAGCAGGTAGGGGTTGCATAGAAAATAACTGTGAAATAAGTCTTGATTGTAGACTTCAGAGGCTTTTGCTGAACTAAAGCAGGAAAGTGAGAGACTATGTGAACCAGCCAATTGGAACTGAGAAAGGAATAAGATACATTCATTTTCAGTCAGGACCCTATTGTGGCAACATCTTGTTACTTTAATATTTCACCTGAATGATAATATCAGCAACCCGACGCTGAAAAGGATGAATTTGATCCCGAGTGTAACATCTATTTAGATCTATCTAGCCAACACATTTCAAAACCATTTCTGATTATTTGGTTGTTCAGTTTATTTCAACATCTCTAACATCACACAGATGCTGCACTAGTGTCACAGAAATTACTGAATGCTTTCAGCAATATCTCCAGGATTTATCACGTGCTCACACTGAATGTTAGTTTTTACGGGTTCCTGACAAATGAAAAAGCAGATCACGACATCTGTACAGACTGCAAAGGTAGAAAGTTTGGTATTAGGAAAGCACAAGTTTTCTGACCAAAAAAAAAACCCAAAACCACCCAAGAATTTTTACATTCAATACTTGCATTTTTATGAGGGACAGAAACATTCATAATATCCACTGTCTCTCATATCTTGCCATCAGTGAAGGATCAACTTCTAAGACATATCAGGATACTGTACTGTCCTGCTCAAAACAGAAACAGACTAAATCCATTGCTGTTCTCAGACTGACTTCCACTAGTTGTAAGCTTTTCCTAGTAAAGTTACTGGAATAAACTGTGTGCAGGTTTTTCATTCACAAAGATCTTTAATCTTATGTTGAGATGGACTGGATGTTGTGTTGGTTAAAATGCTACTGCTTGATTCACATAAATACAGCTAGAATTTTGCTTTTTGTAAGTAAAAGTTTAATACTTGCCAAGCATACTAGGTCTAGCTGGGATGTAGTTCATTTTCCTCATAGCAGTCCATATGGCATTTTTAATTTTAAATTTGTGACTATAACAGCCTTGATAATATCCCAAAGTCTTAGCTATTGTGGGGCTAATATTGATGTTCACACCACCTGTTTCAAGGCCACCTGTTTCTCACCCTGCCCACACAGAGAGCAGGCTAGTGGTGGGGAAGATGTTGGATGGGGACAGAGCTGGGAGGGCTAAGCTAAACTGACCCTAGAGCTATTCCACGCCCTGTAATGTGCCACGCAGCAATGAAATGGGGGAAGTGAGCAAGCAGCTGGTGGGTGACTAGCTCTGACTGGGGACAAACCCTCTGCAAAAGGCCTTAATCTTTGCCCTATATTACATATCCCCATGTTTCAGCAGAGATGCATACTAGGAAGATCTTATCCTTTGATTACAGTATACCCTACCCCAAACTCTGAAATTATCAATTATGTAGTGGTAGACATATCACTTTACACATTAAGATCAGAAATGAAAAAGACAGGGAAATATATAGGAAGTTGAGATACACATGGATTAGATACCTAATACTGTCAAAGTGAAATCCTACTATCCTGAAAGCTAATGACAACATTCAAATGGAGTTGAAAGAAGCTGGCATTTCAGTTACGAAAATTCCCATCATTCTTATAATTCTATTCCAATACTACTAGAAGCAGACAAATAGGGTTGAAATGTCATGTGTACTAATGTTAATTCCTGTGTCCTGGAAAAGTGAGAACAAGTAATTGTCTTGATTCCAAGATGTATAGTAGCCTTGGCAATGTTGGGATTTAGTTATATGTTGCCTGACATATGAAAGGACACAGAAAATCAAGCCATCAGTACTCAAAGCAGAACTAGCATCAAAATGGGACATTTTCAAGTTGTATTTAAGTAGTATTATATAAGCGTTATTTAAGTAGTATTATATAAGGAGGTCTTGGTGGCAGCTGAGACACTGGAAATTTTTCATTCAAATATAATATTTTCTATGTTTGTGGAAGTAGGGCTTCCTTCAGCCTGCCCATTTTCCCCATGGTTAGTCTGGGTTTATAACTGGAGGTGCACAAATTACTGTGCTGCAAAGGTAGTGATAGTTTCAGGGCAAGATTTCTTTAGTTTATTATTTATAGTTTGCACTGTGGGCCAGGAGAGAGAAGGAAAAAGGGAGCTTGCATACTAAAATCAATACAAATAATAATAGCCTCTTACAAGACAAGCCTCAGGGGCTGAATATCTCTGGGTTCCTTTTTTTACATAAATGATCTCAGTGGATTATTGTTTCAATGTTTTGTGCTGTCAGTCACAGTCAGCTATCAGCTCTCTTTTTGGTTCCATGGAAATCTTCTCACTTCTGTGTGCCAAAATAAAACAAGATTACATAGCAGCAGGTAGCCCATGGTGGCTTTCCTGAATGTCTTCAGCAGAACTGTATTACAACAGAAGCAGTAATCCATGCTGTTCACGACTCTTTTTCAGACACACATCCTGTCAGTCAATGCTGAAGTGGCCAAATGTGTTTCCACATTATACTTAAACTTTCTCATTGCAGAGCAGCTTGGGACCGGGGCTCAATTATTTTTCTTGTTTTATTTTCACTTATTTTTAGCAAGGAAAACACACTAAAAATAAAAAAAAAATATTCATTTGGGTCCCAAGAACATTCATATTTGATAACTTTGCTGTCAGTTTAATAGGAATGTGCATCAGGACTCTGCAGGATTGATATTAGGTAAACCAAAGACATTCAGGTATGTCAGTATTTTCAATGTGTCTGTATAATAACAACGCTTGGTGCCTATATTTTTCCATAAATTTCTTTTTCCTTAGCAACCCACTTACTTCTGTTATTCTATTTATTATTGTATCATATACTGAGAAAACCAGACAATTTTTCATAATTCTTTTGGCATCATCATAATAGTTTTTTCTTATTAGTCATCTTCATGTATCTACATAAATATTCAGTGAAAATACATTTAATTTTTTTAAATGTTTATAATTTTCATAATTGTGCAATTATTTTCAGAGTACAATATCTTCCATAAATTGAATTATATATCTTTTTTAAAAATTGATTATTGTAATCCTGTTTAATGAATAATTCAATTGTTATAGAGAACATACAGTCTCTGTATTTCTGCATTTCTATTTTACCATTTTACTAAAACAATAGCATTTTTTGTAACCACAGGCATATTTTTCATTGAATACCTTTTGATTTTTTTGTCCCCTTTTACACTCAGAAAATTTAAGAGCTTAGGAGGGAAATTAATTAAGATGTCTGCATTTCCTGGATCTTAGAAAGAAGATAAGCAATTGGCATTTGACTCATTTTTGACAACTAAAAAGGTTTTTTCTCTCCAGGGATCTTTTCCTGGTAACTATTTAGCTTATTGCAGATATTTTGGGTCATATGCAACAGTGTCAATTTTGCAAAACTATCTCAAAAGAAATGGACAGAAAGTAGAGATTTGGACAATATGAGAAAGGCTGCTAAAAGACAATTAAAAAAACCCAGCCTTATTGTATCATCCATAGTGTATCCACCCAATATTAATTTTTTAAGACTACATCAGCTGGAGAAATCTGGAATATACTGTAAGAAGCTACATAGTGAAACTAAAAAGTGGGCAATGGACCAGCATATCAAAGACATTTTGGCAATTTTACCTAGCTCCTCAAAGATATACTGATGCCAATGGAAATTGCAAGCGGTACTTTAAAAGTAAAACCAAAAGTATTAAAGCAACAGCAATCCTGAATGTGCTTCAGGCACAAGGGATAGGAAAACAGGAGTTTAAGGAGTTCTAGTTAATGCTGGAGTGTTTAAAGATCATTATTTTCCAGCCTTATATCGTGCTAGGAAATGAAAAAGAAATAACAAAAAAAAGGAACCTTCTTACCATAGCTATGTGACAGACTCTGTGATGATTGATGTTTACATCCAGCATCTGATTCAGCAGAAATGCATGTGACTTTGGAAACACATGATACTTTTTCTGTCTACATTACTATCACAACTTTTCATGCAAAGTTTATTTTTTCCTTGGTATTTAGTGTCTCTTCCATTTACTGAAATGTTTTGTCTTGTACACTCTCTTCTATGCTACATTTAGTAGTCATGTCAGACTTTCCACATTGTTTATTCTAATCACAATTACTGATGTCACAAACCTTTCCTCAGCAGCACAGTTTGTATTTTATGGTTATACATTATGTCAAATTATTAATACTATGTATTTCTTTGTATCTATGAGAAATCTAGTTCGTGATGCACTGCACAATATTATGGAAGTTGTAAGTGTAGGGCAGTTGAAGGTAAATGCTGTTTTCTCTGACTTAATGATAATTTTAAAAGCAGGCAAAAAAAGCTTTAATTCTGTTATATTTTCAGCCAAGCTAAAACTAATGACTGTTTCTCTAACTTAATTGAAGTGTGAGTTATTTGTCTTTCTTCTCATTTAAAACCACTACTTACATCTTCACTATAATAAAAATGGTATTCCAGTGTTTTTTTAGTCTTTAAAAAAAAAGTATCTTGTCCAAGGATCAGAATACAGAATGTCAAAATCTCTTCTATTGCACTAATATTGCTGTTATTTTCTGTACTTATTTTATTTTTTTTTAATTTTGTTTGTAGTCTCACTGGTAAGTTGGTATAATTATGTCTTCTCACATTGTCATCCCGTTTTCTAAATGTGTAACACTTCAGGTTTTTGTCAAATGGGAATTTAGGACCAAGACAGGCACAAGAACAGATCTACCCCACTGACTGAGAAGTCCTTTCCAAGAATGGTAGAGCTGAAGTTTCTAATTTAACACTAGCACAGACATTTATACATATGATCCATACAGAAACATACTCCCACTAGTCAAGGCCTCCACTCTATGTCCAGTACCATGGATGTGGGGGAGGTCTGTAGATGCATCTCAGACCACCCAGAGCTATTTCAATGACATATTCTTTCCAGCTTAGATGATTGGCATGAGTTTCCATTGGCCCTGTTAGTCATATCACCCCAGGGGAGTCCCTTGGGTACTTCCCAGGTATAAAGCCAATTAGCTATTGTTACTTAGGTTGATATCACCTTCTGGATTCCTGCCTCAAACATGTTATAGGAAACCAATTATTAAAATTTCACCTGTCTTTCATTTTTTTCTCCTGTATTAAACTAAGCCATTAGAAATGAGCAGGTATAGTTGAGGGCTTTTGGACAACCCTATCCCATGACCACAGTATTTAGGGGTTTTTTCCCAGAGTGTACTATAAGAATCACTTAATGAGTGAAGAGGTGAAGTTTATCCTATGGAAAGGCTCTTGCCAAACTGGGAACCAATCTGAATAATTTGAATTTATATGACTATCGGCCTTGGGATCTAACAATTTTGCATTCTTCAAAACCAAAAGCAATACATCCCCTCTTCTCCACCAGGCATTGGCAACTCTTGCAAATAGAGTAAAGTTGGAGATGTTTTACCCTCACTTAGGCAGAGCATCCTGCTACAGGAAGGAAGAAACTCTTTAATTGAAACGTAATATATTTTTTTGTATCAACAACTTTTTTTCATATTTTCAGCAGTCAATGAATGTAAAACACTTGTATCTGGGACCTGTGATACTCTTGGTGACAATAAAAAAAATAAACCTCTACCAATGTACACACCACCAGAGGAAAGGGGCAAATTTGTTTTTCAGAGACAGCATATTTAAATGTTAAAATATGCAAAGTGTGTATATGTAACATAGGGTGCAAAACATTTTTATTCTCTTCTCTCAATGACTTTAAGATTTGAGTATTTTGAAATTTCATCAGAGGCAGCTAAATAGTAGGACTGGAACATTTTAAATGAGGCCTCTCAGTAACTTCATGCAGCGAGTTCTCTTATACTTTGTGCAGCTTATACATGCATGGAACTTAAAATGGTAGCTGTCTCTTCAGCCCCCCTTTTTCCTGATATCTGAAACACTGAGCTCCTTACCACTAATAAAGTCAGTCACATTTTTATTTAGTCAGTACTATCTGTTTAGAAAAGTAAATACATTAGACAAACTGGCCGGTCTGCTTGTTTTCCCATTGGCTCACTATCTCTGGTCCTACCTTTTCTCAGTGAGTTATTTCAGTAAAGATAATAAACCCTCAAAGAATTTATCTTCATTTCCACAACACACCTTATACAATGAATCCCTAACTACAGCAGTTTATTATTATTTATGAATAAAACAATAGATTTAAGTTTATGAATTGAGTTTAATTACTACTGCTGTTTATTATTATTTATGAATAAAACAATAGATTTAAGTTTATGAATTGAGTTTACCTAACTAAAGCAGCTTTTCACTCTATAGAGCACTGTATTTTCACTCATTTTTTATAATCCTTAAAGCAAGTCTTACAGCATGTGAGAGCAAAGTTAAAAAAGAAGAAAAAGTAATGAAAGAACCTGAGCTATCCTAAGTTGACCTTTATTATGATAGTTACTTGTGATTACCAAGAGCTGTCCCTAAAAGAGAGTTTAGTGTACCTGTGTGCTCCATTATGAATCCAAAATTCTAACTTACTAGTATTTGCATCCTGTGTGCTAAAGGAAATACTCTGTACCTCAGAGATGACAGTGTCTGGCCCTAGGTCTGATTCACACTTCTGTATTGTGGCATATGACAATTTTATATCGTTCATGTTGGGTTTTTTTTAAACACCATACCTCCAAAATATATTTTTAAGTTGTCTTTAAGATGGTCTCATAATTTTCACTTTCATATTAAAATTTTCTACCCCAAACAATAAAAAAAAAAAGATACTTAAAAATTCATAAACAAGGAAAGCCTTTGTCTAATCATAATCTCATATGAATGATTTAATACATGTATTTGATATTAAAAAATTAAAATTTACATTGAATAAGCAATACACTATGCTCTTTTGATCTGAGTTAAAAAAACCAAACTAAACCAAACAAAAACAAAAACAGAAGCATTAGAGATATGGCTCTAAGGTGAAATGGCTGGATGCCTGCCCATAAGAACATTTCACTAGGCTTGCTATTTTTGAGATGCAAACAATTGGCAGCATATAAAAAGCTTCGTTTTCTTGCTGCATCACCTTTTCTCCAAATGCCAATGGTATCCATATCTACTTTGAGCCTGTCTGAAAAGCTATATACCGAATTCTTTCTAAATGATAAAATGTCACTTATCGTGACTTGGAACGCTGCTAACAAACAAACGTGTAACAATTCTTTCTCATGCACCTCTCAGCCTTTGTGAGCTACTGAATGCACAGGAAGATGAATGCTAGGAACAGGAGCTGGAATTTACAACTCTTAGTCATGATGGGAAAAAAATACTAAATTGGCCATTGAAACTGTTGTTTTCAGTTTCTGTGCAGTCTGTTTCTCAGCCTGGCAAATTTTTAAGTTCATCCATGATATTGTTAGAAAGCTGTAGACGTGCTATTGACAACTGCTTTTTAAACTCCTCCTCAGCACACTTTTATGACATCCTGTGTAACACATGGAACTTAGGGAAGATAAATCACAATAATGAACCATTTTATTTCCCATATGCATTTTTTCCTGTACTGTTGTCTATCCTCTTTAGCACAATTTACTTGATGTAAAAAGTGTAGTCTTATTTGTGCATCATATAAAGCATAGTCTATTTCATGATAAAAATTCAAAAGCAGTAATTTGTTGGAGAAATCTTGTAATTTATTAGCTATTACTTCATTGTAATAATTTATAAGCAATTGTGATCTAAAATAAGTCTTTAAATTTTAATTCAGAATATAGTAATAAGCACGCAAAACATTCTAACAAATCACATTCAGCAAAATCTTTATGGTTTATTAAGCCACAGTTTTAAGACTAAGTCTTTGTGGCTAACTCTGATTTGGAAGTGTTGTTTCTGTGATCACCACCACTTCTACCATTCAAATTACAACAGGAAATATTTAGGGATGTGTGCGAGTCTTTTCTTGAGAATTAAAGCATTATGAAATTCTAAAAAAATAATCCAGCATGATTAGAAGTAATATTTACCCATATTACAGACAATTTTTTTTTTTAATTCATTAAAAAGTTAATTTTTTCTGCTCTCTAGTAAAATATTTAAAACTTACCTCTTTACAAAAAAAATAATTAATTAATTTCCTTCACAAATACACTGAGAGCTTATTGATGGTGATGACAGGGTTGAGTGCATATTGGATAAGGATCAGGGAAGTCTAACAGGGCAAGCATCATGGTGGGAGTCTGTTACAGACCACTCAGACAGGACAGAGAGGAAGATGAAATTTCCTATAAGCAGCTGGAACCTCTAGGCCTTGTTCTCATGGGAGATTGCAACTTACCAGATGTCTGCTGGTAATACAATATGGCAGGGAGGAAAGAGTCTAGAAGACTTCTGGAGTATGTGGAAGATATTCCCCCTGACAGCTGGCAGGGGAATCAGCCAGGCAAGGTGGCCACTGCACCTGCTGTTTGTCACTGGAAAAGGGCTGGAAGAACACATGGTGGATGGAGGCCACATTGGGCATGGAATGATAGAGATTTTGATCTTTGGAGAAGGGGCTCAGCAGAACTGTTGCCTTGAACTTCCAGGGGACAGAATTTAGCCTGTTTAGGACACTGGTTGGCAGAATCCCTTAGGAGGTATTCCTGAAGGGCAAAGGATCCCCATTCAAGAGGGAAATCTTATAGGCACAGGGTCAGGCCATTACCACATGCAGAAAGACAAGCCACTTGGGAAGGTCAGTACAGCAGAACAGAGAGCTTTGGCTGGAACCTGGGGGAAGAAAGGAGAGCTTATGTTCTTTGGAAGAAGGGGCAGGTAACTCAGGAGGACTACAAGAATGTCATGAGGTTATGGAGGGAAGAGAAGAGATGGGCTGTTACCTGATCAGGATAAAAGTGTATGAGATTTTAGAAGGAAAAAAGACTTTTTAAAAAACAGCCAAATGACAACCAAATTTGCTTATAAACCACATTAATGAGCATAATATAAAAATTATATTAGACAAATCAAATATGGACTAAAATATGTCATTTTTCAAGTGCAACATTAATTGGGATTTTATGGCTAGAACTTCCAACTTTTATTAAATGTTTCAAGTACTCTTACAGCAAGAGGTCATTTTGATTTCAGCTGGATAATCAAGTAGAAATAATCTTTAAGCATTCTCTTGTTATAATAGTATGCAGGTCTATTAAGTCAGAAATGCTATTTTCTCATTGAAATTTATTCCATTTCCTGAAACTCTGTTCTTCTCTTACTTGTTTTCCTTCTGTTTTCTTACATTTATAAGCATCAGTTTGTTTTTCCTACAGTCGGTTTCTCAATTCAAAATCATTTTCATTCTCAGAACAAAAACTGTTGCCCATATTCTGTCCATTGTGCCATTTCTGCCAATTATTAGATATGCAAAATGAGGATAAATTGTCCCCATTTCAGAATGGCTTGTTGCAATAGCTGCTTTTTGTTAGAAACATAACTTTTGATCATTAATTATTAATAAAGTTCTGTAAACAGCCTGCAAATTATAAATGTGATCAATAAACATTTACAGGTATTTTAGGGGAAAAGGTGAACTTCCTTTTATAAGAGTAAAATTTTGGGAGATTACTTGTAGCCTCTATTAGCCAGGGAGTACAAAGTGATCTGGTTTAGAGCACTGATGATGATGATTTTCAACAGTATTTTTACTAAAAAGTTAGCACTTTGAAAGTTTATGGCAAGTAAGGTTGCTTAGCATATCAGGATACTGTTTATCCTTAATACATTCATGGAGGCTACTTGAAGGACACTTTCAGTGCATGGGCCTGTATACATAATACAGCCTTTTGTTGTTGACAGAGTCCAGAGCCCTGTGAGTATTTTAACAGCACATTATTTTTTAGAACCAATAAATTACTCATCTGAACTATCCAAGTATAAACATGATGACTTTTTTTCAAGCTTGACAATGATACTATTAAAATGAATTATGGATTTTAGTGGTTATCTGGTGTGGTTATCTGTTTATGTGTCACAATAAATCATGATCATTTATGATTGGTTCTGAATTTCATACAATTTTTTTTTTTTCACATAGTCTCTCCTACACTTTCAAGGCTTCTCAGAGTTATACTTCTAAAGACATCAGACAATTTCAAGATAGCATTAGACAGATTCAAAATTCTTTTAATAAATTTAAACATATTTTCAGACCTCTTGCCTATTCTATAAACAATTATAAAATCTTCACAAATAAAGAGTGAACTCAAAATTCCTAAGTTTTTGTTAAAGTACAGAAAACAGATATTAAAAAAAGATAAGAAAGCCAATATGCTCTAGTAACACAGACTAAATTAGTAGCCATTAGCAGACAATTCATTTAAGAGCAGCCTCCAGACTTAAAAAAAAAAAAAAAAAGAGGCAAGACATCTTTAGGCCATATGTGAGGTATGTGAGTGCAGCTATACTCCATACCACAATATATCCCAGAGGGAAAAAAAAAAAATTAAATCCTAATCTTGCCTACTTTAACGCAGTCTGTCATGTTTTCTATATCCTCTGTTATCCAGAAATGGCAATTCTTCATTAGTTCAGCCAGTTCCTCAGTGAAACTAAGATTACCCTAACTCCCTTTCACTGTGATTAATTATTCTCCTATTCTATTATCTCACTCTGAATTTCTAATTCTTTACTTCTTTTTTTTCTTCTGACCATATATATTACTTCTGTCTGGCAGGATGTATCTTTCTTCACTTTCATTTCTTCTTAATTTCTCTACATTCTCCTCTATTGTACTGCAGTTTGTTATGTATTATGTATTACTACTGGGCTAGGCACTTCCCTCTCCAGAACACTGAAGCGAGATTTAAGGGATATATGTGGTACATTTGATGAAAGAAGAATTTTATAATTTTTAATATCAGTTCAACACTTAAGTATTTATAATAAAAGTAATAAAAAGCATTAAGTAATTTTTTTTTTTTTGTAAGAACTAGAAGTAGTTGATTTTTCACACTCCCAGACTGAGCAAATTCCTGTATGGATTTGAAGTCCTGTAGGACACATGGGATGTAAGAGTGACTTCAGTCCCTAGGGAAGCCTTTGTACAGGCACATAACAAAACTGTTTTCTCCTTGTCTGTAATCTCAGAATTTGCAATAAGAATCACTTTTTTTCAGAACTAGTAGTATCCATCTCAGATACATAGATTTGATGCCCTCCTTTTCAGAGAGTACTGGGTGACTCAGTTGACATGATAGTGTTGTCGAATGCATCTACCTGTTCAACACAGGTAATTAAACAGAGCACAGATTTAGAAGTTTCTTGGCTAGAGTTTACCCTGCTTTACTTCTACTACCCATTAATGTAAGGTTGTAGCAAGATAAAGGTCAGGTTTTTTTCTCAAGTAACAAGTTATAGGACAAGAAAAGTGGCCTCAAGTTGATCCAGGAGTTCAGATATCCAGATTGGTTATTAGGAAAAGTTTCTTCACCAAAAAGGTTGTTACAGTGGAAGAGGATGATGCCCAGGGAAGTTGGAAAGTCACCACAGCTAAAGGTATTTAAAGGATGTGTAGATGTAGCACTTGAGCACATGGTTTAGTTTGAAGATGGAAATGTTAGGTTAATAACTGTATTCAATGATCTTAAAGGTCTTTTTCAACCCTGATGTTTCTATGAGTCTGTGATTCCTAACTCAGTGAATCTAAGCTTCTTTCACATTTCCTTAATATGACTGCCCTAATAATCAGAGTCAGGTTTTACACTCCAGAAAATGAGTGGGTGTAGATACGCCTGGATTCTACATCAAAGGAGGGAAATATAAGTCTCTTAAATGCTTCAAATTTACATACAGGGTTTTTTTCCACTACTACTAAGTTTGGTTCAAAAATTGCATGTTGGTATCATTCTGAATTTTTAATTATACTGTAATATAAATTTGCATTTAATGTATAGTTTAATAACAGCAAAAGTAGCAATCCACAGTTCTCAACTCTTTTTAGTCCTCCTATCCTTCAATTATTCACTAAACATTGTTAAAAAAGGGTTTATTTTATTAAAGAACCTCAAGAAAAAACAGAAATTTCTTTGAAGTTCATCTCAAAGATCCAACTAGGTCAGAAATAGATGTTGAACAGCCTATTCTTCTTAGCTATGCATTAGCCCTTATTCTTTAATATTCTGTCATGTAATAGGAATCCTCCTCTATATGGTCTCTAAACTTAACTTTCCTCAGCTTTGTAAGGCTGTGACACTGCTTGACCACTTCCCCCTGAAACCAAGGAAAGGATGATTTACCAGCATGGAGTGGAACAGCATCAGTCCTGCTATGCACTATTCTCAGCTGGGAGACAGGAACAGTATGAGGAATATAAGCATGTGCAGAGCTTACACCCGTTTGAGCTGCAACATAGAAATTTAAAAGATAATTTTCTACCTGGAGCATATTTTCTGGCAGCATAGGAAAAGTTACAGCACAATTAAGCGCATTCTCTATTTTGCCACATTCCTCTGCTGAATACCTAGCACAAAACCACCAAGAAAACAAAACATACTGGAAGGAAAACACAGCCAAGAAGACCCCAATCTCAGCAGAAAGACAGTCAATATGACCACTGCCTCCAACCTGCAACTGATGCCTGACTGCAGTGTTTGTTATGTTAAACCATCTGGCTGCAGGGAATAAGCTCCTCTGAGAGACAGGGAAGGCTGTGAGCTTCTGCTTCCTAGTCAGCCTGGTGTTTGCTCCTTCCCAGCTGGAGCAGGAGACTCGCCAGAGACCCAGCTGTGACATATCAGACATAGGCTAAGAAGCCAAGTCAAACACACACAGTGGGAGTGGATGAATCTACTGTAATTATTGGCAAACTATTCAGCCTTTCACCTGTGTAGGCTTCAAGTCTGTCCATGGTTCAACACTCCTAGGTTCAAGCCTGAGGAATTTAATGTTTCTTTTAAAATTGTATGAGCCTGAACAGTTATTGAACAGTTTAGGTGAGGTTTAGATTCTTCTATGGTATTTTCTTTTATATATTCTTTCACTGATAGTTCTTCAATGTGTTTCCTTAATGTGGATTAATTCTGCTTCTATCTATTTTAACAGTCTCCCGGATTTAACTCTGCATTGTCAGGCAGATGTACCAAGTAGATGATTAGAAATATTTGTGATATTTATAAAGAATAAAATGCACATTTTTAGTCTCTTCATTATGCCATGACACTTCTTGTAATTAATTGTCATAAACTTATGGGTTTGCAAAGAATTAACTTCCTAAAAATTCAAATCGCAAAAAGTGTTTGGCTTCCAAATTTAATTTAAAAAATCCTGTTAAAGAGTTTACAGTGCCCCTGTTTTTTCATCCATAAACAATAAACACTGAACTATTTCCCCAAAGTTGCACCGAAGCACGTGACTTGCTTTAGCTCATTATTTTATTAGATTAAATATTTAAAACTGACAGTAGTCTAGTGTCAATAATTTCTTAGAAATTGGAGATTTTTTATTACAGTTTGTATTACCAAGACCTCCATTTTCCAGCGTGAGCCTTCCTGATGTTTGTTGGCAAATGGGACAGCATCTGTACCTCTAACAGACTCCAACATGTATTTCCATTAAAAATTGCTTGCAGCTCACATCTGAGATCCAGTATGGGTTAAGAAAAGAGTTAAATTTTTAATTTTTTTTTTTTTTTTATCATTCTGTTGGTACTTGCAAATGAAAATCATAAACTCCCTCTGGAAGAAAACATGTTGGTTATTTCAGTTTTTGGTAACTATTGCAATACCTCAAATGAGAGTTTAGTGCTAGAAATCCTCATGACCGTGAGCTTTCACTTCTCACAGTCCTAGAAGTTGTTAGCTAGCTACTGAATAAATACCGATAATGAGATTTGTATAGTATGTACAGTTCCAGTGATGCTTTGAATTTTCCAATGCTCTTGTGTGGTAGCAGGTAGCCTAAGGAATGTGAGTGTGCCAGGTTTACTTCATCTTCAGCTACTGCATGCTTATACCAGCTTTTCTTTCTCTCTGATTGGAAATTAAACAAAAAAATAAAAATCAACATCTTATATCCAAACAAATTAAATAATTCATTACTAAATTAATTACTGGGTCAACATATCTTAAGGTCAGTAAGGGCCTTCTATGTCACTAGAGATTCACGCTGAGAGCCAGGGCCAAGAATTTATCTTCTTTGTGTGCCTGCAGAAACTAATGCAAGTGTGAAAGGTTGTTTTTCCTACACTTAAAAAAATGATTTGCTCCTGCTTTTGAAAAAATGTTGAAACCTGAAAGCATGCCTAAGCAGAGAAACACAAACATGAGCTAGAACAGGAACAGATTTTCCTTCTAAGGGTCTGTTAGATGTCAATTCAAGTCTGTAACCCATGGCAAATTCTTCAGTGGGCCAGGCTGGTTTCAGAAATGTGTATACATTCCCAATCACCCCTGATGTGGAAGCTTAATTTTTTTCAGACTGCTGCCTAAAGGTAACCTCATTTTTTGTGTAGTAAAAAGATTATATCACATACATCCTGGAAAAGAGAAAGTGAAAAATATGCTGTATTCTATAGATAATAAATTCTAACATTTTGTGTTGCTTTTATGTATTTGTAAATGGCAAGAGTGATAATATTTATATATTATACATATGTATTACATATGCGTAATATTTATATATTATTCATATGTATTACATATGTATAAATGGTTTATACCTGACCTAGATCTAAACAATATTCCAGAAATGTAGATATAATAAAAAAATATTTATTAAACCATTGCAGAACATATTAATTCCAGTTTTTAAAGTCATAGCCCTGAGTCTCCTGGTGAAGTCTTTCCAACTCACTAGTCCATACCTGTCACTACACAGACAAACAGCTTCTTGATGATATATTCTGAAGTGCTAAATCTAAGGATAAATACATTATGCTCTTTTCAAACCTTTATGGCTGAGAGTTTCTTGCTTAGTTTATACACAGCTCTCTTAATGGCTTCTATGGAAATTAGTTCAAGTATGGTGACTAAAGACCAGATAACAATTTCAGAATAATTAACAGCTCTGAATTCTGAATGGCAATGATACATCATGAACAAAAGGACATGCGCCTTGTCCCTGAGTCATTCAGTGGCTCATGAAATAGAAAATGTTTTGCAAATGAGCAGAGAACAACAGGTGCAAGCAGAGGAAGAAATAAAGTATTAGAAAGCTGGGGACACATTGCAGCATGCCAGCAGCACAGCAAGTGAAGTTATGTAATTCTGCTTATTTTCTGTTACCGACACCAAGCTGTATCAGAACATGATTCTGCCTCCAAGCTATTCTTCATAAGCAGAGAACGTTTCAAGAACTTTGGTGTTCTTTTTATACCAATGTCAAATGAGATCCTAGAGATACTGGAGACACTGAATTCTCAGGGGTCAAGTTATCTGCCTACCTTTAACACTTTGCACATATCTTCATATATTTGTAGCCATTTTTCTTCAGGAAAAAAAGCATTTATAAAAATTCCACCTAAAATAAGGGAAGAAGTATGATCCTACATTAGATTTTAGTCATTTGCTAGTTTGGGTTTTTTTAAACTTGCCCTTTACTTCCATACCATGAATCTACTGTGTGCAACTAGCCATATATATTAGTAGACAGCTGTTGTATTTAGTAAAACTTGCTTGTGATTCATTATTCACATTCTTAAACACACATTTAGAGATAAATTACAATGAAGCTCAAAGATTCATCTGAATGGCTGCTGAAACAACATTTCCTAGTATGGGAGTGTGTTAAACATGTTCAGATATATTGAATTCTCTTCTATTCTAATGCTCTTAAAAAGACTTCTAAGAATTACTTATGCAGAACTGTCATCCAACATCATTATCTTCAGAGGAAAAGTTAAAGGTCAATGTATGACAGATCAAACTGATTTGCTGCAGTGTCTGACTAAAAACCCACAGAGGACTGGCAAAATATTCTAGAAACCCAAATTGTAAGAATCACCTTATCAATCAGAATTAGAAAGTTATGTGGAAGGAAGCAACTCCTGCAAAACAAAACAAGCTCTCTATATTCAGTGTTGACAGTGTAAAGTGCTGCAAAAAACTACACATAGCTGTATTGCCTGTTTTGACTTTTTCAAGGCCTTTCTGTGTATGAAACACCTGGCTTTAGCCAGTAATTTCTCTGTGTGGGATCTGTAACTGTACCATGTATGCACAGATATTTCTGTACATACAAACATACAGATATTTCTGTACATACAACAATGAAGCATGATTCTGCCAATGGAAGTCTTTAGAGAAATATAATTCTGTTCATGTTTCCATGTTTATCATACTTAAAGGATAAGAATGTTAAGACATCTGTAAAGGACTGCAGACATTTTTTTTAACATTCATAGGCTTCAGGCTTATAATATATTCAATAATTTCTTCAATACCCAGGATAATCTCTCTGTGTGCTCTCCAAACATGCATGTCTGACCTCATTTATAAATATACAAGTTTTTTATCTTCTGTCATCATAAATATGGATGAGCATATGACTCAGTTCAATCTTTGAACAAATGTCTTCATTATTGCTTCCTGCATCTGTGGATGAATCATGGCCCTCATTCTTCCTTTGCATTGGACAATGAAGACTAGCATTTAGCCTGGTTAATGGTCTAAGAAAAAGGAAAGACTTAACTTTTGCAGAATCATGGATTTGAAATTTGCTGAATCGCTACCTTGAATAGGGTAAGGAAACATGAGAAAAGCAAGCAATGGCAGCCTGGAGGCTACAGCATAAGAAATCACAGTATGCATTTTATGCAGATTTCTGTGTCTAGGTAGTTTTAATAGTATTACCCGATACTTACACAATGACAGTGATAAGTGATGTAATATTTGTCTTTTCAATGTTATTGGCATGACATGACTGTGCAACTCAAGAAGACAAATTCTTCTTTAGCTACTTCAGTGACTTCATACTTGAAATTCTTTGTCTTTTACAAATTGCTCTGGAAATATTCTAATTTGAAAGTCTTATGGGCAGACTGAGTTTGGTCCAGTCAAACTTCTCCTGAAGTTTAGTCTGCTATAGCAGACTATTTTCAGCACTCTATGAACCCAGTCTTTATCAAGATGTTACCCAATGGTAACTGTATAAGAAGTATTTGCATATGTAATTGTACATGCCTATCTATAATGGTATTTCTGTTATAAGCACAAGTCAGCAGAAGAGTTAAAACGTTGCTAAATACTTCACAGAGAACTGTGGGTTTTGTCTATTGGAAATCTATACTGTGTGATTTCCTTAGTGCTACTCACTCCCTGCTTCCTCTTATATAACTGTCCTCTGCCTGTGGCTCAAGAAAAGTATTTTAACTGAGTTTAAAATGCATCTGTTGCCTAATAATCTCAGTTCTTAGATATATGGCCTAAGAAAGCATTGTCAGGTGAACACTTGTACTGTCAAAAACAGTTTTATGCTGCTTCAGATTCCATCTTTCAGATTTATAAAATAAAGGAAAATAAAATCTATGATTCATGTGGATTTGCAAATGAATCCACTTTGAATTGCTTTGGAAATCATTCTGTTTATAATCAATTGAAATTTCAGTGTACAGCGCAATGCAACAAAACCCAGCTCTCCAAGATCAATATATTACCCTTAATCAGTACTATATCATATGCTTCAGAGAATGGAACATATTTCAAGTAAGATAAGGTCTGTCAAGCAATGATGAAATTGTAGGTGGATAATAGCAACTAGGTATTTTAAAACAAAATTTTTATTTAAAGTGTTAAAAGGTGCACAGAGTCATTAATCTGCACTAGCTCTGGGTTATTGCAACACCTGTTCCATTATCAGAAAAGGGGAGATTTTTGCCAATCATCTCTAATGTCACACATGACAATTCATTGTCTATCTCCAGACAATTTAATTATGAACATACTTTAATTTCAGTAGTCATAATAAGAACAATTGATAATCATAGACTAGTTATTATTATTTCTAAATAATTCTAATTTAAATGAAAATTCATTAAGTTCACACAGATGGGTACTTTGTGTGAAGTACATTTACTTATCAATGAATCAAATCCTTTGATTTTGAGAAAGACTCAACAGTTATTTCAGAAATTACATGTTTCCTTATACACAACATGTTACCAAAAACAAATTGTCAGCAAAGTGGTAGGTATTAAGAACCTCAAGTAGACATTTACAGAAAAGGTACTTGTGATTTTTCCAGAAAAATGTATTTGAGAGAGGAGAATGGAAAACAGAAGAAAATTTATATTTCCTTTGGTCACAATCTATGTTTAAACAGTATCCCTAACATAAGGACAATCATTAAAGGAACATCATTAAAAACATTGATGATATTATATTATGATTAATGATTAATTACTTTCCTTTACCTTATGTTACATGCTTACCATGCCCCATAGAGTAGAATTTATTTGTTTAAGCTCAAGACAGCATAACCTTTAAACTAAAGAAGCTATCAAAAATACATATGTTTTGTTGGCATAGGTGTATTAATCAAAGTGTCTAACCACATAAACAGTTGTAACAGTGAAAAAACTATTACAGAGAGAGCTAGTAGTCAAACAAATAATTCAACAATCAAAAAAATCTAACCATGTTGAAGGGCAACTCTGATGATTTCTGGAACTAGGTAGGAAAATGTATAGATAGATTATGTCAGGCTAGAAATTAAATTGCCTGAAGAACTTCTGGAAGGTCTCTAATGAGTGAGAAAGTATTGCACACTGTTTGATTTAATTCAAGCAGACAGAAATAGCTAGCTGTAATTGTTTATAGAGAATATTATTACTATTTGCTCTAGAGACAGACTGAAAGTACAAGGATCAATTCTGTATTGATGTATTCAAAGGATGTCTAGTAAATACCCTTTCTTTCAATGACAATATAATTATTTGCTCATGTTGAGAATAGTATTTCTTTTAATTTTATCATGAAACTTGTTCTAAGCATGAGATTATAAATCTGGTTGCACGTGATTTGGAACATTATAATGTCTTTCATAAATTCACAGAAGGAAAAGCTTAGCTTAGGCAGAAGCCTTCAGAGGGAGTATATTTTGGGCAGGAAATGTCTTTTCCGTTTCTGAGAATTTCTGGAGGTAAAAAGAAACCCTCTAAAATTCCAACTGAAAAATCAAAGAAATTTTTCAATAAGAGTAGTAAAATTAAGGACTCTTTCCCATAAAATACTCTTTTAATCAATTTGAATCTCAATGTATAAATTCTGGACAGTTACCACAAAATATACAATACACAATAGATCTTAAAATATTTACTTTTCTCTAGGTTCTGTGCTTTTAAGACCCATTGGATTTATTTTGAAATTATACTTAAATCACTTATAATAGAAGTAAAAAATAATGGTAACTGAGAAATTAGAATGGATTGAAGATTGAAAAGGTCCAGGTAAAATGAAAGTGCAGACAGTGATTAATCATTTCTCCTTTCCAAATTGGTAATTCTCTCTTTTTCTAAAAGCACTGCTGCCTGAATGAGACCCTTTGTTTATAAACTTGCAGAATTGGTAAAGTTTGGGAGGAAGCTCTGGAGCTCATCTGGTCCAAACTTCTTTCTCAAGCCACCCAGAATTAGCTATCCAGAATCATGTCCAGATGTTCTTATAGACTCTCCAGGGATTGAGACACCACAATCTCTCAACACACCGTCAGTGCTCTGCCATCCTTAAAATAAAAAGTGTTTCTTGAAGTTCCTTCTCTGTTTCAGTCTGTGTCCATTGCCTCTGACCCTATCACCGAGGATCACTGAAAAGAACCTAGCTCTGTTACCTCTAAACCTTCCCTTCTTGTATTTATACCTTCTTGTATTTATACCTTCTTGTATTCATGAGATTCCTACAAGCCTTCTCTTCTTCGTGTGGAACAGTCCTAATTCACTCAGCCTTTCCTCATAGATTAAATACTCCAGGAAATTTTTTACTGGAACTTCACAGGATCCTGTCTGATTTTTTTTTTTTTTTTTTTTTTTTCCTGGAGATCCCAAAACTGGATGCAGTAGTCAACGTGCAGAGTTATTAATAGCTGTTTCACTTTCACAGTTATAAATGCTCCAGGAGGAGAACATATCTAACATCGAGTTTTAGACTTTCTACTATTAGCAGCTCATCCAACAGCCACAGGTTTGTACCATCCCACCCTTTTCTGTTAAGAACTGAAATGTACATGAAGCAGTGGAACAGGAGAGGTGAGGCATCCAGTGTTGGGCATGTACGGAATGGCAGTTCCAGAGTTGGTACAGCAGTAGTGTCATTACCTGCCTGACCAGCACGGCAAATCTTGCATTGCCCTGTGATGCTGAGCCTGGCAGACTGGCTCTGACTGGATCTGTAAACATTTTATAGTTGGAAAGGTCGCAAAGATATTTTCATAATCTACTACATTGACCAGAACAAAATTTAGAATTATACTGATGGACACAGTTGAAACTAATCCTTTAAATTAGAGATGCGTAAGTACCTTTGGTTTACTATGACAAGGAAGCAACATTTTTCTTCCATGTTAATAAGAAAGATGAAAAAAAAAGAATTAGAAGCAATAGAAATTTTTCAGGAATCAAGATCATCAAATCCAGACTCTGTTCCTGTTTGCAACCATACAAAACAGTTATTTCAGAAACTTATTTCTTTTTAAGGTTAAAAGTCTTACATTTGGAAGATAACAGTAGAAGAATTTTCAACTTATTTATCATTAGCTTTAGCTATTGCTTCATAGAAAGAAACTCATAGATTTCCTTAACTTAAAGAGCTGTCTTGTCCCCAATTACTCCTACGCTATACTTTGTGAATCTAGTTGCTATATAAGTTAGATTTCTGTTCTGCCTATCAACCTAGCAACACCTATTGAAACTTTAACTCAACTTTCTTGATCATCAGTGATCACAATTTATGCATGACATTGAAATTAACAGAAATAGACAGACTTGAAACTGGAATATTTGGAGATGAAATTCTGAATAAAGCTCTTAGTACATGTAAGAATAGATCAATAATTCTGAAAAAATCTGAGGCACAATCTTTTACAATAAAAGGATTGTATCCCTATTTGTTCTCCCTTCAGCTATAGAGAGCATATGAAATAACTGTGACTAAGACCTACATAATTACTGAGAGGCAAATTAGATGGCAGAAGGGTGTCAAAGGAAGATCATGGTTGTAATAAAACCAGCTTCTATAAGTTTAATAGTGCAGAATTGTATCACATGATCATAAGAATGGTGAGGACATTGGCACAGGATGGCACAAAGTCTGTCAATAGCTCTTAACGAGCTCAGCACAGGTGCTGTTAAGTTGCATATTGTTACAGTAAAAAAAGATACTTAAAACCATTTAACTTTTTGACATTCAAGCTGTTAAAGATGATTAAATATAATGTAGCAATAGCTATAGGGCATGTAGAGATCATAAAAAGATGAAAGAGGCATGGCGTGATAACCCAACAGTGCATCAGCAGTAATGGCAGAACAGTAATAGTCTACATATTCTCCATGCAGCTCCCATGCTGCTCAAAACCCTCTCTGTCATGGACTAGATTAATGAAACTGAGAAGAACTTTATAAAGGTAGCACTTTGCTGCTAAAAACTGTTAACTATCTAATCTTTCTATGACACTAATGCTACCTTTTTACACTGTAAATTCTTTCCTAGAATTCTTCATTTTCTGTGTACCTAGAGACCTTGATTACTACAAATTACCTGTGCTCTATACCTGGTAATTTTGTTTAAACCCAACTACTTATTTTTCTGTAAGCTGACATGGAAGAAAACACATACAAAACAAAAACAAAAGAAAACCACACAAAAGAAAATCACACAGGGCTGGATTCTGACAGCCCTTCCATCTACAAAATTGAAGCCTATTTCCGCAAAATTACTTCTTCTGAATGAAATTTCCTGAATATCTATTTCTTTCTTAAAATTTAAATGAAAACAATGTTTCCTGCTGGATTATTTGAAAACACTCTCCCCATCATTTTTTTAAGACCTTTGCTAGAAAATAAGTTGTTCATGAAAGTTAAGTCAAGAGCATACATGAATTTTGTATATTTCTTAAAAATTAGCCATATAATCTTGAAACAAAATTAATTCTATTATGTCATTGTGTTTAACAGGAAACATTTCATAAATCTGTTAAAAGCCCTGTAATGCTTGCTCAAAATCTGTATAGGTTCGTAGACTCTACCATAAGCAGTTCTTCTGACAACATTGAAATTACTAGTATGAAGGCACTCAAGAATCCAAGTTTTGCAGTCCTGGCTATAAATTCTTGTAATATTAAATCTCACTAAATACAGAAGGCATTTAAGGGATTGACCTTAAGAATAAAAATAGGGAGCCAGAATTGTCTTCCGTGAAGAACTGTATGTCAGCATTTTGTTTTCACTTAATTCTCTCCTAGAGTCAGCATCTTTTCAACCATTTTTTTTAATGGAGATCATATCTGATAGAAGATTCTTCATTGCATGTGCTCTGTCTAACCTTCTCTGTTCCAGTATTTGACTTTCTTATAAAAGCCCTGTTAACATACATATTTTCTTAAGGAAACAAGTATCTTGGTTCTTTATGAGGATTCACAGGTATGGTACATTACTGGCAATCTCAGCAAGAAATGCAGGAAAAATTGTGATTCATGGACTCTTAAAGCCCTGAAGGGGTTGCAGTCTTCTACTAATTTGTCTGCGACTCTTTACCACATATTCTTTTCTCCATAATATAAATTTTTTTTAGCACCTAATAGTACTTTCTATTAAAGTGCTTTATTTTGTCAAGAAATGAAAGCACTACCTTCCACAGTGTTACTGGAGAAAGAGAGACTATCTTGTAGTTTCTGCCTTAGAACTCTATGAAATTCAGGATGATAAACATAATACTGAATGTTTCATTCAGATTTTAGATACAACGAATATTTCAGGTTCAAAAATACTTAGTAAACAGATTCTGAAAAAGTATTCTCAGAATTTCTTCTCAAAGGCAAGGACTACTAAGAAAAATTCTCTGTTGAAATAGGGTCATGATTTAGCAGCAATATTCTTCAATACGAGGCCACAACTGAGACTTTCACAAACTAGATTCCATTCATGCACTTCCCCTCTTTCCTCCCTACCTTCCCATTCCAGGGGTGGAGTTGAGAATTTGAGGCACAAAAGTGAAAATCACAGGCTGAGATAACAATCTAATGGAAACAGAAATGAGATTAAAAAAAAAATAGGAAAAAAAAAAAAAAAGAACAGAAAGAACAACCAAATTAATAGCAAAAGTTATGAGGAAAAAGGAGAGATAAACAAAAAAGTAAAAAAAAAATGGATCATTTTGACCACCACGCTTTCTTCCCAGACCAAAAATGGGAGACTCCCTTACTCCCTCCGCTGGCAGAAGCGAGATGAGATGGTAGTGAATAACTTCAGGGTCTATCTGTGGCTACTTGGCACAGCGCACTGCAGCCCAGAACTCCTAGGCTGAGGGGATCCAGCACACTTTGAGGCATAAAAACAGCTACACAGGAAGAAGAGTGTCCAAAGAATACAGCAAAATAAGAAGGAGGGAAAGGAAAGAGCAGTAGGATACTTTGCGCAATGATACATTGTAAAAGGAAAAACAGGGGTATAAAATTTAATCATATTCCTTTGGATAAAAATTCCAGTTTTTATTCAGGCCTTTTTTGTTTACTATTACCATGTTTGTTTGTTTGTTTGTTTGTTTCAAAAACATATCACTGAGTGCCCACTTTTTTTACTGTAGCTGAAACAACTGGAGATGGTTCTGAGAAGTGGAAATGTCTGAAGGTATGAAAGGAAGGCAACCAAAGCATCTTGTCAGACAGGCCCACTGATCGAGCCATGTCAGCCAGTACTGACAGAACAGGGTAACTTATTCAATTACCCCAGATAGAGTTTACTCTACAGTCAGTGTGTATAACTAGTAAATGCTTTATAGATTCCAGGCCTAACTGCACTTTCTAACTTGGAGTGGTTACTGATGTTTGTTTTTTACGATAAATTAAGTTTTCCACAAATGTTTATATGTCTGCTGAACATGTTTGATTAGGTAAATTTTACAGCTGCTGAAATTTCTGTGTAAAAAAGAATAGCACAACAGTATCATGTTTTGGCATCAAGAGTGATGAGGGAAATCGAAGGATTTGATTAAAATTTGGCAGGAAATCAAAATTTTGGGCTTTGCTCCAAATCCTCTAAAATTGGTATCCCTTCAGATTTGAGGAAAGTCTTATCAAACAGGTTACTGAAGAATGTGTTATGGTTTAGGGTGGGGGCATAAAGGGTACAAATATTTTGGAAGAAGTTTAGGTTTTACTTTGCATTAGAATAAAAAGAAATAAATCTGAGGAAAGTTTTGCAGGAAAAAACCAACCAAACAAACAATTTGCTTTGTGGTTTTTTTCCCAGAAAAAAACTCCTCTTTTTTCTCCTTTATTTTTTTTCCCCATATAGTATTATTTTGAATTTAGAAGTAATGAGTTTTGAAATGCAAGTGAGGACAAGGTATACAAGCATGATTCTAAGGCTATATTAATCATTATTCATGCAAGCAAAGTTGTTGGAATTACTTTCATACTCCTAGAAACCCATCTTTTGATATGGGAAAGGGCAGGAGGTTCATTACTTTTTAGTCTACTCCTAATACTGTTGGAGTCTTTTTCTAATACTGTTTTGGGGTTGCCATAAAATCCTTTCAGTGTGTCATGATTAAAATAATATGGAAGGATCATGCATGGGTAATTCTGTTTTGAAGGTCAAGATGAGTTTTAGGCTCAAGAAGATATACAAGGATTTTCTTGAACAAAACATATCCTCCCAAATATTGCCACTTATATACTAGTACAAAAGCAATTTTTCTGAGAAGTTACAAAAGAAGTCCATCATTTAGTCTGAGCTACTGTAATTTTAAAGTATTTAAGTATTATTTGGAATAATTTCTCAGTCCCAGCTGATGTTTGTAACAGAATAACCCCAACATTCAAAATTAATGCTTACTGAAATTTTGTGTTATGACATCTCTCTCCCTCCTCCTCTCTTCCCCCCACTCTCTCCATCTCTCTGTATCTATATTATAATTACTACTAATCCAGGCTTTATTCTGAGTGAAAGTTTTAGACAACTAACTGTGAAAAAACCCACAATTTTTTAATTGTTTTTCCAGTATTAATCAATAAAACCATGTTAGGAATACACAGAGATTTTTTCTTTCTTTCTTAAAAGCACAATTATTTCAAATCAGTTGGAAACAAATATATGTTTGTTAGCTGAGACAGGAACCTGAACTTCTGGAGTTATCAGTATTTTACGTTGGTTCACTTTTGCATTCTATTCTATATTTCATGTAATAATTTTTATTATGAAGTAAACTGCCAAAGGAACTACTTTAGTAAAAACAGTTTCTAAGCCTGCCAAGGTAAAGGTTATCAACTGCAGAACCCAGACTGGCCAGAATTGAACAATAGCTATAACAACTTTTTTCATGTCACAGGCCATAATGCCACTCTCTTTTGCATACAGCTCCAAAGGTACCTCTTTTTTAGATTTACATTTTTATTAACTTTTTACATGAAAACCTATAGTTTATTGTCTTTTCTACAATCAATTGAAGCAGGAGGTCTACCAACTAAAGAGATAAACAGAAGCTTATTTTGACAGTGAAAGTTTTACTATTGCTGTTGTGCTGTATTTGCTTTGTTGCATTTTCATGTTAGAAGGCTATCACTGTGTAGCCACGAGACACTGTCCTGCATTTCAAATAGATATATTGTGTGGAATGAATCTGGATTATGTGTAGAAGGCCAGCCTCTAAGCCTCTAATAGCCTCAACTATTTTCAGTCTGTGTGTTCAAGTACAAATGCACATATCACATGAAAAATTCAGAACAGACTGTTCAACAGCTGCCACAAAAGTAAAATATTACAGATATTTCACACAGGAGGACATGCTGCTGATCTGTGCAAACATCTGACTACAGTGAATTCAGTGAATTCTGTTTGTTTTGTTTGGAGGACAAGATCATTTTTTGTGACACAGTAGCTGTGTCTGCATTCATCTGAGATGGTGACTAATTATTACCATGCAAGAGGAAAACTACATTGTTATTGCACAATGGGGATGGGGGGTCTGGGGGGAATGGGGGTTAGGAGAAATAAATTGCCATGAAACGTGAAGAGCTTGAAGAATATATGTTGCAGCTTCATTTGACAAGGGACATTTGTCAAGCTGTCAATTGTACTGATTAACCAAACAACCACTCAGTGTCACTTTTTGTTTTTCTTTTGGTAGAAATTATTATTTTAAGTAATATTTTTAACCAATCCCCTCTGTTAAAGGATTGCATTGAAGTAAATAAAAAAAAAAAAGAAACCAACCAACTCAGGTATTATTCAAGGCCTATTTACACACATACCTCGATATTTTTCTTGAACTGCTTCAGTTGGCACTCAAACTTTAGCAAGCACACTCAGGCTGGCATACTGCACAATTTAAATATGAGCTATAGAAACATATAGAAAGGTGGTGTTTTCAAAATGGAAAAGAGATAACACAGATGTTATTTACATTATGTAATTATGAATCTTATTGCCTCTTCCTGTTCATGCCCCAATGGCTGTCATTCCACAGAAAATAGATAGGCACTGTATTTTCATAGTTGCCAGTTTGTTATCAGGCTTAATGTCAAGATAAATAGAGCCCAAACAAGGAACGCTATACTTGAACTGTTGGATAAATTAATTTTTTCCCATTAGATTTCAACACATTTACTCAAAAAATAGCCCTGTATTCCATTACTTGTGCTACTGTCACTTACCTCAGTGATGAGGTTGTCGAACAATTACAATTCCAATGAGCCAGCAGCTACCCAGAAGCTTCTATTAACAGCCAACTTACAAATACAGTAATGCCTGCACTAACTAGTAATCTAACAAACCACTTTCCGCACCCTTTTCAAGAATTTTTAATACCTATTTTTAGAGACATAGCAGTGACAGACAATATAGGTCATTTCAGAATGCAAGTCTAAAGTCATCTTGATGTGTTGGTGTTTTAAAATTTGTTGACCTCAAAGCCTGTGGATCTTTCTGAACTAAAGTCAGCATTTCTTTTCATTCTGTGTCTGTGCTGATACACAGGAACATTTCCTGCAGGCTGGGATATCTGCACTGATACAAATTTTATAATATGTCTGGTGGGTCATCACAATTGTGACAGCTATAATGTGAAGCCACCCTTTAGTAAGCCATGCACCCCTCCAGCAATTACAACAGTAATGAGAAAAATAAACAGGAAGGAGTCACTTTTATAAAGTCCACAAAAGTTTTGACTTCTAGTGTCATTAAATGGCTTAAAACCAGAAAGATATCCATAAAATAGAAGCCCCAGGTCATGAGCAGGCAACTAGCATGCAGGCGTCTACTAGTGCTCACTTCAAATGGAGTTAGCTGCCTAAAGTATTCTTTAAAATATCTGAGAAAATTTTAGTTGTTACTGTTGTGAGCTACCTGAATTATGATAGTTAATGAAGAATCACTCTTGAGAGGCACATCAGATCTGTGAACTAGAAAAATGAGAATTAGCACAAAAAGCACAAAACTAAACAGCTCAAATTTATCCCATCTCAAACTTATTCAAAGTTGTAAGAATATATTCGCATCCAGCACACTACAGAAGAAATCAATCATGTAATTACTTAAAAGCTTATAGCTTTAAGGGGTTTCTCAGCCTCAAGGCCCCTTTCTGTCGAGGCAACAGAGTGTCTTCTAGTAAATATTTTACTAGCATCCTACGTGCAGTTTTTTTTTTTTGTCATGAACAAAGCACAACCTTAATTTCTCAAAAGGAATCATAATTCTCTTGTTTACATTTCTGTCACTCAAAGAAAAAAAGTTTTGCCTTCCTGCTGTATTTTGTGTTAAGAACAAATTATAATAAATACAATTCCCCACTGATTTTTTTTTTCAATTTTTCCTCAGTTCTTTCTTGCTTAAAATGCCTGTCAGTACTTTTAACAGTTCCTTGTATCTCCAACAAGACTGGCCTTAGGCTGTAGCTTGACAGAGACACCCAGGATACCTCTGTCACTTCATAGGTGGCAGCTGTCACCATCCCAATACTCCTTTTGCTAGGAAATGCATGTAGCTACTTGGACTTCCTCTGGCTGTTGTAAAGGCATATCACCAAGGATGTTTCAACGTGGTACTGTTACATGATCCAGTTTTTTCACAGCTTAGAAATAACATGAAGAGTTGGTCCTACAGTTATACCATATTTGGTACTTAGGTTTCTGGTTTTTTTATAAAAAATATTAAGCTTTTACCATGCAGTCATTAACACAAGATGAAATATAAAAAAGATGCAAAATATCGTGCTTAAAAGGAAATGGAAAATTTGACCCATACTACCTCATTTTCCTCACAGCTCCCCTTACCTATATACCAACATTCCTGGAATGACTAACTTTGCCATCAAGCTGCACAAAATAGATTTTTTAAAGACAATTCAGTCTAACCATCTACTAGCTGTAGTAGATGAATTAAGAATTGCTAAAACATACACACTAAATTACAGCAATTTCTCTGAGACAATGATCAATACTGTCCCATCAACACCCTTGTTTTAAACAAGAAACCTCTCAAAAAATTAAAAATTTCCAGAAAAAATAACCTTCCTAAATCAGTTCTCTGGACTAAAGTAAAGGAGGTAATTTAGGAAAAGACTATAGACTTACAATTTTCCCCACTATTTGTGACACAAGCAAAGCTGGCAGTTCTGGGAGATTAGATGTTGCCCTTATAACAATGTTACATAAGGAGTCAGTATTTGCTATTCTCTCACCAATGACATTAACTATGGGGATTTTAAATAGTGTAATTCTTTGGGATATACTTAAAATTTAAAAACATGACAGCACCAATGATTGTTAGACTATGTTCAGAACTGCTTTGTGGAAGAAATTTTAAAACTTCAATTTATCAGTAAATTTATGACTGGTTATGTTTTTTTTTTTTTTTTTTTTTTTTTTTTTTTTTTCCTACTGCAGAAGTTTATATTTGTCAGCACAAATCCTAAAGGCAAGTCTGTTATTGACAAAGAGATGCCTTAAGATCCTTAAGGTCCCTTCTACCTCCTGAGGGTCTACCAAACAGCCAAATGACCTTCCTGCCCATGTTATACCATAATATAAAATTTCTTACTGTTTCAGTTTATCTGTGTTCCAAATTCTAATCACTTATTTTAAGTAAAGACTTTTAAAAATCTTATTTTAATTGAAACACAAAGCTGAAGCCCAGACCTTTGAGTCCTTTTGAGATGAAATTGGATAGAAAGGCTCTTGCCTCCACTCCAGGTCTTCTGCATTCAGGCTGCACAAACAGTTACTGTTACAACTGTTTCTTTATTTAGGAACCTGGAGATATTATTTGAGAGCAAATAAAATCCACAACGAAAAATCCATATCTGTCCATCCATGCATTTGGTAAGCACAATGGCAAACTAGTTGATTTGATATCATGGGACAAGAGTAAAGTCAAAGACTTGCCAGTGGGATGCTTGTACATAACAGATTATACTAATTACCTTGTAGGGACAAATTTGAATTCTAAGTATTAACTCTTGTTAATCCCAGGTGGGAAAGATAAAGCATTCCTATAAAGAAAGAAGCAGGAGTAAGTAGGTTGCACAGAGAAGCACTGGATTTTAACTCTTATGATATGTTTACAGATCTGTACCCTCCAAGGCTGTATATCCCCATGTTACTGAAATAATTGTTCAGCGATCTCATTCTATGGGTAATGGCTTTCAATAGACACCTGGTACTTCTGTGGATGTCATTCTGGTGTGATGCCACAGATACCGTGTGTTGCTGAAAAATTGTCCCCTCAGTTTTAATGAAGGCCTTAGAAAATCACACCATTGTACAGCTTCAGGGCCCCCTGCCTCCCAGCTTCACAACCCATAATGAGTTATAGGCTACATGGAGGCTGAAAAAGAAAAGAACACTATGACCTGAGCTACCATGGATTCTCAATTCCATCGTGCTACTGAGATTTTAAACATAAGCAAGCAGACACAATAGCAGGCAGAATCTCAGGATCAGATCTTTGGCCTTCAGCTACATGGAAGACTAATTAAACCCACAACAGTTTAAAGCATCTCAAGCTTTGGCTCATGGCCATTTTCAGAATCAGGAGACAAAAGCTAATGTTTTATGGCTTCTGTCTTCTTTCTCCAGTTCCTGTGTCTACCAAAGACTAGGATCATCTTAATTTACTATCTTGCTTGTGTTGTTTTTTTTCCTTTAAGCCTTTAACTGTCTTTGGTCTTGAGACCATGCAAAGCACTTTAAAATCAGTTGCATGAGTCCTCTGTTTAGGTGTTTGGAAAAAGAAAAAGAGTTTTAGTTTGGTAGGATCATGCAGTGAACTGAGCAACTGAATGTGGCCTTCTTTGTAGCAATACTAGTAGAATGGAAAGAATGAGAAAAAGGAGGGGAAAAAAAGGAATATTGCTAAGTGAAGAAATAAGAGAAAAGACTACAACAAATTTTTAGCTATAAGAATGAGGAATTTTACATGGTGTTTTTATGGACTTGCACTATTTTGCATCTATATACTCCTCATTTACTCTACTCCTTTCAGCTGGCCTTGTTTGACCTATGGCTTTCACTTCTCATGCAATCTGTATAATTTCTTTAATTAGATACACTGAGGTCAAAGGCTTAGGCTTTTAAAGGATTAGACACTTATATAGATAGTGCTAACAACCATAGCTGCATTAGGTAAGATTAAACACTTATTCTGAAGAGACATAAGCTTTACATTCTATGGAACAAGTGAAGTTCAACTGAAAGAAGAATAAAACTTCCCAAAAGGCAAATCACTTCCTAATTGTTCAATAAAAGATTCTTTTGCTTTCTTTAAAGTATGATGCTAAATTGCATCGCACATAAAATACTAGACTCCATGGATCTTGTGTTTGATCCTGTATTCCAAACACAAATGAGGACTACTTTAACTAATGCTAACTTGTTTTAGTACTTGATCTCTCAAAACTTTATGACTTCTTTTTTTTCCCCGCATCACAGCTAATTAAGTATTTAAGATCCATTGCCAGAAGTCTATTACTATTTCATTGCCTAAGAGTGCTACACTGGTAATAATAATTAAAAAGTATAAGCATGATATTAAAGCCCATAGATGGTAAGTCTACTCATAAACACAGCTGTATAATGTGAGTTTTTAAATATATTTACCATAATAATAGGTATTAATAGCAATTTTAGTGCATTTAAAGTGGGATTAATGTTAATGTTAATTATGTTAGTCGTGCTAATTTTTTTAGAAGTGGTAAAAGTCACCTAATTTTTCTTCATCCACCTCCTCCTAAAAACTTCCTTTTGCCAGCATGCCATCAGGCCCAGCATTGACAGCTGGTCAAGAGAGGGAAGGGATTGTCCCTCTCTTCTCTGCACTGGTGCAGCCTCACCTTGAATATTGTGTGCAGTTTTGGCCACTGCAATACAAGAAAATTAAACTATAGAGCATGTCCAAAGGAGGGCAACAAAGATGGTGAAGGACCTTGAAGGAAAACTGTATGAGAAGCAGCTGAGGTCACTTGGTCTGCTCCTCCTAGAGAAGAAGGAGGAAGATCTCAGAACAGATTTTTTTCTCCCAGATTTCAGGTACATTGTCATGACTTGGTCAATGGTTTATGTCTAAAAGATTTTAAGTGCACATTCAATCCTTTATATCACTTACTAAGATTTTAAAGTTTAGCATGCTATCAATCACCAAGAATTTGCCGTGGCAAGAAATCTCTCAGCCGCTAAGAGTAACCTTGGGAGGCATCCCTGCTCAAGGGGAGAGCCTGCTGTGCAGCCTGTTGCCATTCCAGAGACTCAGCAGGCCCTGGGCTGTCTGCTGTTTATGGAGTAAAATGATTGACTTAGAGTCATATTTGAATACCAGCAAGGCATCTGAGTCACTGTTGCTGACACCTTTTGGCTACCGTGTTGCCATCTGTCCCCCAAAGTCCAGAGTAAACTGGAGGAGGTCACCACTGCCCCACTTATGGTGCTTATGGTTTAGGCTGGAGAGGGGAGGGGGGTGCTACCTAAAAAGGCTGGTCTTGTTACACTCAACTCTCAGCAACCCTTCCCTTTGGAGCAGCCTGTCCTTGCTGCTCCCTGGTAGCAGGTTGCAAGAAAAATCCTCAAGATTGCATAGTCAGATGTGCTTGGGGCAATATCTTCATGACAAAGTTTCCAGCTCCTCTCCCAAATTGAGCAAAAGCTTAACCTAAAATCTGCAAACTTAACTGAAGAAAGAATAAAACTTAGATTCCCTTTCTATGCAACTGTGCTTCCCACTGGTTAAGCAAGTTCACCATTTCTCTCCTTCTCTTCTGTGTCACAGTAAATCTTTAATTATTCTCTGTAAAGTAAAATGGTTTCAGTGAGCAAGGCTAAGTAGTCTTCTAACTTCATTATTACAGAAGTTAGAATTGGCATGTAAGATTGGTAAATTCAGAACCCTTCAGGCAGGTATGAGAGACTACAAATGAACTATCTACCTACCTTTAGCTAAAATGGGAAAGCATTTCTTCTGTCTCTTGGGGTTAGTCTATTAGATGTTCTTTAAAATATCTGTTGGAGTTTTCAGGCAGGAAACCCAAAGCTCTACTTCTACTTATTATATTCCTAGTAAAATGTACTTTAATAAAGTCTGATAATGTTTTAGGTTTACATAGTCATAGGCATGCATAAGGACAGAATTTCACTGGTTAGGCAATTTTATCATTTAAAAAATACACAATAATGAGCTTACAGCATCTCCAGGATTAGACAGTAACAGAAAAGGACTTTTAGATATTTCATATGTGGGTTTACACATTTCTAGAGGAATGGAAAACTTTGTTATTATCCTTCTTTTTCTGATACACTTCACAAAATTGCACAGAATAGCTGCTGAGATCTTAGAGAGAACTGCAGAAAGTAAATTTTTACCTTTAGAATTAATTCAGGGTCTTAGGAATTTTCCTGCCAATACCAATTGATGAAAAAATACCAAGCAATGTCCCCCAAGTCACAAGTTTAAATTAAAATATTTAAATGTATATCAGAGCATTAACTGTTGTAATGAGAATTCCTTTATTTTCTTCCTACTGCCTTCAAACCGTTTTTTCTATTTGTGTTATTCCATACAGATACCAGGACATAAACTTAATTTTGAAAAAAGTTAAAGTTTTTGACAAGTGGCAAAATTAGCAATGCAAGACTTACGATTTAAAAACCCAGTAAGCTGGAGTTATAAAACTGCATTCATAAAAACTAATCACATTTCTAAAATGCAGGATATAAAAGTATTTTATGCATTTTTGGTAACTAAGGTGAAAGGTAATATTATTGAAATTGCAAGGTCATATTTTAGATAGTTGTAGTTGTATTATTGAAGTTGAGGCTTTGTATATTAAGCATACTTAGAACAACTGCTAGTTATATCACACATCAAAACTTCTTATCCAGCTCATTCCTGGCAAAAGATTTCTGGTCCTTAGGGCATATGCTTCATGCAGCACAAACTGGATATTTCTGTTCACAGTGGGAAAGAGAGGTTTTAAGAAACTAAAGGGTTTTTACCAAGGGAAAAAAAAAAAAAATATCTCTCTCTCCTATACCCTTTACATCCCATGGGAAGTCTACAAATCTTGGATATGTTCTTTTGTGTTTGCATAGTAGTATATTATTCCTGTTGCTATTCCTTTCCCTGCAGCCTTTGATCCTACATATCCAGGCCAGCAACATCTGGGTTTTTTTCCTAACTAGTATCACCAGGGTTCTAAAAGGAAGAGGAAAGTAACTGAGGAGGAAGGTGCATTGAGTTTTGCTGAAAACTAGCTTGCTTCAAACACTAGTTTGCTAAACACTAGAGAAATGGCTGGGCTTGAGTTTTGAGGAGATTACATACAATCCATCTCAAACTAAGGCCATAAGGCTACCAGCTAGTGAGTTTGAGAAAAGATTGGCAGGCAGAATGAAAGAGGGGATTAAATCAGCTTCTCAGTAAAAGTGAATTGCTACTTTGTGTTGAATAGTTAAGTAATAGAGGAGTGGGATAAAAGACAAGAAAAAGGTGAGTCCGGAGTTCAAAGATCATCCAGAGTGAGGGTCTCCCTTTCTCTCTACTGATAGAAATACCTTGAATCTGGCAAGTAGAGAATTCAGACTCTTACCAGGCATGAATACAGTCAAAATTGGGAAACAAAAGTTGACTTTTCTCACAGAGGAACAATCAAAAGCTCTGTCACAGACAGGTTTCCCATTTTCCAAAGAACTGAATTCCCCAGAAGATTGAAGAAAGAGAGACTTCAAATTGAAAAGAACTTATCAGATTCCCAGGCAAATACCTCTCATCCTTTCCTGCTGCATACCATGCAATATCCTAGGGGTTCCCTGTAAAAAAGAGCTGCCTGTCCTTTACACCTCTACAAGCAAAATCTTTGTATGCTCTGTAGAATATTTTTCTGATTATGCTTCTGCCTTTCAGAGTGATAACAACACAGTAAACAGAGAAGAACAGGTTTCTGTTAGCAACTTCACACACAAACAAATCTTTTGTGTCAGGATCCTGCCATCCTTCAAACTTGTTAAGTAAACCAAACCAAATTTCAGGGGAGTCTGATACCTGAAAGTGTCAGGAATTCTGTTTGGGATTTCATACAAATCCAAAGCTTTTAACAAGTCTTTGCACATTAGTCTATCAAGGGACCTCATTTGCAGTACTTTGAAGAATGATTTGCATCTATCAAGTCAGTACTATTTTCTTCAGCCACACAAATTGTCTTGAAGACCACCTACGATGAAATCTGCATATTCAGTGTGACAGAAACAGTAAAATAATATGTATCATCCAACAAGACCTACTCTCCTAACTAACAGGTAACCTGTTTTAGCTGACCAGCCTTTTGCAGTCCCAGTGTGATCAGTTCTGCTCTACTGATTGGCTACACCTGATCATCCATTTTATTTCTAGAAGCCCACTGAAGAAAATAGTTGTGCAGGCATAAATAAGAAGAGTTTACAGAAATACAGAGATTATAGGGTGACTTTATAATTGAAATTGTGACAAAAACTGAGGAGCAATAAAAGCAGCAACTCACAATTCGTAACTTTTCAAGCAAGACTTGATATAGAGTCTTCAAATGCTCTTTAAATGCTCTATATTATTATATTATTAGAAAAGCACAGAGACATTGTATGATTATTTTAAATATAATTCTGTAAAAGAAATTTTTTTCAAGACTCCTATCAAGCAACATTCTCCACATCAACTTTCTGAAGGACTGTCTACCATGACTACCATGAGTGAGTTAAATGTATTGGGATACACTGGTACAAAACAGTGTTGTAATTCACTGTTTAAAAATTGTTACTGTGTTTGTGTGTTTAGTTGTAATACATTTATTTGCAAATATATGTATACAATAAAAATGAGATAAAATCCTTTTATAAATCATATGCTAGAGAAAAGGAGACTGTGTGACTAAGAAAAAAATAGAAGCTAACTATACATCAGTATTTAATAAAAGTTTTACTTTTTTATTTCTCTCTTTTACTTTCCAAAACCAGCATACTTCTGTCTAGAGAAAAAGAAAAAAAAAAATTATCTGTACTTGTTACCTGAGCTAGGCAAAATACATAACAAACTGAGATCACTGCTCTTCAAAGGAGATTAGGATAATTGTAATAAACTTGAAATCAGTATTTTTGCTGATAAAAGTCTGGGTTATTTTTCTTTTAGCCATCTGCCTGTCCCTGAACTGGTGTGCACAAAGTTATTAGGGTGGCTCTGTAAGTCCTCTTTAATGAAATCTTCCAGGGATGAACATAAATGATCCAATTCTCTTTAACTGAACATACATGTTATTACATGCAGAAAAAACCAACTGTGATAAAAGCCAGAAACTTTGCAGAGCCAAGTTTCAATAAACAAAAAATAGTTATGCAGTGCCAAGTGTATCTTTACAGTTGACCCTATGTTTGTTTCAATTCCACATACATCCTGTGATAGGGTTTTATGTTCACAGACTGGTTGTTCTGATCTGTCACAACAATTAGGGGATCTGCACCCCAGTGGGAACACAGGACCATGACACATCTATGTGTAACCACATTCATGGGTATTTTTTCCCTACAGGATACTGTTAAAGTAATTGCAAATGGCAGACATTTTTTATGACCATAACCCTATCCTTCCTGATAATTTCTAATTTCTTTTAATGCCTAGGTCAATTAAAAACTCCTGTATTGGGTTTTGATGCCAGATTTTTTGCAGCAGGGAGATTTCAGGGGTGGGTTTAGCAAGAAGCCTCTAGAAACTTCCCCTGTGTCCATTGCAGACAATACTAGACAGCTCCAATGCAGACCTGTCAGTGGCCAAGGCTGAGCCCATCAGCATTGGTGGCAGTAAGAAGAGGGAAAAAGAAAACTGCAGAAGAACAGCAGCCAGAGAGAGGAGTGAGAATATGTGCAAGAAACAGTTCTGCAGACACCAAGGTCAGTGCAGAAGCAGGGAGAGGAGGTGCTCCAGGCAGCAGAGCTGAGATTGCCCTGCAGCCTGTGGTGACGATCATGGGTACAGAGCTGTGCCCCTGCAGCCCATGGAGCACCCCATGCCAGAGCAGGGGATGCCTGAAAGAGGCTGTAGCCCTGTGGAAATCCTGTGGTGCAACCAGTTCCAGGCCAGTGGGGAAGAGAAAGCAAAGAAAATCAGGAGTGAAGTGGCTCCTGAGATGAAAGGGGGGAAGAAGGCATTTTAAAATTTGGGTTTATTTATCATTATCTTACTCTGATATGCTTGGTAATAAATGAAAATAATTTCCTCAAGTCAAACTTTTGCCTGTGATGATAATCTGTAAGCAATGGCTCCCTGTCCTTATCTTGACCCACAAGCCTATAAAAAAAGCCTTTTTATATTTTTTCTCACCTGTCCAGCTGAGGAGAGGAGTGATGGAGCATCTTTAGTGGGCACCTGGTGTCCATCCAGGGTCAGCCCACTAAACCTCCCCTTATTGTTCTGTTCCAAGTGTTGCCTTCACTCTCTCTTTCTGTTCTGCCCATAAATTTTTGCCCAAGTTGTTTTTCTCTTTTATTCACCTATACCTTTAACTTTCACTCATTGCCCTCCTTTCACCTAGCAGAGAAAGTCTTATAAACACACCTGCAATTTTCCACCTCATTTTAGTCCCAACACTGGTGCCAAAATGGTCTCCTAGCAGCAAGCAAAGGGAGTATTGTTTACCTCTTTGTCCTTTTGTTGCTTATGTATTGCATATGTTTGGTACAGAGATAATCTTAATTGAATTGAGCATGTCAGAGTACTATGATTCTCCTTTGATGCACTGAGATTCAGAAAAGAGCTTGTTTTCACAAGGGTGGCGAAAGACACCATATGTGATTCAAAATGTGTAGATAATGGGTGTTGTAAAGTGTCATGACAAAACAGTTCTCAGTTTCATTGCTATTTGATATCTAGTCAAACCAACATTTCCCTATGGTCCCTGGAAGCAGAAGATTTGTCATTTTGGCAAATGAGGACGATCTGTATGGATGATTTTCCGCATAATTTCACCTTTATAGACTTCTATCATCACCATCTGAATTTTTCAGACCAAATGTGTCAGATACTGCAGGAAAACAAGCCATGGAAAACATATTCTTATAAGGGTATGCTAACAAGCAACCTTGAAAGTAATCAATAAATGCTTCTTCATTCACCTTTAGTATCCCATATGTGTGGAGAATTTCCATGCAGAAGACAGGCTGGACCATCTGCCCAGATCTTCTTTAATCTTTCATCACTTTGCTTCTTTTGTGTAATTTACACTATTTATTTCATGCCAATAAAAATCTGTAGGCCACACCATAAAATTTTTGTTGTCTGTAAATTGATAGAATGATGGCAATTGGCAGGCCTTAACATTTTCACTATATTACTCTTTATTTCTGTCATAACCCCCTAACATGTTTTTTTCACCCACATGTCCCTGCGTAAACTAATAATCCTGAACATTTCTCTTCACATTATATTATTCATGAGCATGAAAGAAACTGAAGCAGGGAGTCTCTTCACCTCCAGTGAAAATGAATTGCCATCAACATCCAGAAGCCCGGGTTAAAAGCCTCCATCTGGAAAGAAAAATACTTTGCTGCGTAGTTGAAAACAACTACTTGTGTTAACGCAACAGCTGAAATTGTGTTAGAACAACTCCAGAGGAGGGCCACTGAGTTCATCAGAGGGATGAAGCACCTCTCCTGTGAGAAAAGACTGAAAGAATTAGGATTGTTCAGCCCAGAAAAGAAGCGGCTTTGGAATTGTGACCTTCCAGGACTTGAAGAGATCTTAGAGGAAAGAAGGGGCAAGACTATTTACAAGAGCAGGTGGTGACAGGACAAGGGGGAACGGGTTCAAATTAAAAGAGAGTAGATTTAGGTAGATATTAGGAAAAAAATATTTATTTGGATTGTGGTGAGGCACTGGACAGGTTGCCTGGGAAAGCTGTGGATGCTGCATCCCTGGAGGTGTTCAAGGCCAGGCTGGAAGGAGCCCTAAGCAACCTGGTCTAGTGTAATATGTCCCTATCCATGACAGTGGGTTGGAATGAGATGATCATCAAGGTCCCTTTTCAACCCAAACCATAAAAAAAAACAAAAAAACAAAAAACTAAAACTAATGTTCATTTTCATCAGGCAACAAGTGATCTTCCACAATATTTGATCTCCAGAATAAAAAATCCTTCATATTTAATTACACATGCCTTCAAAAATAGGAAAAATAGCTAATGAAAAATCACATATTGAAAATAGAACAGTATTCTCAAATTCCTACTGATGGAATAAAAAGCAAATTAGTTGTTCTATTAATCACTTTTTTTCACATTTCCACTTTTTTAGTGGTAATTTTCATTTTCACAGATACTTGAAAAAAACAGGAATAAAGAAAAAGAAAATAAAATTATACTTTTTTGCATTGATTAGAAGTTTTTTTCTGTTCTTTTAATTGTTTCAGCATTTGTTCAATAATGACTCAATGAAATATTATGTAGTAGGGATTGTGATATTAACTGACACATTGCAAACAAAGCATTTAAGTGATGTTTCACTGGTTATATTGGAAAGAGTCCTCAGAAGTCAAGAGCAAAACTTCTGTTGATTTTGATAGAAACAGAATTGATCCCATGCTCAGTGACTTGCATCAGAAAATTATCAAGATTGTACCACAACACTGCTACCTTGTGGCATGACATAGAGCAAAATCATTATTGCTTTTGTGACATGCCTCTCCCTTCACTAGCAGGGGTGCCACGTGTCACAAACTGCTAACACCTCATCCCACACAGGAAGGTATGATTCCCTTTCCACTGGAAGTTTTTATATGACAATTAGTGGCAAGCTATGCCTATTTTACTCATTTTATGACTATAAAGTTTTAAAAGAGGACGCCAAATCACTTTCCCCTTAGAATTCCAATTCATAATGTATTCTTAAAGATGTTAATTATCTCGCAAAATTTTGTAATGCTGATGTTAGGAAAATGGATATAGTTTTCCAGTAATGACCTGAACAAGTTTGGAACTAGTTTGTATATCACAGATAAAAATACCCTTCCTTACTCCACTATATTTATGTCTCATTAGTTTATGGACCTAAAGCCCTCCAGGGATTGTCACTCACAAATCCATCTAATGTTTATGAGCTCTAAATTTTGCATTTGGATCTCTAATTTATCCAACAGATATAGAAAATCATATAGATAGAAAACTCCCTAGTGCCTGCAAAGCTCTAGGTTTTAATAGAGAGGGCAGAAATAGTAAAAGCATAATGTTTAATATAAGCATGATGCTTAGCACATTAGTGGCAAGATAAGTGTATCACCTAGGAGGAAAGACATCCACCATACTTCAGGTAAGTGGAACAGTATTGCTCCCAGGACTGTTGGTTTGTAATGATAGAGAGTTTGGTATAGCTGTGTGTTCATGTCATCCAGCTCCTGTTGGAAAAGTTTTTAATGGAACATTTTCGACACAAGCAAGTGATGATCAGCTATTTTCTGGTAACTCTAAACTTTGGGGACGAAGGAAGCACTGCAATTTCTCCACCACACAGTTTGGAAGCTGTTTTTATTTGCAAGCCCTATCCAAACAGGCCTACTAAAAATGTACAATAATGGCAGAAGTTGAACACGTTATTCCAAAATTCAAACCTACATAGAGAACTGAAAACATTATGCAGTTATTACTATTTTACTAGCTGAAATTTTTGTTAAATGTACATAGACTTAACCATTCTTTCAGCTTCCTACGGCATAACACATGGTGCAGTTGATGATACACAAGTATCTTCCTACTGATGCTGACTCATACAGCCTCAAAACCACTATTGAGGTACCTATAAAATAAAATATAAAATTTATTTATTGAGGTACCTATGAAATAAAATATAAAATTGATTTATTAATTCAAAAAGTGGATGTCCTGACAGAATGCATGTAGCTACACTGTAAAGTTTAGGAAACTGAACTGGAAATGGAATTTTGCCTACAGAAAACTCTGGGAATGGATAGGAAAATAAGGGAAAGGTATTTAGCAAGATTCTAAAACGGCTGATCATCAGCAGTTGTGTCATAACAGTGAATGCTACATAAAATTTCCCAGTTGTCACTACAATTCTGAAATTTGGTTAAAATAAAAATACACTTAAATCCTCCTGCCCGGCCCGAGGAATTTAGTGAAATAATAATGCCTCTGTGTCATGATTACTTGGGCTTTAGCTGTGTACAAGATTTTTTTTCATATCAAATAAAAAATTCAAACTAAACAGGATGGACCTTATGGACGCTATTTAACTGAGTGGTTTTTTTTCACTAGAAAGGTGATAAGTGTTAAAAAAGTATTCAGTAGTATTTAAGTATTTTCCCGTTAAGGTCTCTCTGTTTAGGATAATAAGGCTTTATTATACTCCTTTTACTAACAAAGATATAACTGACTAGATATTTCCTGCATTATTAAAATTTTTTGGGTTTGTTTTTTTTTTTAACAGTGATTGAATTTTTACAGGGATTATTTTATTAACCTAGAAATTATAAGCCTGCAATGTATCACTTTTATTCTTAGTTCAGTCCTGTGTACCAGGAGATCCATACTTACGTTATTGTTCTGCCCGCTCTGTGTTAAGATTAATTCAAATGTAGTATAACTGCCCTGATAAATATATTCTGAGTTGTATACCATGCATAATATACACTTCTAAACTATAATTCTAGGAATTAGTACTGAAGGTAGTGGATTAGGTGTTTTATAAAAGTAGTAATTGTAATAAAATTTGCTGGCAGTAGCAATCTAACAGCAGATGGGGTTTTATAAAGAGAACATAATGATGATTCATTGCAATATGTACATGTGGATCCTTTAGATCTTCTTTCAGTTTAGTTCATTCTTTGATTTATACAGTGATTACTTAGCTACATAATTATTTGAAAAAGCAAGCAAAAGTGATGTCAGCCATCTGCTAAATTACTAGTAGATATAAGCAAGATTTGTCTTTCAGAAGCAGATTCTTTCCTGTAATGCCACTTACTGATGTGAAATTAAATACCTGTGTTTTTCACCTGATATGCTCTCTATTGTTAAATCAGCAAGTGATCATAGACTGATAAAAACATTTCAGAAATGTATCAGTGGAGAAGAGAGGAAGACAGTTTAATGACTGAAACACGGAATTGAGTTTGAAAATCTGGAACTGCTATTCACAAACTCTTTACATATCCCTAAGCATGCATCTCTCTCTCTTTCCTAGTTTTTCTGAAAATAGGGCTCATACTTCTCCATGTCACAGAAGGACCGTGGAGAAAAAAAAAACAATAAAACAACTCCACAGAAATAATTGATAGATAGTTTAACCTTCAATAAATTATACTTTACCATGTTGATCCCATTCTATCTCCTGATAGAAATAAGTAAATTAGTCCCACCTAATAATCTGCAATTGCTTACCTAGAGGGGAACACTAGGCAAAATATTTGAAGGTGTTAGCAAGAGTTCACATGCTCTTTGCATTTTGCATTCAGACTCCCCATTCTTGAGACCTGCCTTTAACTTCTGAAGCAATGGAAATTTTCCTGTAGAGCCATCAGTTCTGCTATGCACACTCTTCTAGCCTGCTCCTCATCCCCAGCTGGCCTGTGGGAATTAAAAAGGAAGCAAACAGAAAAAAGGAGTGCCCAGGGAATATATGATATAAGCAAAGCAGACCTGGGTTTTGACTCAGTTTGAATTTATTAACAGGTCTCAAAGACTGAGATTGTTTCATGTGTAAAAATAATTAGAAGTATGAATACCATTTTTTAGATTTTAATCACAAGTCAACTTAAATGAAAACAATTTAACTCATTGCTGACTTAATAACGCTGATGGAGCTGACCTTTAAGGAAAAAGGGATCTGGTCCCAAATCACTGCAGTGGTATAGTTTTCTGTTTCTGATTGACACCATATATCTCACTCTGTTTATCTCAAAGTAGGAAAATATCAATTAATTAAATAAATCAATCAAAGATAAGAAAATTAATCTGAAGACAGAAGGAATATTCATGACTTTACTGTTAGAGTAGTGTGTAAGAAAGAAAAAATCTATCTGAAATCAAATGCAACAGTTTTGCCTACATTTGCCCAAAATCTTGACAGATTTTATCCATATAAGATTATTCAAGTTACACATTTTCACCTGACACATAAAATATTTTTATGAAACATACTTTACCATTTTTCTAAGAAGTGTTAAATGTTTAAGAAATAATGTCCTATTAATAACCAGCATATTAATCAGGACAATAGAACCATTTGTCTGAGGCATACAGACCAACAGGTACAGGAATTGTATCTAAAGGTACATCAGGTTTGCGAGTTTAACACAGTAGTTTCAAACCTGCAAAAATTCAGACTTAAAAGTGAAGATGCCTTCTACTGCTATTTTAGCTCAAAAAACATTTAAAATTCAGTTGAAATCTCCTGAAAGGAAGGTTTCATCAAGAAGCAAGCTTGAGAAAGTATATTGAAATTGTATCTATACCAACGATTATTTTGCAAGTATTTTAGGTACAAATGGTAGTGTTTCTTATGCTGAAGTATACTTTTTCTTTCTGCCTGATAAACAAACATATTGTGATCACACTCTCCTGATATAAAAGATTTTGCCACAAAAATTATGTCAATATCCCTACTTCAGTTAATCTTTGGCCTCATAATATATCCTTTTATTATGGTATAATGAGCCCACTTAAGCTGGAAGAATTTCCAGGTTTTCAAGATTTAATAATCAAAGATCAGCACATAATATCTCAATCCCTAAATTACTTAGAATTCGATATACCATACCGAATATATTTGATGATGATAAATATATTTATAAAGTGATGTAATAGAAATAACAATGGAAAGACTCATCTTGTTGCACTTGAAAATCTAAAAGTCTAAACTGCATATATAGGGCTATCATAAGAACAAGGTCAAAATGTGACTCCAGCATACAGCTAAATCATCACCATAATACCAATATTAAAATACTTACATGTTTATTTTTGCATGAGTCCATTAAAGGAAGAAAAGGAGAAGTTAAGTTGGGGAGGGATGAGAATAAATAATGAAGTTGAAGGATGAAACTGAAGTATATTATCTGTGTGGAGGAGAACTAAAGGCAATGGATGAAAGCAGTATCAGCTGGTACTGGGCACAGAATACCTAGCTACAGCTCTTGAGAACTCGAAGTGAATCCTTTATACAGCCCTCAAGGCTATTGCCTCTAGCTGCCAGTCCAGTTTCTGCTCAGAAGACTAAGTATCAACTGGCCCTAAGGCTCTTAAAACCTCTCTCATGTATCTCTGGATCTGTTAACAGTGTGGTCAAGTGGAGAAAACACCATCCTGCAATGCAAAGGTCAAAAATAAGTTACTGGTCACTGGATGCATAAAGACTTGGGCAGTCTCACATCTGGTAGGTGAGTTGTAAGAAAAAAATATGGTCCTGTGACTTGATTCATACAGGAAAGAAAAAAAAAAAAAAGTTAAATGTTTTTACTATATAGAAAAAGGCCAGAGAAAAGGTAAAATGGTGCCAAAATTAAAGGGTGAGATTAATAGAAAAAAGCTTCTTGGTGCTCCACATTAGAAAAAAAAGGTGTTGGCCAAGTCTGATTAATTTGCATAGTAATCTTCCTGGCTCAGCTTCAGAACTCCTCTGCCTCATGGACATATTAGGCCACATGAGACTAGCCAATATAAAGCTCTGCTGCCAGAACTACAAGCACTCAAGCCATTACAGCTAAAATTTTGAGTCTGACTCAGAAAGTAATTGGAATTAAAAAAAAAAAAAAGGTAAACTAGCCATTCATGCGGAATTCATGTGGACGGTTCATGTTCCTTATTTATTACGCATATATTTAATTTCCCTACAGAAATCCACACTAACTTCATATGTTGATTGATTCTTTATGTACCTGGCAACCACAAGGTCACAGTGAACTCAGAACAAGAATACAATTTCTTTTTTCTAGGAACACAAGCTATCTTCAACATAGTTCTAAGCTGTCATGTATAAAAACAGTGTTCCCCTGTTGTGATGAAAAAGTGCATAAATTATTTCCTTTTCCATGGTGCAGAAATTTTTGGAATAGCAGTTCTATGGAGACAATCCACATCTTGGAAGTTTTTTTGCATCGGTTCCCTACTCATGAATGATCATGCATTTGTGTTTGCAGAATTACTTACATTAGCAGAGTGTGATTGTGATTTCTGTCTGTCCTCATAAGAGAAAACAATGAATACTGTTGGAATAGAAGGGGCAGATGGCCATGCATAAGCCCATGCACTCTAGTGCACAAATCTTTGCTGCCCTCAGCCACAATCCAAACTGGACAAATGGGTGAGGTCTCTTACAGACCAAAGCCAAAAGCTTGATGTTTTCACATTCTCTGGGAGAATTCAGAAGAATGCATTTATGTGCTCTAACACTACTAAGACACCTATAATACTGCTTACAGATTATGCCTATTGTATTGCTGTAATCACCACTGTCTTTGTAAAAGTTTTGAACATTTTATTCTAAATAGTCTAATTTACAAAGCATGAAGTTATAAAGTGTAAATATGTATCTATAAGCAACTAGGAAAAAACAGATTTGCCCATGAATGCATGGCATCATCTTCATAATTAGTGAGCTACTGCAAATACATTTTGATTCAGCAACTCTGTAAGTTACAGCAAAATTATTGTTAATGATTCAAAGTCTGCATCACACACAGTGATTGTGTATTTAAAGTTATAGCTTGTAAAGTTCTACATTTTTTGGGTGTGAACTTAACATAGTTGTATTTTCTGATTAGGTATTTTTATGAGGCAAGCCCATGACATTCCACTAACATTTGCAGGAGCATTTCATTCTGCCTTTTACTTTAGAAAAATATCACAAAATGATAAAACAGCTTGAGTTGGAAGATGCTTTAAACATCATCCCATTCCAAACGTCCTGTCATGGGCAGCAATCAACTTCCGCTATACCAGGTTGCTCCAGTCCCCACACAACCTGGCCTTGAACTATATATAAGATATGTAACAAAGATAAGCATAGAGTATACAGAATTTGATCCCAAATATTAAGCTTGTAAATTTCTTACATAGTAAAAATGTGCATAGTTGCTTTTTATCAATTTCTGTCTTGTTTCCAGACTTGGGGAATGTAAAACTTTACTCAAATGAAAGTGAATATGATTTTATTCATAAAAATAATTCTCTGAAACTGCAGTGTACACAGAATTTACCTTTTATTCATGCAATAAAACCTACAGAAACTACTTAAAGAGTTTGCTTTCAGAGAAATGTCTCTTTGCAATAACAAACTTAAAAAAACCTCCTTGTTCAGGCTGCTTTGACTATTTTTAGCAGTGGAACTTTGTATTTACTACTAAAAAAAATTCCATTTTTTTACTCCAAAAAGTACCATTAGAGCTGATGGCAGCTAAGCATGGAATAAAAGCTTCACATATAAGTATTTCAGGGTGTAATAACACCTTTTTTAAAACTACTTCTGTACTTGGAAGTGATAAAAATGCTCCCATTTCCTGGTCTCTTGTGCTTCATGGCAAGAAACTGCTGATTCATTCTTGCTTGCTGCTTTGGACAATTCGTGTGTACTGAGCACAATCCATCCTTGCAAAGGAATACAGGAGTTTTTATGCCCCTTTCAAACACTGAGCCTTGTGTTATTGTGAGTAGCAATTGCAGCACTCTCACTCAGTTGGGCTAATAGAGATGTTTTTTGCTGTTCATAAGAACTGAACGTAGAAACTGAAATATGAAATTTCAGTTCATGAGGAGATAAGTTACAATTTCTAGCAGAAAAGTCAGCAGTGGCAAAAGAAACCATCCTATTAAAAAAAATGTATGTGGTACATAGAATTCCATTAGAATGTTTGATTCTTCCTTTTTGTCTTTTGACAGATGAAATTTTCATTGAGAAAATGATCCCCTGAAGAAAAGATATGGAGATGAACCCAGTAATTCAAAAATGTTTAGGAAATGTTTTGTACAATGGGAGTAATTTATCTAGATAGGTCCTTCAGGAGAAATCCTTAAAACCATCCATATGTTTAGAAAGATATCATAAACACCTGTTACAAAGTTGACACTTCAGGAATTTTTTTTAAGGTTGCAGATTATATATTCTTGCAAAGAAAGCTCTAACTCATTTCCAGTCGCTCCTGATCTGTCTTGCCACATTCCCAGCTAGATTGTATGAGTAGGGGAATATCCTTCCATAGCGGGAAGAGCCTAATCCCTTCAGGAAGGGAACATTTGTGCACTTGAATTTGGTGCTTTCCCCTCTCCATCTCCATTGGTGACTGTAGACCCAGCTCAGTTAAGCTGTACAGCATTCTAGCTCAATCCCCTCGTGAACTCAGGGGCACCATCTTGCATATTCTGAGGTGTTCAGTAGGTGAGGTATAGAAGTGATAAAAACAGTATATATTTGCAAGGAACCTACCATTCAGGAGGAGTCTAAATCCCAACAACAACAATAAAAATGAAGAATTTAAGTAGCCAGTTTGCCTCAGAACCTCAGAGTAAATCATGGCTTCAGTGAAATCTTAAGAGAATTTTGCCAAAAATTTACTCCATCTAAGTAAAAGGAAAGCACTAGGTTATCCAGTAAAAGGTAACCACCTCTCATTCAAATGTAGCAGATTTGCCTCCTGAAATCATATTATATCAGGATTTTTAACAACTGTTTTTAAGGAGGAGAAATAAGTTACACAGATGAAGAATGAATAGACATGCAGGCAATTTTTAAAGTACTGTAATTTTAAAATTTTACTCTCATTTAGTTCTTGATCTTTCAAGAAAGCACTGGAATATATTATCTGTAAAATAGAAAGAAATAAAACCATTTAAAAAAAAGAAAAAAAAAAAAAAAAAAAAACCAAAAAACCATGGTTAAGAGAGACATCTGCCTAGAATGAATTTGGTATGACTGACCTTGATTTGGCAGAGAATGAGTGCAGCCTTGACTGAATAGCCACTTGATGTCACAACTCATTGTATTTTTTATGATTTCTATGAAAAATAAAAAAGTGAAAAAATCTTTAAGCAACTGCTTGCAGTCATAATACTACTTTACATCTGAAAAGCAGCTGTTCTAGTATTTGAATTATCATCATAAGGCACATTAATTCAAGAAAATGTAATAAAAAAGTCACCTATAACACAAAGGATTTCCTGGGAAAACCTGTTCCCACTACTTAAGATGTACTACCCTTTAGTGTGTGTATATAAAGGTCTTTATATTCACTGAACTATGTGAATTATTTTCTAATTCTGTGGCCAAAATACTTTCAAGGAATGCTAAGCTTGCAAATACATTAAATTTTATCTTGAATATTTGCACACAAATATAGAATAAACTTGGAATTTCATATAATGAGACATTCTTCTAATTTACATAGAGAAAGAGTAGGCCACTCAAGCTGATACTGTAGGCAGCAGTTGCATCACTTATGTGTCATGTAGAGAACAATAAAGTAATACAGAAATATTTATTATCCCTTGAAATATTTTTAATTATTATTCACATATAACAAATTACTTACTGGAATGTTCAATTCTATTTAAATAAGATGGTAATAATGTGATTAACCCCTTTATACAATGAGTTTGGTTATCCAAAACCACAATTAAACAACCAGTGGTGGTCCTTTTGGACTGAAATATCTTGTTTGAAAAGGACTACTAACATTTTTCCGAGTTAGGAATCCTTATCCTAGTGAAGGTTGCTTAGGTGTTGAAGCTAATACCAACTTTTTCAGCCATTCCATGACTAAAGCTAGCCAGTCTAGGAGTTGACATAAAATTTCAGTAAGCGCTCAGAAACTTTAAATCTGTGACCTTATTGAACTCAGGATCTTAAGAAATTGTCTGTGTTCATAATAACAAATTCTGTCTCTATTCACAGGAAATAAAGGAGAGAAATCTCACCAGCTCTGTTGCATGTGTCAACAACTTTGAACGCAGGTTAAACTGTAAGCAAATCAGTTCTCTGTCTGATTTCAAGCTTTCAGTTCTTTCCAGAATTAGCACTAGCCTGAGGGGATTTCACAGAAAGAAAGGCAGTGTCTTATCAAGCAGAAAGGACAGGAAGGGGAAATAGGGAAGGAGGAAGAAAGAAAAGAAAGTGGAAAACTTGTTACCAATTAGCTCTGTGGATTTTACCTTGTATCAGCAATGTCCAGTATACAAATGCTTTAGGGGAAATACATTTATCAATGTATTTTTAAGGCATGATTTATCTTTTCACATATGTCATTACGTGGGCTAGGATTGCTTGTCTTACATGGTTTGTAAGACAAAATGTAGTACCTAATATAAACTGAGACAAACTATTTGATCATAAAGCTGAAAATTGTCTATTATAAATGAGGAAGAAAATAATATACACCTTAACTTCCCACTTCCTCATTTTATACTCATCTTTCTATCAATATAGATATTAAATAGAAAGTATAATTAAAATCTAAGTACTAATATAAATCAAGCAGTATGTCAAACTAAAAAAGATTTGTATTTTTTTCTGTTAATAAAATACACAAGTCAAATTATAGATGAACTATGAAAAAAATGCTTCCCAAAATATCTAAAAAGTGTAGCTATTCTGTGTTTTGATATACTGAGCAGTGTGGAGAATAATACAAAATGAAAAAAGAATATGGAATTCATTTGTCAAACGAGTTGAAAACTGAGCAATGAACAACAAAAAGAATACCCCCGTATTTTTCCCACAGGATTTCCCTGTGCTATCCTGCAAACTTCTGGGAAGCTTGTTAAGAAATAAAACAATAGGGTACCTCAAGAGTCCTCTGCCATGGCAGTTAAAAACTCAGATTTTCTATTAATTGCAGTGACTCTGGGACACTCAATGCATCTCTGAGAAGGCCCAACTTTGCAGATCAGTCAAAACAAATGTTGTTACCATTAATTTTCAAGACCAGGTCTCTTGGCAGGCATTTATGTCACACTGTGGACAACATTAGTAATTTTTCACAGTTAAATGTGAATATACAAAACAACTCTCCAGTTTTAATACAGGAAGTATAACTTTTGGTACCTTACAAAAACATTAAAAGCTGAGTGAGGTTTGCAATTTGAAAAATATCAGCTTTCAACTCCAAGTTCTTTTTGCAGTTAAAAAAAAAACCAAAAAAAAAACCCCAAAACAAACAAAAAAACCCCCCAAACAACAACAGAAAAAAAAAAAAGCTGCAAAAATTGTGTTACACTGTGAAAAATCTTTTTCTGTACTTAAACTGAACTAGAAACCATCTGAACTGTTAAGTGAAATGGCACTAGGGACAACAAACATCTTAATTTCTGAGTAAGTGGAATACATACCAAAAACATCCCCAAAGACTAAATAATGTGATTAAAAACATGAACGTGAAAGTATATCCTTTGACAATTGTGCGTTTTTTCAGATCTAATTTAGAATATATTTTTATTATATTAAGATTCTTACTGATTGAAATTAGACATGCAGAGTAATGCATTGTAGCTAACGTGATATACTTTACTTTAAGTTTAATGAAACTTCATTTTTGTATGGAAAAATGAGTTTTGTTCAGTTGTGCAGTATTTCAGGTTAATCTTCAGAAGTACTGATTAAGTAATTGTACTGTAAAAGAGCCCATGCTCTGCTTCTGATTCCAAATGAAATTTTTTTCCTAGAATAGGAGAAAGTTTTTTCCAAGAGTCTGAAATATCTCCTAATGATTTTTTTCCTTAGAGGTCACTTGAAAAGTTTTTGACCTTGAAAAGTATCAAAGCCAATATTTTCTGATTAAAAAAGAAAGGGGAAGAAAAAGGAGAAAAAAAGAAAATAAAAAGGAAATAGAGATTATGCTCTCCAGTACCTTTGCTATCGATGTTATGTTGTGTCATATTAAAAGGCTCTCATGAAAATTCTAACCCATCCAGTATAATATAATATATAAATCATGTATAATCTATTATTTTCTGCCAAAGGAAATATTGATTCTACAGAACTATAGCATTTATCGTTCAAACATGTAGCATCTTTCTGGATACATTTTGCCACAAAGTGTAGGTGGTGATTATAGATAAGTTCAAAAAAAGCACATAAAGGACATGGCAAACAACCAAACATTAAATCCTGTTATATGATTTTGAGGATAATGGGGAAAGCTGAAAGCCATAGGTATGTTTATGTTTTCTGTACAGCAACAGGAAATGGCAGAATGTCACACAGCCTCACTGGAGATTCAGAATAAAAGTGTCAAAATGAAGAGAAGGGAGCAGAGGAAATAATTTCAAAAAGCACAACAATCTAGATAACAGTCATAGTAAAGTCAGACAACTGTGAACCTCAGGTTCAGATGTTAGAATAGCTGAAAGCAGTTATTGTTGCATATACAGAATCTTGATGCCTAATGGCAATTATTAGGATGGTAGATGGAGGAAGAGAAAGAGCAAAAAGTTATTGGTCCTTCAACTCTCTGCCCTTTAACAAGCCAGTGCTTCTCCAGCGTGTCGATTATCTGAATGGCATTGCAGGGACATATTTCAACACAACAGGGTAGTCTCCACAAGAAGAAAAGTAATCAGAAACTGATTTGACTCAATAGACCAAATCCTTCCCTCATCTTACTTCAAACCGTCTGTAGTTTCAGAACAACCTGATACACTGGAAATGTATATTCCCTCTGTCGGGTGAACACAGTCTACCTACAGAAAGAATTTTCAAAGACTTATCTCAAAAATAATGAAGTAAAAACCTCATGCCAAAAGAGTAGAGTTTTGTTGTACCAGGAGAGAATTTGAGATGACTTTCTCTTCCCAGATGAAAAGAGATAAACAAATTTCAGTCTTACATAAGGTGAGGGGTGGGAAGGAAAGACAAACAGCTGATTAGTTTATAAATGGTGCAATGAAGGTAATACAACTTTTCTAAACTCAGACAAGAATCTTATTAAAGATTCTAATTTAATTTTTAATTTTATATTTCTTTAATGAGACTGAGTGTGTTTCATAAAGACATTGTTTGCAATACAGAGAGCAGTTTTGTCAGAGTATCCTAATAATTGCCATTAGGCATCAAGATTCTGTATATGCTCTAACCAGGAATAAAATACTTCTGTACTCATATTTTTTCCCACTAAATTAAAAGCTAAGATCCAATCATTATATAACTGAAAACAATGGAAAAGATGCAAGCAAAAGCTAATTTTTCAGTTACTAAGTGTAAATTACAGAGCTTTGATTTGGGGTGGGTGAAACACACGCATATATGTGAGCATACACCTTAGTGTCAGATGAAACAGAGACATTATGAAGTATTATATTTGTACTGGATGTTAACCCAAGTGCTATTATTCTGTGTGAGAAACAATCAATCCAAGTACTGTCAGATACTGTTAATGCTTTGCAATATATCAAAACCCCTATGGTTTCATTTATAAAACCCAAACAATGACAAGAAAAGCCAATGAAGTCAACAAAGCAGCACACTTATTACAGGATATTTGATATATGGAACAAACCATAAAGACAGTTATAGATATTTCCCATGACAAGGAAAGAAAGTCTTATTTTATGTATTAGCCCATATTTTTTTTAATATTGGAAATATATCTTTTTTTCATTTGTCTATGTATTTAAAAAAATCTCTACTTTGTCTGTACAAGCACACATGTAAATGTAAATATACATAATTTTGTATGTCTAAATATATAAATGCATATGCATATGTGTCCTATCAATTTTATTATATATTCATGTATGTCTTAATTCTGAATCATCTGAGTTTTAATAGCCTTTTACTTATTACTTCTCCTTAAGTTACTGATATTGTTTCCTAATTTTAAAACCAGTTTAATCTAATCACTTGTGAATGGCAGTGACTGGAGAATTTGAGAACAGAATAGTTTTTCCTTAATGAGCAATCTACCCACAATGAATACAAAACACATCCAAAAGCATTACATTTGATAAAATATATATGAAGTGCAGTTATTAATGATTGATCAAAGTTTATTTCAAATCACTGACCTGAATCAGGATATTGTTCTGAACAGTAATTATTTAATACAATATTTCATCCAAGACTGAAAAATACTGGCATGTTCATAACTACTGCCATATAGGAAATAATCCATAAAATAAATTGTTATGATAAATAATATGAACATATATAGAAAAAATTTGCCGTTTTCCATATTTGTACACATGAAAGATTCTAATAGATTTATTGTAAAAATTGTTCTGCATCCAGTGTACACACCAAGTACAATATATATATTCAAGCTATTTACAGAAAACAGAGTTCTATTTAGGCACTGTGATTTTCCAAGGAAAATGTCTTCATTTATGTAAATAGAATTGCAAAAGTGAATAATTCAGTCAAGAAATAATATCGAGACAATTTCAGAGTTCACAAAATATGCTATAATATCAGATGGCTGATGACTCTTAATAAACTCCATCCACAAAGCAGCTTTGTTTTTCAACTTAAATAATTTGTTAAAATAAAACTTTTTTGTTGTTGTTTTTTAATAAAAAGACTCTATTATATGCATATCATGAAAAGACCCTTTATAATACAATATGCTTTGAAGAAAACAATCACATTTCAATAATTTCCCAGAAAATAGCAAGGACATTTACAAATTGTAAGACACATATGTAAAATATTTTGCTTCTCTCTTGAACTTTCCTTGCAAAATCCTAGAAGAGGCTCCTTAAAGTTCTGAAATTCTAAAGTTTCAAATTTATAAAAGGTTTGAATGACACTAAGCAAATTCTCACCTTTAATATTTTGCAGAAATCTGAAAACAATATAAACTGCTTGAAAAGTATTGCATACTCAGTCTTTACATTTACATCTTCAATCTATGCTTACAAACGAAAAAAAAAAAAGAAGGTAAATATGCAAGTGTGATAAAGAAGGAAAAATCCTACTCTCTTCTTGACTGAAAAATTAATTATAAGAACAAGGAAATGTTCCTTCTCAGCCCTTTCCCACATGTGGGCATGCTCAGGGATTTTAGCTGCAGTTGACAAGTCACCATTAACTAACTCATTTCAAGGCATCACTTGGGGCACACAGGCTTTGAATACTTTTTATTTTCTCAAGATGGGCTACACAAGCCTTCAAACAGCTACAATTGTCAAATATTAAGCTTGCCAATAATTTCCTGGTAGTTGTAATGTTATGATGGTATCCTAAAACAAATGTTTCACCTTTCTGTATTTATTTAAAACTAGTACTATTTTTAATATTAAGTCAGTTTTTAGAAACTGTTTTACTAGTATGAAAATTTATTTTTTATTTCTTCCTAAAATTATTCTTAATGATTTGGTTGGATCCTTATTCATTTAGAACTAGAAAATGCAAGTTACATTTGACAGACTGGTTTTAGATTTTTGTTTCTTCATTGTTTATCAATTCCCTCTGTTATGAATTATTTTCCATCTCTTACTGCCAAAATTTCCAATGTGTTTTCAAGTCAGAACCATGCCTGAACTATTCATCCTCTACGGCTTGCAATTGGTCACTTTAGTTGCAGGCATTTGATCTCATTTCAGAATGATTGAAACATTTGAAAAAGGAGAATAATGCAAAGGGAATAATTAAAAAAAAAAAGGCAAAAAAAGAAGACTAAAGAAAAGATAAGAATATTAAAAAAAAAAAAAAATCAAACACTTGTGTTGACATGGGAATATTCTGCTTCAAGATCCTTGTTGCTTATATAGGCTACACAAAGATCCCTGGCACCAAAGGATCACAGAAAGCTCAGTTAAGATGCTGGACAAGCATAATTTTAATTTTTTCCTATTTTTGTGCTTTCACCTATGGCCCGTGAGAAACTAGATTCAGTGGAATAGTGAGATTAGACTAAGTGGGGCTTGGTGGAGCTTTCACATTACAAATATTTTTGTGTTATGCTTCTACCCCTACCCATTCCCAAATCTTTGTGGGAGGAAACAACTATGAGATAAAATATCTAAGTATTCCTGCACAGCAAGTAACAAGTGAACACAGTAAAACTGCAAAACTCTTAAAAATGGATAATTAACATCATTCAGCAAATTCTTCTGATTTCAAACAGTTTTATCTCCTTCTCTGAATTCAAATTATTGAAGTACAAATTAAATAATGCCATAATGTTGACAGACTGATGGGAGATGAGCACGAGCCACAGAAGAACTGGAAATTATACCCATTTTAAACTGTTAAAAATGTTAATTCAATAAGATAGAAAACAGAATTTTCATATTTTGAGGAGTTTTATCTTTTTTGTTAGAAAAAAATGTTTGTTAGTATCCTCTGGGTGGTATTTCTGCAGCTTTTGTTTTGATATTAAAGTTATTAAACTTGCCTCTTCTGTTCTCATTACCAGAATATTTTATGGGTAAATCCACTTAAGGAACCTATTGTGCTTTCTGATCAAAGTGGAAAATGAAGCCAGGTTATAATAAGCAATTTAATTTTTAATGAGCTGATTGAGACCCAAGGTCATAACAAAGGACACAAAACAACCAAACAAAAAAAAACCCAAACAACAAAATTTCCAGCACAAAACACTAATGATAGCACACTACACATGACCTGGGCAAAATAATATTTGGCAGATTACATCTAAGAACTATCCCACTTGTATTTTTTATTTTCTTTCAGAATCCTGACTAAGTCTAAGTAAGGTGTAGCATATTAAATAATACAGAAGCACATAAAAATGCATGAGACTTGTTTTCTGAAAAGAACTTAGCAAGGATGTTTATTGAATGTAAATTTCCCAAGTTTAAATGCTACAGCTACAAGCTGAACATTTAACCCTCTAATAGCTTTTATAACACCTTAGAAGGTAGTTAACTGCTGTCTTGGACTATAATTTTTCCAGAGTGCTGAACGTAACTTCTACTGATGTTCTTGGGATTTGGCCTTTCAATCTTCAGAAATAATAAATCATAGGTAAGGAGAATCTTTACCCAAACATGGTGCCCTTGCTTTCTTTGCAGCTTGTAAATTAAATTTTATTATTTTTGAATATAGCCTTGTTTAGGTTTTACTTGGCATATTCTTTGATTTTTTTACTGGTAGACTTTCTTACAGCTTTCTTTACCAGTAGAAATATTTATTCCACTAAACCCTCTAGCAAGCACTTTAAGTCCAAGACACACATCATTTTACCCTGACAAAACTGCTCTCCTTATTGCAAGCAATGTCTTTATGAAACACACTCAGTCTCATTAAAGAAATATAAAACTTAAAATTAAATTAGATATACCTTTATACCTAGCTGACTATAAGCAATAGAGAAGATGCTAATGAGTTCTGAAGGTTCTACAGGTAGTCCATGGATCAAGTCCAGCCCACAGGATGCTTTCATCTGCTTTACTAGCTTTTTCTCTAGGGAAGAGAAGCAACTATTTGAGCAGCTAATTGCTTCTGGCACAGCCAAGCACTTCATCATGCTACTGTCACTGCCTCTACTTTTCTAGTGGGATGGGAGAGGAAAGAAGTAAGGAGGGTGGACAAAGCTGCCCCAACTGAAAGAGATGGAGAAAAGGTACTCCTGCAGAGCTTCAAAATAATTCTTTCTAAATGGCAGTAGCATAAAACCCAGAAAGAGGCACATGCCCATGTTGGTATCACCCCACAGAGCCATGAACTGCGACTTTAATAAAAATCAAAGAATCTACAGGAAGAGGTGAAGTCCAGCCCCTGTGGCTGTTGTAGTGACTCTGTAGTGACCCTGCTTGGAAAGTTTACTTACTTTAAACTTTACCTACAAAAAATGGTTTTTTCTCAGTAAAATGTCCCTCTCTTTCTTTATCGCCATTGCTAACAGCATATGCCAACTCAATTCAACCAGGAGTTGGACAATAGAATAAATATAAGAATTGGCTGTCTGGTAAAGTATTGCTGAAAAGGTATCTAAAGTATTTCCTCCATCTTCAGGTTAAGATTGGAGGAGAGGAAGACAACAGTCCTAAGTGATCAAGAGGCTTCCTATGGACAACAGAACACTTTGAGAATTTGAGAACCACTAATACAAGTAGTCAGTTATTTAAATATATATAATACGAAAAATTTTAAAATTATTGTCATCTTATGTACCATTTGTATATTATACCATTTCAGGTGTGTTGAAGAAGTAAAACCCCACTTGTTATCTATACTGGAGCAAGGCATGACCTAATATCTCCTATTAATAAGAACAGTTAATAATTACGAGTGTTTATTCTGCAATTCATCAGAGGATGTTTTGCTATTTCTTTGCCTGGTGTTTTTCCTTCCATTTTTTTTTGAAAAAAAACTTGCCAGTCATCTCAGCTTCTGAGATTTTGTTCACATAATTTATTATTTCTGCTAAAAATGAGAAAGAAGAGGAGAAGAATAAGAAGAAAGAGAAGAAAAAGAAGGGGGGAGAGAGAGGAAGGGAAAGGGAAAGAAGAAAGAAGGAAGGGAGATTGATTCCCAGTGAGGATGTTTTGTTTGCAGAAAGAATCTCAAAGAATAAGGAGGAGGAATGGAAATGATAAAAAATATAAGAAGTGCAGAGAGGACTGATTACTCAGTGTCTGGAGATAGCACCAGTGCCTGGATAGTATCTGGAGTGTTTAATTTGTTGTTTCAATAGAAAAGGTTGTACAAAAAGGTGATAAGATATCATTTAAAATATGGTGCACATATACATATTATCCATTACTTGCACAGTGCAAGTTTCTTTACCATATTTTATCTGTATATTATTATCATAGTGTGTTACTCTACTGCACCTAGAAGGGATGTCTGCAATAGATCACCAGCAACAGAGTAACAGGATTGGAAGGCTTCAATCGACTTCTGAAGGTGCACAGAGATGAACACTTTGCTTCACACTTTTTTGGGGAAAATGATAGGGACCAGACAACTCTGATATAATGCATTTTTACTTGCCAAACTGATGTCAGAAAAGCTTTACAATACCTCTCCACTTTCTTTAAAAAAACTGTCAGAAATTGTTATTAATCACTTTGTCCATGCATTCAACATATATGGATGATACATATTTTTATTTCAGTTGTGCCAGATATACAATGATTATTTTGTTTAAATGTTTTTTTATGAATTAAAATTACATTTTGCTTTATTTTTAGAGGCTTCACAAGATGAACCTCCTTTCTGTTTTTGTTTAGATGCTTATGGTAAAAACCCCCAGACTATTTCCTTGATCTAAAACTCTAAAAACCATTACACTTCTTGCTGTTATTTTCCCTTTCAATTCCTCTAACTTATCTGGAGCTTTTTTCAGTTTTCAAAAACTATACCTCTGTCTTCAAGTGTTGTTGTGGATTTTGGATTGTCAGCTGAAAATACAAACAACAAACCAGCTTTTGCAGGTAATAAGATTTGATGGTAGCACAAATTACATATACGACAGATGCCCAAGACCCTATTGGTCATGATGGAAGTAGGTGTTCATTAACATAGAATGCAGTCACAAAATGGTATAAACACACTTTAAATTAGCATAAAAACAACATAATTCCTGATTGCACTCTGAAGCAATATTGAATGTAGAGAAATCAATACCCTTTACTACAGAAAAGAAGCTCAAAACCCAATCTGTATTTGTCAGTATCAGCCTACTCAATGCAGTTTCTCTACCTGTAGTATATATTTCTTGCATAGGTAAGAGAGTGACAGAACACATATCTTTACACCTGTTACAGGATGTAACCTCACCAAACTTAATACCATACTTTAGCAGTAGAAGTGTAGAGTAAAAATATCCTTACTCACAGTTCTGAGAATGACAGAAATTTGTCATAGACTGAAATTTGTAGCCTCCTGTGCTCAAAATGCCAAGACGACTTGTCAAATTTTTCAATCAAAAATGTTTTTTCTTTTACAAAGCCTTGACATTGAACCAGTACACTCAGTGACATTGTACAATACAGGCCTGGAAAAGACACAGTAGCAACTTACTTTTGGAAAAGCAACACAAACACCACATGGTCTTCTTACATTATCTGAAAACAGGAGGCAATTTCATGGCAATTCAAACACCACCAATATTTATTACAAATAATCATAATGTAAACTGTGATAATTACTGTGGCATTTGTATTCTCCAATGCTAGAAAAATACCTGAACTGATGGAGTCAAGTTCTGTTTTGTGCAATCTGTCCTTCCCAAAGTTACATGTAAAGTAATGAAGAAAGTAGCACTAAATACATGATCCCTTTCAAATAGTATTGGTTCAGATTACTGTCTTACTTGCTAACCATTGACCTAACTAAACATTTTTACAATGTGAATTAAAGGGGACTCTTGAAGCTTTTGCAGACCCATGAATGTCTTACAAATTTTATTTCTGACATACCTAAGTCTCAGCAATAAGATGGTGGTTAGATAGGTAAAAAACTGAAAGATATCTTTAATATCGTGAAGAGTCTCCATACTCGTTTACACCTTCTCTCTATTGTGCAGATGGAAGCACTTTGTGCCACTGGCAGAGCTATATTTATTCAGTTTCTTACTGCTGCAAGTTGTTCAGTCTGCAGACATGTGTGGCTGATTTCTTCATTAGGGAGCTTCTTTTTGCTGATGACTTTGAATTGGTAGCTCACTCAGTCAATAACATTCAATTTACTATTGATGACTTTCCTTGGGCACACTATCCCTCTACTTTTTCTGTGAAGGTAAGACAATGGGCATACCAAACCAACCAAAACAATGACACAAGCACTTGCACTTGCATTTTTGCACTTAGGAAAATTTTCTCAAGCCTGTGGTATACTTTGTAGTTTGACATCATTCAGATAGAGACACACTGTGAAAATGCTGCCTCATTGCATAAATCCTAATTTGAAATACTAGTACATAAACTATGTAGCTTCAGTTCCAGCCTCCAGACATGCACTGAGAACTTTCTCTCAGAACACTGCAATGTATTCATGAGACACAGTTCATTCTCCCCATTTGGGAAATTCAATTGCATAGGCAATGTTTCTACAATACCTGGAAAACTGAATGACTACACCTTCCTAGCAGCACAATCCCTGAATAACAAAAAATATTATTATTTAAACTCATGTCTTGATCCTAAAAACTTGGCTGTTATGATGATTAGAGAATATGGTCCAACTCACAGGTAGTTATGATTATCTTTGCTGCCTTCTTCCAAGATAGACAAGGCACACTGCACTATCCACTGCAACACGATACAGGTATACTCTGCAAATCTAAGCATAAGGCAGTTTACAGCATAGCAGATTCAGTATTTGTGCCTAATTCTGTTTAACTTATGATGCCTTTCTAAAGTTTCGTATTTTGCACCACAGTGCCACAGGCTTCCCTGTTCCTCAAACGGAAATGAATGAACTTTCCTTCATTCGCTGGGCTGACCAGAACAAGAGAAGATATTGGTGGGCTTTCAGTTAGCCTTGTATAAAGTCTTTCCAAAGGAAAAGAGCTGCACAGAAGTTTGTTCTGTCCTCCTCTCTTCTGCTACAATATAGTTCCTGTGACATCGATGTGACTTACAGACTGAGTAATGGGGTTTCTTTTGGAACAGCTGGGATAGCCCAAGGGCTCCTAGTGATCATGAGCCAAATGCCCAATCATATGTGAAAGCAGCTTCAAATTATACAAAACACAACAAAACATTCAGTACTTTTCTTGCAGCTTTCCTCTTTCCACAAATCAACCCCTAAGTAATAAACCTTTCTGCTGAAGACAACAGAGCTAATGAGCTTTGCTACACCATATGTTTGTCAGCCAGGCCGTAACTGTGTCTCCTGGTATTAGTGACTACAAAGCAAGAAGGACCATTATAAACTTCTGAAAGGTTAAAGATTCCATTTCCTCTGGATTAACTTGGCTAAAATCCACACACATTCTTCTGAGGCATGTGAAAAAACCTCTATAATCTAAATGAATGAAGTCCCTGTTTTCTAAGATTAGACCACTGATACCTCCTGACAAAACATTTGTATCCAAGTTTATTTCCTAACTGTTCTCTGAGAGATACAATAATATTGATGTTTAATGGCGCTCCTTTTGTATGTTTGTTTGTTTTAAATAAGTTCCATTTTATTGTCTAAATTGTTACATAAATTTAGTGAATGACTGAAGACCTAAATTTTTCTTTCAAGGAATCAAAGTTTATGTGGTGGTACCTTCAATTATAATTTGACCCATCATTTTCAGTGTAATTAGGCCACTTAAAAAACCACTGTTCCTTTATATGGAAATTTCAGGCATCTGAAAATTCCTGAACACGAAGAGATGGGTATGTTGCGATTCTGAACATTACTATTGTGACACTTAGTATTGTCTATCTCATCCATTCCTATTTATTCAGACTTACAGACCCCAATACTTGCTGCATACTTCTTAAGAGTCATTGTATTGTCTTTGAATACTGTTTTGAAGGACTGTTTTACACTACATTAAATAAAACACAATAAGTGGCAGAATTTATATCTTCTACAGCTTTCAGATGTAAGAGAGACTGGAGTTTGCACTTCACAAATAGTCAATATAAGCAGGAGGAGCATGTAAGGAGCAGGGCTGCACTCTGCAGAACTGAAGAATTATTCAAGCAAAACCACGCAGGAAATCAATAGAAAATCCAGAAACAGAATTCTTAGCTGCTAGTTTCATATCTGAAAGAAAGCCATTACATCACAAAAAGTTAGGGTTTTTTTCCCCTTTAACTTTATTGAAGACAGCTTCCTTGCCTTGGAACATGCAATACACACTTCTTTCTGGAGGAGTCTCAGCCAGATTCTCTGAGGATTTTTGAAATTTAATTTAAATTATGTCAGTCTAAATCTCTATAAGGCTCTCTTTTCACAGTGTAAGAAGGTATAAGTGAGTAAAGAAAACTCAGGTTAAATAGGTAGTGTTTGAGAATGTCCCACCGCTGCCTACAGACATACAGAGAAAAATGTCTTTCTGATTCTTTGATGTTTTCCAGTAAAGAAAGAAGGAAATTAAATTGTCAGTGCAAGGAGTTTGCAAGCACAAAGGGAAAAAGAAAAAAACAACCCAACAAACCAGTAAACCAATCCTACCACATTAAAAGAAAGCATTAAAAACATCCTATTAAAACAGAAGACTAGAATCTATTAAAGTCTCTTATAATCTGCAGAGTGATAACACCAGAAAGCAGAAAAACAGTCAAAGAAACAAGATCCTTCTCATTGTGTTGTGAACACCTAAACTGAACAGGAACTCAGTCCACAAACATTTGACCCAAAAAGTCAAATATTTCACCCAAACGAATATATTAAGTGCTGCACCTTCATAACCTTTTGAATCTAAGCATGGCTGTACATTTTTTCTGTATTTTTTCTATTTTTTTTTTAAAGTTACTGTATAAACAATTCAATATTCTGTATGTGCTCCAAAATTTAAACCATACAAATGTCTTTTTTTAATAAAATAACTAAAAAAATATTTTTTTCTTTTAGTTATTAGCAAAACTACAATGGATCACCAAAAAACAGAATTAAAAAAATAAGGTATTAATTAAATGGCAATAAAAAATGTTTTCTTAATGACTTCACATGCAGATCTGTAGCTCCACCTACAGGAGGAGTAAAAAGCAGAGACGGGAGATTAAAATGCCTTAACACCTGTAAGTACTGGTTTTAAATCAACATTTTTTTCTCCTTAATATGTGATGGATTGTGTAATATTCCCTGTTCTGTGAAAGAAGAAAGAAATACTCAGAAAAACATATATTCCAGTTGGAAGATAAAGAAATCTTTCCCAGAAATCCTATGCATGATTTCTAAATTCTTAAATGTTCTTAAGGTTCTAAACGTCCTTAATTACTTGATTGTTTTATATTTTTGTAAGTGCTAAGAAATTTTATCTACAATTTTATTTAAAAGTGAATTAAAAAGGTTTTAGTCAATACCACTTTATCTATTGATTTTGATTTTTTTATATGACTTTGCCCTTTAGCCACTTTTAAAATGGAAAACGTAATATGTTAAATATATACACTTGTTTTGACATAAAGATAAATTATCTTATTTCTGTAATCTATCTCAGCCTTAGACAGACACAGGAAAATTCCTGGGAGGCAGGTACTGGGTCTTTGAGGCAACATGCAACGTTCTGAAAGTCAGAACACAAATAACCTTGATATGAGAAACAGTAATGGTCTCTGCCAATTTGTTAAATTGCATCTCTTTTCAATTCACATAACTTCATTGGCCTGGGTTAAGCTTGAAGTGGCTCTTCCCTCAAATTCTCATTTCTTTAGCACACTCAGGCAGTTTGTGACAGCTTTGTCTCTTTGCAAAAAAAAAAAAACAGAGCTGGGTATCAATATATAGATTTAATATGAACCTCTTTTTTTCAGTATCTTGGAGGTGTTAAAAATGTATTTTGAATTGGTAAATAGACAGGATCAATCAACATGTCACAGGTTTTGAAAGGATTCATGCTCCTTTATTATTTTCTTGAAAAAAACAAAAGGAAGAGTAAAGACAAAAAGCACATGAAAAAATGAGGAAAAGCAGTTAGTTTAAGGATCAGTGTGTAGGAGGACAATGACCAACTATGACTGAATGTAGTAGATCAAAAATTATTATCTTAATCAGATAATCTAAAAAATAACTGCTAAGTGAGATTGTTTCATTATACTCTGCATAATCATTTGCCATAGTATATTGTTTTCAGTATTTGTTTTTCAATACATTTAGAATTAGCTGAACAATAAGCAATACAGTACTCAGCCCTCCAATTTCCCATTGTCTCAGAGCACATCTAAGCTTTTCAATTCTAATTTTTTGTTCTTCTTTTTCAGACTTCTACACAGTGGAAAGGTGGAAAGGACAGAAGGGGATAAAAGCAATTAACTTACTGAAACAAAATAATCAACTTTGTACCAAGCAGTGGGGGATTTCTTATGCAGCTATGGCATTACCAGTACCCGAGTGAGTAACTTCTAAGCTATCTGTTGCCACTCTGCCAAAACAGTGATTGTATTAAAGATGTATCCCAGATGCTTCACACTCCGTGGACGCAAAGCAGTCGTATGGAACAGTGTAGAGCAATCGGGACAGACACGTGAAATGAGATCTCTCAGAGCTCATATATAAATTCCTGATCTGATAGTACTAGGTGTAGAACAACTACTGCCATTGTAATTAGTCCTAAATCTGAACTAGATCTTTTATTTCTTTTACTACCACAATTTCATTATAAGATTTCTCATTGCACTATATATAGAAATTACCACAGAGCCTGATCTGTAGAACAATGCAAATCAACAGAAGTACCAGGATACCAAAATCTTTGACTGGGTTGATCTCAACACCTGGTTTGAACACTTACAGGGGAAGAGTCTGACGTTGTGGATGCCATGCACCTGCACTTCTGCAATTTAAATTTGGATTTAAATTTAAATTACAGGTTTGTTTGGTGTTTTTTGCAGTGACACTGGGAAATGTAATTTGAATTAAGAGACCTGAAGTATTTATTTCCATGTTAACATGCTTTTATCTGATATGACAGGTTTTGGTAGCAATAAAATGGCATTGGATCCAGACAGAGGTTTAGATACACCTTAAGTAACTTTCTGTTTTCATTTGAAGTTCTTCGGAAGAAGAAAAAGTCTAAAAATTGCATGAGCTATAAATATACAGGAACATTTCCTCATATATCAAATATAAACATAAATTTTAGAAGACCTTAAATATTCCTCGCACTCATATGAATACTTACTATATGAGTACAATCATTCCAGTAGAAAAATTTTAGTATGTAGCTAGAACATATAATTTGTATAAACAAGTTTTGAATTGCAAAAGGCAGTACAAGTAATTATATATAAATAATATACATAAATATTTTTATTTTCTTGCACTTTTTCTGTGAAGACAGAAAATTATTACTTTGGTCTAAAATTACATATTTGAAGCCATTTAGTAATTCAATTTAATTTACTTTATGTTCCTTGATTCTAAAGTAAATCCCAGGTTTTATCAGTTTTTTGAGGTCTGCAAGGCATAATTGTGCAGTATGGACAATATCATATTGATATTTTCTAAAACTAACATAATTACTGGCAGAACTTCTGCTTCCTTCTAAACTTTACTAAAATGTTCTTTAGTCCCTATTTTTCTGTATATCAAGCACTGTCCTACAGATGGAGAACAGCTCAATGAAAAAGACTTGTGCACAGGACTATAAAGAAAATGATGAAGAGGAGAGATGAAACAGAATTTTCCCCACAAATAGACTTTTCTTAAATTCCATTTGCCATTGAAATAGCAAATATCACACAAGTTTCTTATGCTACAGGCAGATATTTTTCCTTTTTGTTTTTTTTTTTTTTTTAAAGTCTTCCCAAAAAGCTTTCAAATGTAAGGCTATATGCTCTGTGGACAAATAGAAAGATTAAATTTGTACACAATCTCTTAAGGTACCTCACGCATTTTTGCATAATGATTCTATATAGAAAATATTACTTTCTGAATGCAACTAGAGATGCGAATTTACCACAATTTTACTCTTCTTTCTATAGAAAATCCCAGAGTGGAGCTGAATTAATGAAGTGAGTGAAATTTGAAAGAAAAGTTCACCTGATATCTCCTGGAAAAGTCATATTACAAAAGATGCTCCCCAGCCAGATATCCCTCCCTCCTTCAGTCTAAGGGAAGTCTAGAAAGTTATTGAATTTTTGTTAAGAATACTTAAGTACTATAAATCAATGAATAAATATACTGAACTGTATGTTATAAGCCATAAATATACTATTTTCCTCTGTCATTGACAGACACAATCTTTCTTTTGTATAATTCAATCCTTCTTCCATAGAAAAGAAGCATAATTTCTGGCAGGTTAAAATGTAAGATGTAAATTAGGAGAACTCCACAGCAGACCATGAAAAAACATATAACTAAAGACATAAACAATTCTTGAAAGTGTACATAAAAGACAAAGGAAAGTTAAGAAAGGACTGGTGGTATGGCTGGATTTTAAAATACAACATGGCAAAAAAACAAGTAAAGATTTTATTTTGTCACTTTTCTCCAGAGGATGGAATAAATCACGTACAAATCTTCCAAAAATTATCAAGAAGAAAATACTGGAACAAACATATAAATTGAAAGCTGTACTTCATTAGACCTAGGTACAGTTATTCACAAATTCTGCTGGAGCCTTGGAGTCATCTGGCTGAACTGTGAGCTCTAATGCAGTAGTTAAGAGAAAATGAAAAAGGCTGCAGGGTAGCAAATCTACTTATCCTAGGCTAGCTATGACCCCAAAATCATGAATAACAGCAGTCAAAAATGATTGCTTTTTTAAAGGCAATGATATAGGAAAATATTAAAAACCAATTAGTAATTTCTGCCTAATTTATACACTGAAAGTGCAGCAGGAATATTTTCTACTAAGGAGGGCTAAAATATTTCGACATTATATGATGTAAAATCATATAAAAATATAATCATAATTTTTTGTTTTCAAATGTTTTTGACAATAAAACCTGGGACTGCTCATGAGAGAAGAGAAACAGTTTTGTCATTGATTAAGCCATGATTAATTGGAAAGAGGGAAAGCACAGAAATTTAGAAAATGCAGGACAAAGACACCTTGATGGGAATACGAAAGAAATGCAAAAATAAGGCAAAGCAAACCATGATTTTACATGTGGCTTTTGGGCATCCTTAACTGTTCATTAGTAAGGGTGAGGTATCAGCAAAATAAAAAACATCCTTTATGGGGAGCTTACTTTGCAACTACCCAGTATGATATTTCTTGCTGATGGAAAATGAGAGTGAAAAAAATCTTATGAGGATGATCTGATCTAATACTGTATATTTTACTTTCACATTATTCAAAGGGAAATTATAATCATCTAATACAAGTCCTTGCTCTAAAATTTAAAAGTGTAATAACTACCTCTCAATTTAAAACTTTAACATATCTATAAAATTATTTAGTATCCATTCTAATGCAATGTTAAAATATTTGATACCTATTTTAATTTAGTATTAGAATATATGGACATAACTGTGACTAGTTTTATACATGTGTAAGCTTTAGAATCTTCTAAAATATTTTTTAAATAGTTTAGGGAATATTAAAAGGTGAAGGGGGAACATGAGGAGAAAACACTAGTGTTAGATATATCAGTGCAAGAAAAGTATGTTACATGCAAATGTGGTGCTAAATAATGTGAGTTAGCATGTTGTTCCACAAAGCTGACTCATGCAGACTTATTTTAAAGCAATTAAAATTGTATATTTAAAAATCACATGGAACAGAGATTTGAGGACAGAAACAATCAGACGTGTTGTAGCCCCTTGTATTTGCCTCAGACTTAAATCTAAATGTTTTATTTGGTTAAAGCATAGTCTCCACCTAATAAAAAGACAGATCCAGAGTTTCTTTGAGAACCTGAAGGGGTGCAGAATTTATCATTGTTTCTCAGAGTTTGTTCTATAGTTGATCTCATAACGAAAAACATCTACTATATTTACACTGTTAGTGGCAATCTTCAGAAAGGCTACAAAGTGTTTCTCCACCAGAAAGAAAATTAGACATTTTCACCAGTTTCCAAGCACTTAGGGCTCTTTTCTATAAGTTTTATACTTTTTGGCTTCATTTTACTCTCTGGGCATAAAGAGGTGATTCAATATTCTTTTATTATTTTTACTTATACTATACATGTGAACAATTTAATCTCTGTTCTTCTAACCACTACTTATTTCTACATATAACAAATAAAGCCAAAAATCCTTTTAAATGCAGTGTGGTTTATGTGATAATGATTTATTTATTTTATGACCTTTTAATTATTTTGAGAATAACATTTTCAAGGGTACAATCCCAATTTTGAAAGTGTAACTTATGTATCTAATTTCTAAGCATACAACTACTTAGGTAGATGTACAAAAGTACTTACTTTTATCAGAAAAACTTTAACATTCTCAAAGAAAGAATTCACATTTGCTTGACAAGACTTTATCTTCCAAAAACCTTCTGCTTTGAATTCTAGCAGTAATGCTCTGCACTCAAAGCTTTTGAACTGTTATGTATAGAAACCCACCTCACCATTCTATTAAATTCTCTTTTTCAACACAGGTCACGTTGCTTGGGGGTTTTTTTGGTTTTTTTTTTTTTTTTTTAAGCTTCAATATTACGTACACTGCTTCTAGGAGTTTCTAGAGTACTCCAAGATTCCCCTAAAATGAATATCATATATGTCTATGTCTGAATTCAGTTCGTCTGAATCAGCTGCTTTCAAATAGTCATCATAAAAATACTGCTTAATGCTTTCCTTAGAAACTAATTGCTTGGAAAATACTTCACCATCATTATGAAGTACAATGCATACTCTCCTACTTCTTTCCAGAAAGAGAAATGAAATAGATATCGAACACTTTCTCTTTTTTTCTGTCACTACTAGCAATTTAGTTTTCTAAAAATTTTAATGGCATCATATATATATATATGTATATATATATATGGGTCATGTGTATACATACAATCTGCAAACAGTTCATTTTAGCAGCTATTGGTCTGCGCACACTGGAGCAATTCAGGCCACATGTCTTAAAAACATTAGTTTCAGATCCAACAGTGCTGAATGTAAAAAAAAGTGTGATTTCATCCCTTTGTATGAAGCCAACAGGTACAATAATTTCAGAAAACTATCCAAAATACACTAAAATGAAAATTATAACATCTATATGAAACGTAGTAGAAATCCAAACATTTTCTTTTCTATTTATAAATGTCTAATATCTATCATTGTATCAAAATTCCAGTTGTGAAATGTATTACTTCAGACAAGTAATTTTAATATTTAAGTTCTCTTTCAGACACCTCTGTTATAGATGAGCTTTCATCTTTAAATTTTGCTTGTTAACATAAGCCCTCACTATTACAGTGACAGATAGTTTCCATTGTAACTTCTGGATTTCATAAGTTCATAATCCTTTGAAGCCTTGCTGATGACTTTTTCTAAGAGAGCTTTCTTTTCCTAAAAGTGTAGCTTTGTAAGGCACTCAATAGGGACATTGCAATTCCAGTATGAGTTGTAGAAGATGTCCCAAAACCATGTAAGAGTAGAAAGACTGGACCAAACCAAAGACATCTCTCACTCAACATCTCTCCTTGTCAAAAAGCTGGCCATGTAAGATGAAGTTTCAGCATAGACAAACATGTAACGATCATTTTCTTGAAAACACAACATCTGGCACAACATAGGTAAAAATAGAGTTTGGGTCAAATGTGTTGTCTATGTTTTCATATCCTACACTGTATTCCTTCCTAAGCACAGTTAAACCTGTCATCATTCATATAATATATATATATATTATATATATATATAATATATTATACATATATTTGAATATATATATTCAAATTGTAACATAAGTCTTGCAATTATTTCCCTGTTCCATAGAATTCAAAAGGTTGTCTTCGTCTTTTCTTACTTCATCTTTTTGTAGATGTTTACATCAATTAATCTTCTAGGTGCCCTGCTTATCAGGGTGTATTCTTATTTATATATGGTGTGACCCCTTATTCGCCTTTGTCAATGACATGGACAGTAGTGTGATTGCAGATTGAGGGCACCCTCAGCAAGTTTGCTGACCACACCAAACTCTGTGGTGCAGTTGGCACACTGCAGGGAAGGGCTGTGCTAGGGGGACCTGGACAGGCTTGTGATATGGGACTGTGCAAACCTCACAAAGTTCAACAAAGCCAAGTGCAAGGTTGTGTGGATGGGTGTGGGCAATCCCAGGCACAAATACAAGCTGTGTGGGGAATGGATTGACAGCAGTCCTGAGGAGAAGGTCTTGGGGATGTGGATGCATGAGAAGATTGACATGAGCTGACAAATGTGCACTTGCAGCCCAGAAAGCCAAATGTGTCCTGGGCTGCATCAAAAGCAGCAAGGCCAGCAGAGTGAGAGAGAGGATTCTGTCCCTCTACTCTGCTCTCATGAGACACCATTTGTAATGCTGCATCCAGCTCTCTGGGATCCCACATAAGAAAGACATGGAGCTGTTAGAGTGAGTCCAGAGGAGGTCACCAAGATGATTAGATGAATGGAGCATCTCTCCTTTGAGGACAGGCTGAGAGAGTTGGGATTGTTCTGCCTGGAGAAGAGAAGGTTCCAAGGAGACCTTCAGCCTTCCAGTACATAAAAAGGGCCTGCAAAGGAAAGGGATAGGATTATTACAAAGGCATATAGTTTAAGGGCAAGAAAGAATGGCTTTAAACAGAAAGAAGGCAAGTTTATATTAGACATTAGGAAGAAATTCTTTACTGTGAGGATGATGAGGCAGTGGAACAGGTTGCTCATACAAGTTGTAGCTGTCTCATTCCTGAAAGTGTTCAAGACCAGACTGGATGGTGCTTTGAGAAACCTGGTCTAGTGGAAGGTGTCCCTGCCCATGGCAGGGGTGGGGATGGAACTAAATGGTCTTCAAGGTCTGTTCCAACTCAAACCCCTTCATGATTCTATGATACCTGAAACAGGATCAGCAGAACATCATCATCCAGTGCACATCAGTTTCAACTTCAGACATGTCTTGCAGCAGTAGGCTACCCATCAATGCTCAAAAATTCACCAGTTTGGAAGCTTTTTTGGTTCAAAAAAACCAGCTCTGACCTGGGCAGCACTGTTCTCTGGACAAATGCCAGAGGGTTATTACAATTACAATATATTGTTGGAGTGAATGATATTCAAGGACCCTCAAAACATGCAAAAAAAAAAATACTTTTCTTAGCTTCCTTTGTGAGTTACTCAAAAATTTACCAGTGCATCTGACAAAGATAAGAAGCTCTTCCTGTCTGCTGAAGGACACTGGTGACACATGGGGCCACATATGACTGTTTTAGAGTTACAGTAATAGTAATAGTCTATATGATATCCCTATCATTTATAGAATCATAGAATATATCAAGTTAGAAAGGACCCATCAGGACCATCAAGTCCAACTCCTTGTTCCTAAATTAAAACTAAAATTGAAACCATATGACTTCGGACCATCTTGATGATGCTCCGTGAGCTCTGACATAGTTGGTGCTGTGACTACTTCCTGCAAAAGCTTGTTTCAGTGATGACCATGGTCTCAGCAAAAACCTTCTCCTAATGTCCAGTCTGAACTTCCCAGACACAGCTTTATTCCATTTGCTTGTGTCCTATTGCTTGTCAACAGAGAGATCAGCACCTGCCTCTCCACTGTGCCCCTGTAGGAAGATGTAGCCTGCGATGAGGTCAGAAGTTGAAGATCTTCATAGTCACCAGAACAGAAACAAACAATTTCCACTACCAAAGGCAGCTGCTCTTTTTCATCTAGAAGTCATTGACCTGACCCTGTAGCTATATTTTTCCTTAGAAGAAATATTTTTTCCCTAACCAAACAGGAAAAGCAAGAAGTTGTCAGACCCTGAACTCATTATACAAATATATTCATATCACCTCAACTTAAAGGTTCAATTTCACAGGGAAGCAAATCATCATCTTTCAACAAAGCAGCCTTTTCTTAAAAGGCTACAGATTTTATTTCTTTTATCCAGTCGTATGTTCTTTTTTTTTTTTTTTTCTTTATTACTTACCTGTTTATTTGCATCCATTTTCTTTAAAATATAAAACATTAGCACACTTCTGATCAGTTTTATATATTCAGCTTTGTTTATATATACTGGAGAACAGCCCAAAGACTGAATTCTCTGGTAACCCTTGGACAGGGTAAGGTAAATAGCATGCACTGATTATTGGGTCTGAAAAAGGGAGAATTTCTACCTTTTCTTGACTTTGAAATGCTCACAGTAGTAAAATATTTCAAATTCTGGCTAGCTGAAAAACCTATTCATTAAATCTTGATAAGACTGTAATAATTAAGTAAGATCTCATATTAGATGTTATCTATCCATAAATTTAACATGCAGTCATGTAGAATTCTTGAGTCTTTGTAACATGACAGTATGTAATTTTTGAAACAATTTTAAAGCTCAAACTGCCCAATATATTCTTGCTAGTTTACCCACAGCTTTGCCTGACATATTTATAAATTGTGATCAAAGCATTTCAGCTACCTGAAAAGAAATTGAAAAAGGAGTGGAAACCTGCTTGTTCAGATGTGGACGAAAAATCCATCTTTTTTGTAAAAAGCCTCCTACACAGATAACATGGCCAAGGGCAAAAAAATGCTTGTTTTGGAGAGACTCTTACTGACTAGCTGTCTCTTTTGATATTTAACTAGAAGTTGCCCAGATTTAACTGATTTGAAAATATTAACAGGTACATTTAATTTTCTGCTGAGATCATCAGATGGATTTCTGAAATACATCATACTGCATGGGATGTGTATCAGCAGCCACATGCAAAGTTAGCAGCTCCTTAAGCCCTTAGAAGTACAATTTAAAGAGTCCAGACAAAACCCAGGCCATTACACGAGAAAATAAAGGAAGCTATTTTTAAGGTTGAATCAGTGTGAGTGGGTGGCAGTGGGGGCTGCTTTTATTTATTTTTTTTAGCAGTCTCAATTTGAAGCCCTTTAAAACTCCAAAATGCCAAGTGTGAGATCACAGGGATTTAAGTGATGAAAGAACCCAATGAAGGCAAGTAAACAACAAGAGATGAAATTTTAGGAAACTTTTATAGTTTTGTATTACTTTTTCCTTTCTGTTTTTATTCCTTTTTTATGTCTGCTTTTCTTAACTTTAGTTATTCACTCCTACCCATCTTACAGTTCTTTCAGTTTCCAGAACACAGAATAGTATTCTGTTTGCATAACTCCAGTGAACAGCCAATATATTAAGAAGCCACCAAAACTGATTATTAGTTTGACTTAGTAGAATCAAATTTCTTTTAAGGTGTATCCAGCAGCCTAATGAATTAATTTCAATGGAAGCAGATATAATATGCTAGTATAGGATCAATTTTGATATGGGCTTTACATAGTGCTTCCTTTTCTTAGAATCTCTATGAAAATAAAGAGTCTCAGTTTACTCATAAGGAGATTGTTTTTTAAGATCTGTGAAACACTAGAAATTTCACATAGTGTATTACAGTGTAAGTGTCAGATTAAATTTAACTTACATCACTCAGTGTCTTCTCACTGATGCGCTCAACTGTTGTTACAGGCCCATCATTAATAAAATAGTATCTTCATTAACCTCCTGTATATTGAAAATGTAGTAGTTTATTCCAGACAAAGACACTCTGCGATCTTCTGAACAAATGCTTGCTGAACACAGAGTTTACAGATTAAAATACCAGGCGGTCAACTTTTAAAATACTGCTCGCTAAACGTTACCTAGAGTTGGTGGCATTCTTTCAGGCACCGAGCGCATCAGTCATTTGCATTTCATTGACCTTGGAGCTTACTGGTGAGAGATGAAGCTTCACCTATTCAAAGCAACCTGTTTAAAATATTCAAATAGATTTTTTTTAAAGTGCATTTCACTTTTTAATTTCCTACTGTTCTTCTTCCATTGAGAAAGAACAGTCTGAACCCAAAGGGATTTCCACATCTAGCTTTCATGCTTTTTGTTGCTACATGGCAGTGACCGCTAGATTGGCAAATAGAATAATTGCCTTTGAGAGATTTCTTTAAGGATGTTAAGAGCATGAACTTCACTCTTTTTAAGTAGCTTCTTAAATAAACGCTTCAAAACAAAGTCAACTATTGATCCAATTCTTTGAATAAAAAGTTCTCCCCATTTGACAATAGCATTTACTACTGAAGACAAAATGTACATTAATCTTCTAGTTTATTGCCTTCAGTTGACAAAGGTAGAATTACAGAGTTGTAGCACAAAGAAAGATTTGTTCTTTCTGTTTGAAATGACAAATCTACATAAATTCATTGACTGACTTAAAAGCAATCTTTACATCTCTATGTCTTGTCACCTGAACAGAAATAGGGGTATAATTTATGCTTTCTTTCTTAGTAAGATTATCAAATGACTGGTTATTATCTATGCATATTTTTTACTTCCTTATTTGTTTATTGTACTGATGGTTTGGGGTTTTCCCTCCCCCTGGAAGTGAAAAAGAACATCCAGAATGCCTGTTTACTACCGGGAGACCAGGGTGGCAGTTTTAGCCAGCAAAATCTAACCAACCAGATAACTCACACATGCACACAAACACACACACCCTTCCTAAATATTTTGAAGAGTTTGTACCAGCTTCACAGATTTTACACTTCTGTCATCTTCCACTGAGATATCTAATTTGAACCCTACTTTCTAAAGGGAGAGGGATGGAAGAGAAGACAAGAATGTCAATATTCTGTCTGTCACGTGCGTGTAGTACAGCAGTATAAAAACAGCCACTGTGGGACAGTAATACTTTTTCTCCAGTCAGCTGCAACGAGAAACTGAGCTAGGACAGGTACTGCAGGAGCAGTGAAAGGAATCCTTCATGGAGTCTTACCTTCTCAGCTTTTAATTTACGTTCCCTTTCCTTAAAATAACCATAGCGGTGTACTTGGCCCTAAGGAACGGACAGGTGAAACCTCCTGTGCTGCTCGAATTGTTCGTGGATTTAGGGGACGGGAGAGAAAAAGGGCAACGAACCAGCAAACAAAGGTTCAGCGTCTGATAAGACAGAGGTAAAATAAAGCTTGCGCTGCACTGATCACACATCAGCTTGAGCAAAACGGGAAAGCGCTGCACACAAAGTACACTGCGGCTAGCGAGTCTAGGGTCTCTTTGAAAGCAAGCTACGTGCAACGTTACCAGAGACACACGTACGAAAAGACACATACAGGGGCACTTACAACCCCCGGCTCTGCCAGTATGCGCACACCGTTCCCGCGGCATCCTCTCCCGCGGCATCCCCTCCCGCGCTCCCGCTCCCGCCCGGGGATGCCGAGCGCACGTTCCCGGCGCCGCCGCTGCCGCACCGCGGCCGAGCCGCTCCCGCCGCACCGCGGCCGCCGGAGCTCCCCACGGGCGAGGGCCGCAAAACAGCGCCGGAGGGACCCCCGGCTCCTCGCGGCAGGAACCCGGTACTTGCCGGCTACCCTCTTCCCTGGCCCCGATCACCGGTCATCCCCTGCCCGGCTGCCCTGTCCCTGAGGTGACGGGCAGGGTCATCCTCCCGCCCCCGCTGCCCGGTGCGGAGGACGGGGCGCCCGGGAGCACCTCCCGCCCGCTCTCCGCTATCGCCCGGCAGCGGTGCGGCTGCTGCCCCGCTCCCGCCCGCCTCCGCTCCCGCCTCCCCGCGGCGCGCCCGCCCCTCGCCCGGCACCCGGCGCTGCCGCCGGCCGCAGAGCAGCCCGGCCGAGCTGTGCGACGCGCTGGGACCGACCGGGGCTGTCTGCGCGGCGTGAGGGAGGGGAGGGAAGGCCGGGGAGGGGGGGAGGGATAGGGGAAGTGAAAGGGAAGGGGGGGTGTGTGGAAGGGGAGGAGGGGAGGGAGGGGGGAGAAATCAAATAAATAAATAACCTCCGCACCAATAAGAGAGGCAGCGGCTGCCGAGAAGGCTGGGATCGGATGGGAGAGGTCCTTCTTGGGCTCTATTTGTTTGTTTGTGACTGGAGCTGCAAAGTTCAGAGCCAAACGTGTTGCTTTCCGGCGGCGGCGACCGCCCCGCTTCACCTGCTCCGCTGACGGGTGCCTGTCCGGGGCGGCCCCGCTGCTCTGCGGGCCCTCCGCACGGCATCCTGCGTGCCGCTGGGGCCGACGGACGGCATTGGAGTGCGGGGCTGTGTCTGTCGCCTGCCCGCCTTCTCCTCCGCGCCTGCCGGAGGGCAACGGACAGGTGAGTGCTTCTTTGCCGCACTTCTACCCAGCCCTCTGCTCCCTAGTCACCTGTCACCGCAGGAGCTGCTCATTTATCAAACTTTGCCTCCTGTCGGCTCCCGCACCCCGTCTTGCCTTTTGCGGGAGGGCGAGCGCTCGGGGATAATTGGTTTTGCGCAGAGGGGAGCCGCGGGGGGCGGGAAAGGGGGGTCCTGCTCTGCAGAGCACAGCTCAGCCTTGTCGAGAGAGAGGGTCTGTCCGAGCCGCTCACCTCTGCTGCCGCTCGGGGCCGCAGCCCGGGGCCCCTCGCCCCACGCGAGTTCGCGGGCGCCCGGCAGAGCGAAGTTGTTTTTTGCCCTGCAGGGAGCCCGCGGGGCCGTGCAACAGGCACCGTCCTGCGGAGGGTGGGCGCCTCTCCGCCGGCGTGGGGCTCCCGCCGGCCGCGGGCAGACCTATGCCCTTTTAGGTAATCCCGCTTTGTTTCCAGCGCCTTCAGGGGTTTGCCTTGCGGGGAGCCTGTGCCATGCGGCTGCTTGTGAGCGCCTGGCAGCAGCCCCCGGAGGCACGCCTCCGCTTAGGAAGCGGAGAAAGTTGCCGATGCTCAGGAGGGATGGATACGGTGCTTCCACCCGGCTGCGCGGAAGATGCGCGTTGGGGCGCCGGGCGGCTTTGCCCGCCCCGCGGGGAAGGCAGGCAGGCAGGCAGCGAGCGGGTGCTGCGGGGTGCGGGTGCCCGGCAGGTGGAGCCGTGGGGAGCGGCGGCGGTGATGGTTAATCTCGGTTTAAGGCAGTGTGGCGAGCGGAGCCCGTAGGCGCGGTGCGAAGCGGCCCGGTACCCCCGCAGCCGCTGCACGGCGGGCGGAACGGGTCCTTCAGGAGGGTGCGGAGAGCGGGGTGCGCCGGGCGGTGCGCGCCTTCCTGCGGGCGCTGCAGGTGGACACGGTGCCCTGCGGTGTTAGCGTTACCTCGGGTCACGCGCGTGTTTTTTTTACCATTGATCGTCGTTCTGTTGGTCACTGAGTATTGGAAAATGGTCACAGTCGAGGGGTATTCTGTCTTAATTATCACATGATGTATAAAAGCGTAATTGCTAAAATTATTCAATGGTGGTTAGCAATTAAAAGATTATCCCAGTACTCTGCACCTAGCAAGGAACAGACTGTACTAATTGGATAGGTAATGACATTTAAATGGGCAGGTTTTCTTAAAATAGGAAGCTTCGCTCTTCCAGGGAGTCGAATAGAGTGTTAGAATGTTAAATAATTATATTACAATGATGGTAACACTTCTGCAGGAGCTTAAGGTGTTAGCTTGTCCAGCAGCACTGGGACAGCCTTTGCCCAATTTGAGAGCTTAAGAGAAGGCTGGATTTTCATCACTTTTCCTTTAATAGGTAAATGTAGCTAAATGGTGTAGAAATGTGTGTGAAACAAATCAAAGGGGTGGCAATATTTTACGTATTGTCCAGTGAAATTTTCCATCTTCAACTGACATAATTTGACTGAATTGATAATTGAACTTGAATTTTATGCTACTAACCACTTAATATTTGAATTTTATGTCTCTTTGTGCCACTTACACTGATCAGAAATAATTACAGTTTATTATTGTGGAGACTGGATATGGGATGGTGTAACAACACTTTTCTTGTCATCTTTTTATAAGTAAACAGCTAAGGTGGTATTATTTTTTTTTACAATAATAACATTCCAGGTTAAACACTGTACTTCAGTAATGAAGTGATGAGTAAATCAGCAGTGCAACTGAACTGTATTTTCAGAACTCTTGGTTCTTCACATTTCTTGTGTTTCTTGTGCAACTTGAAAATGTTCTATGAGAAACTCAATGACTACATAAACTTGTTGCATTTTCTTCTAAAAGTTTTCTTAATGTAATAAACTTGGCATAACAAGAAGCAATGCAATGTAACCTTACGATCGCGTTTTTTTTTTTTTCCCAGAGACAAAATGATTTCCATTATCTTAATCAAAGACATATACGCAAGGAAAGTGCCAGAAATTGAATTTAATAAGAGATTAACTTCACAAATTAAATAGGATATTCTATATTAAGAACTACTGTAGAGAATAGCACTTAATTAAAATTGTGAAGTATGTCTAGACTTTTGTATATTTATGAATTATTCAGTCAATCATGAGTTTTTGTCACCAGTATAGTTTTGTGCTCCTTTGAGGTACAAAAATGCATAAAGAAGCTCCTGAAATGCTGGCCTAAATACTGAAAGGGCTTGGAGTGTGTCTCCCAAGTCAGTAAAACTGTGAGCTTCACAGAAGTTATATGCATAATTGTGAAACTAATTTATGTGTCTTAGGTGCTATCGCTGTCTCTTAAAAATCTCTTTGTGTTGTATCCCAGCCTTGCTCTTTTCACTGTTGTAGATACATTTCTCAAACACTTCCTTTATTCTTGCACAGCAAAGTATTCAGATATTTCTTATGCACATTGCTTCTGACTTCTCAACCTGAGTTCCAGTCTATGCTGTTCAAATGAGTGTTTCTGAAAAAATCAGAACAATGGAACTTCTGGATTTTTCCTCAGTTCCTGTAAAAATTTTAGTTTAAATGAAGATGGTGTTCATTGTTAAGATTGGATTTTCCTCTAGAACAACAGTATGACTTTCCACACAGCTGATAAATACATAGCTGAATATATCAGAGATTTACAAAACACTTATGTCTTGACATCTGGATTTGTTATGTCTTCATAAAACATGGAGTGTTAGAAAATGCTGTAGAGGGCTTTTTTTTTTTTTTTTTTTTTTTAAGGGGAAAACTGCACAACTCTGAGACAAAAGGATTATTAAAAAGTATTCTCCATGACATACTGGATAGTATAATGCTGGCTGGGGGGGAGGTTATTTGTATTATTTTCCACATACTGTATTAAAATGATACCAGCATACATTTTACAAGAAAATTAACTCTGCTTTTGAAGTCCTTTAGTGAAACACAGGTTTCTTCTGTATAACATGTAGATAATTTCCCCCTGATCTTTCCCACTTCTTTTTCTGTAAATCTATGCAAGAAGGTTGCCTGGCATTATTAAGCATTTTCTTTTGTATTTCTTCTGATTTGTAGCACTTGAAATCTCTCTTTCACCCTACCATTTGTTATACTAATGTTAAACTTATTATCCTTGCTAGAATGAAAGTTTTCTGCTCTTCTGACACTACCTAAAAAAACACATACCAGAGTTTTATACACAGTTTCTAGAAATGTTGTATTTACTAAACTGACAATTCCGTGTCGGTAAACCTGAAAATTTTAATCCTGGAAAATGCAGCTTTACTATTGGGGGACAGGGAAAGAAGTCTTTAAATCCTGTCAACTTACTATACATTACTTGTTAAATGAGGGAATGTCAGCTTCTGGACATATGCCTCTGTCATAAAAGTAAAATAATGGTTGTCTTGGAAGCTACAGCTGCAACTAATACCAGGTAAAACACATATTTAAGAGACAAGCAAAATGTTTGTTGAAGCATTGAGGTGAAGAGTCCATGAAATTCAGTATCTGAGAATAATAATTCTAGTGTACCTAATAATGATAATTATTACCTGTGATGGATACTGGAATAAGAGTTCTGGAAGCCAATACTTATGAGGATTTTTAAAATATGCTGGCTTCATACATGCTGAGATTATTTTTTTTTTCTGTTAGAACAGTATTTTACTTCATTAAAAATAGCAATTGAAGTTACAAACTAATTTGTAACTAGCCGAGTCACAGTTTGCAAATGACTAAAGCAATAAATTACACTTTTATGTGTGCAATAATTTCATACAAAACCTAACTTGCAGCTCTGTTAAGTCATGGATATGTTCTCACTTCTGAAATCGTATTCTTTCATTCAGATCTGTAAACAGACCAAGTCTTAACATGTGCACCTGTTAATTCTGGACTATGATTTTAGGAATTTAATGATGGATAGCCAAGAACTAGGTATTTTGAAGACTGACATTTTATCAAACAGTGGAAACTGTTCTTGCTTTAACACACACATGGTCTGTTACATACCTAAGTATGCTTATATATACTTTCTGTGTGAAAACCAGTCTTATCTAATTAATCTTAGCAAGAGACATTATCTGCTTTACAAACTGCTTTAAATATTTAATTTATCTATCACCTTCTACCCCAAGTAACTTGGTCTCCATCTATTAAAAATATAAGGCTGAATTTGCAAAGATTCTTTTAAAGCACAGGAAGTGTCTTTTACTGTAGCATGTAGAAAGATCAGTATGGAATATTTGCAAATACTTTTTCTCTAGAAACACAAATTGAGTCAAAGATAATTTAGTTTTGTTGATTCAAATTTTAACTGTGAAGTATTGCATGAAAGAAACTTCGCTTGGGAGCTCTGATGAAATCTAGAACTCTTGAGAATGTCTTTTCTAAAGGCTGCTAAATGTTCCAGTGTTAATTAGGCATTAATGTAAACTGAATCAAATGTTACAACAGCATAATGTTCTCCTGTTGAATAGAAGATCTATGCCTAAGCAAACATACTTTCAGCAAGCAAGAATATTTCAACTTTTCCTGTTCAATGGGAAGTGTTTCTGCAAAAGTCCTAAACAGTGCCTTTTAAGATGCCCAGAGAAATCTGGTCATCATATTTCTATTGTAGGAACCTAATCAGCACCTCTTACCCTTTATGGAATGAATGCAAGGACAGTTTACAGAAATCTGTAGAGTCACACATGTGGTGGCTCTCCAGTACAGCCCTAGTCCGTACCAATACGTAAGGCCAGACCTACCGTCTGCCAGCTGAAGCTTTTACATCCTCCAAGGGTAAAAAAGGCGAGAAGGGTGAGCTGTGTTCCAGAATATGGCATTGTGACTGTTTGACACTGCAGATCTGCAGAGGGCAGATTGTCAGCCATCTGACTGTATGTGATCTGGACCTCTATGGAATAGCTGTAGTAGGAGCATTTTGAACACAAGGGAAAGGGGCCAAGTTGCTCTTCCCTTCAGATAGACACCTATGTATTGACAGTTCTGTGTATCTAGGAGTCATCCAGTTTTTAAAGCAGTGTTAAAAATGAAATGGATTTATTCTATGAAGATATGAATGGTGGCAAATCATTCTGGCTGAGGTACTGCTGCCACACCTGTTCAACCTTTGTGTTGTAAGCCTGTTCTCCTTAGGGCAGGGTAACATTGAGATTTGAACGTTGTTCCAAAGGACATCCGCTGTTTCCAAGGGCAGGGAGCAGGACACTGTCAGGAGAAGACAGCCAGCCAGTAAGGATGAGGTTGTATTTATCCACTTTTTAGAGCAGGATGAGTGAGAAAGAAAGAAAGGTGAAGTCTGTGGTAATTGACAATGGACATTGTCCATAGGTCACAGCAGGAGTGAAGCTTGTTGAAGTTTGGACTTAAACATTAACATTATTCCACTCTATGGTATTCTGACCATTTTCTGTATGATTTTAGATGAAATAATTCAAACTACTAGCAGAATTATCAGAAATTGATTTATGTTATTAGTGAGAAAATCCATTCAGAACTTGTTCCTGTAGATGCTGCATACATGTTTAATCTGATGATGAGGCCTACTTCTATTTTTAGCAGGAGATATGACACATAATCTGAATGGAAGCAGTCTGTTTCATGCTTTTCTTTTTGGAAAAAAAATACTGTTTTCATTTTGGTGGATGTCTGCAATAAGTCCCATCTCAGCAACCATATAAAATACTGTTTCAGTTACATGCATTACCACTGTGAATCATTGGGGTATTGCTTCTTCTTGGACAGCAGAGATTACTTAATCTAATTTCAGACTGAAATAAAAGTCTGAAAAAGTTCATATTCAAGGAACATGCAAGTCTTACCATCATAATTTTTAAGTATTTTTAAAAATATTTCAGTGTTTCCTGCAGTGAAAGGGATAAAATACATGGATGAGAATCAAAAAGGACTAGCTGATAACCTAAGAGGAAATCAAACTTCGAAGTGAAGAGGAAATAGTCAATAGAGATTCATACTTTTTTAATTTCAGCAATCTGCTCATTTAGGGTGCAGGCACAGGATAGCCTGTGAATTAGGTACCATGGCTAAGAAGGTACTGTCCATTCACTTAAAAGCCACTGCTAATTTAATTGGATTTTTAGCTGCCTTTCAGACTAAACTGCAAATGTATTCCTATTCCATTTCAGTAGGAAGTAAAATACGTTCATTTGCAGCTGCAAGACTAATTAATTTTACTTCACTTTGCAAAAAATTTACTGTGGCTTATGTGGCCCTGGGAAAAAGAATTGCAGATTGTTGTAAAGTGCTTTAGAATGAAGATTTTACTTTAGTTTTTTCTTAAAGATTGGCCAGATAGGGTTTACTTCAGCAATAGCTAGGATAGCTACACTGAGGCTAGAATAGGGGTTAGGGATTTCCACCCTTCCTTAAACTCACTAGTAAATACTTGTAACTCAGTGAGTATTTTCTCAGATATGCTTTCTTATTTGTCATGCAAAAAAAAATGGTGAAGAAACTACAGAAAGGGAATGAGAAGAGATTGCGTGAGATTGATTGGCAAACTAGCACCAGCTGTTAAAACAATCAAGTGGGAAGACAAGTAGTTATCCTTCAGTAGGAATTGAAGGAGTGAGGATTGGATTTAACATAAAGAAGAAAAGCAGAATTGGTAAGAAGAGAACAGAGTATTTATTTATTTAAAATACCACTTTGTCAGAAGTCCTTGGGGCAAAAGGTTTGTCACCAAGGTGGGGAAAAGTTTGGATTTCTTTTTTAAAAATTATTAAAAAATCCTGTTTCTTTTTTTGGAGTAAGACATAAGTTGGGTATGAAGTTTGTTGAAGACCTTGTGATGTGCTCCAGAGGACATGCAGTGAATGTCTTAAACCATATGAGGCTTCTTTAGGTTTAAGCTAGGTGTGGGAGAGTTACTCTTTATATGCACAGGCTTTACCTTATGCTGTGTGGAGAACTTGAAGAGCGTTTAGTAATTTCTACAATTTTGTGTCCTTGTTTCCTTTTTGAAGTCTTTCATTCTCCTGTCTTTTTTGCTGTCTTTGTTTTCCTCACCCTGGGATTGAAGAACATGAGGATCAGAAGATAAAACTGACCTAAACTGAAAATTCCCTGAACCAGTAGAATTGGCTGGTGCTGTGATCACACTCAATTTCACACTGCTGTTAGTGTCATGTAGAGTAATATTGTGAAAGATTCTGTCAATTTTTGGTTCACCTACTTGTTGTCATAAAGGTAGAGAGTTACAGAGAGAGTATCTATCTTCAGGCAGTGAATGAGAAATTTATTAGAGAAAGGAAAACTGGTATTTTTCCAAAGCTTTTTTTTTCTCATTATAAAACTTTCACATGGAATCTTTTCTTTTCCTGATTGAATATCTGTGGCTAATTTTCAAATCATGTGACATTTGAAACCTTGATTGTATACATATTTTTCTTGATAGAAAAGTCCAATTCTTCAAATTCTTTGTCTGATTAACAACCTTTCAATTGAATTATTTAGAGGATTATACACACAATCAACCAATCTAAAATGAATAATTCTGAGGTGCAAAAAACCCAAAAAAACCCCCCTAAATATTTTCAACCACAATGAATTGCCTCAATGCCTCCAGTTAGTTTTATTGATGCAAAGTAGTTTAGTCACCATTTTCATTACAACAAAGATTTGTAAAACTTCTGCCTCATGCTTGGTATCATTTATATTCTGTAATCAGAAGTTTTTGTGATGATTTATTTATCTTTTATCTGCTGTCTTCTTCCATAAGACCTAGAGACCTAGTCTGAGAGCAGGACAGGGCTCTTGTGCTACATGACATGCATTTAGTGAGTACAGATTCGGTCATATCCTTGTGTTGGACGCAAGATTCCCCTGCCTTGTCAAAATGTATGCATTTATGTAAGTAGCCCATCTAATAAAACATGAAACAGTATTTTTTTTTTAATTATTATTTTTTGCTATTTGTAACTTTAGAAAATGTAGTTAAGCTTTCTCACTTTTATCTTGGGTTGGGGTTTGGTTTTGGTTTTTTGCTTTTCACTCATCCATGCATCATTCTACCACCTGTTTCCTATGAGGAATTTCATGGCTTTCAGATCACACATTGAGGATCCCATTTGTTATTTATATATCAATAACTTGGTATAGAGTAAGCAGTGTGCAGCTAGCTATTGTAATTTTCTGCTACAGAAATTTTCTATTGCTGCTTTTTTTTAGTACAGTGACTTTCTCCAGCCAGCCAACAGGTCTTCCCTCTTGGTCTTCTCTTTTGGTCACACCTGTTTCTCAGGTGTGACTGTATTCCTGCTATTATTGTAGCTATCTGCATTTACAACTTGTAATTGAATTCAATTGTAAGTGTGGTTAGCCCTGAGTGCTGTATCCTGAGCTTTGTGAGTTGAGTGGCTGTCTTTTTTTCTGAGCCTTTGTCTGACTGCGTCATTACCCTTTACCTCCCCTTAGAAATGCTCCTAAGCTGGTATTTCAGGAGGCAGATCTGAGTCTCAGGCAATCTTTTTTTGTGAATAACCTGTAAGTCTGGAAAAAGATTTATTGTGAAACCTGTGTAGCAGCTCTTCTTTCTTAAGTTTCTCGTAGAAGGAATAAATGAGGAGGAAAAGATGAGGAAACTAGAAGGTGGTTTTCAGATTAAAATACTGTCTATTGACCAAAATTGTTTCTTCATTAGTTACAAATTACGATATGTTTAAGAGGTGTGCACAGCAGTTACACTTACTCAGAATAACACAAGAAGCATTTTTTTTTTTCCCCCCCGCCCCCGCTTTGAAGCCAGTAAAGAGTCACATGAAACACTTGTCAGTTTACCGCGGAAAGATGCATGCTGGGTGCATAGGTATAAGACTCCATTTCATCACTGTCATGGTAATTCATCTCAATCTTACTTTTGGGAGGCCACTTCTAGGTTTAATGTCAATTTGCATTTCACTGAATGCCTTGTTTCTATTTCTTCACTGCAGTGAAGATACCCTTGCTTATTATATGACAGCATTTTTGAAATGCCTATCATGTTTGTAAAATATCTACAGTGACAAAGCATACACAGGAAAACGTAAGCTCCAGAAAATAATACTGCATACTAAACCTCGAGTAGTTTCAAAGAAAAACAAACGAAGTTGACAACAATAAAAAAACGTTCCTGAAGTTGTTCTGCATTTTCCTAACATTCCTTCTGTACTCTGAGATGGTGAATCAATGTCTTTACATATTTAAAGCTTTCCAAGTCCGGATGCTGAGGGGACATGCAATAGAAGTTTATATGTCGGTGGCATTTCTTTGTTTGTTTGAAAGCCCTCAATAACCACAGTAGAAACTCTGCCAAATGGGGGAAAAACGTGTCTTAAGCAAGGTATTTCAGGACTTAAACATTCAAGCCACTATCATGAACATTTACTTTTACAAAATAAAAACTTTCATCTTTGTGCCATCCTCTGTGAAGAATACCAAACCTAAGTTCTGCATTTACTGTCTTCTAAGTTGTTATGCTATGTAATGTGCAGAATTAATATATTGTATTATAGCTCCAGTTCCTCAGAATCAATAATCAATCTTTTTCCATTATGATAATTTTTTTTGCAAGGGAGTACAAGGAGAGTTTAACACTGCAAAGTAAAAATTGCATGTACTTCTTTGTGATTTTTCTACTGCAGCTTACTCTGATCCTCAGAACTAACAAAAGGTATCAAATATACTGCATATTGTATATATTACTGTCATAGGTCCTCTATATTTAATATTTTATTATTGTCACTGCTATGAAAATGGCTAAACACAAGTAGGTTTTAATGAGAAATTAGTTTTAATTGATTACTTAAGGGTTTACAGGATTTGAGGTTTGACAGTGTGTACAACATGTATTTTGGCTAGGACTGCTGATGAAAAGCTGTTGAACGTATCTTTTTCTTCACATTTTACATAGTTATCAAATGCCTTGTTCTTTTCAGTTTCTTTCTCAGGACTTTTCTTCATAAATCCATCTGTAGTTAAAAGGAATGCCATGTTTACTCTGGATGTGTAACCCTTTACTTCTAATAGTATCTCATTATTAAGCCAAATCATATCCAGTAAACAAAAAAGCCTCTTTAAAAATATATATATGCATATATTTTCTTAGCACATTGAGCCTGAAATCCACCATGAAAATGTTGAATGCTGTACTACATCAGACTGGATGCTAAAGTTTTAGTTTTCTGCTGGACCACTAATTTTTGTTCATTATTTTAATCTTGTGAAAGTTTTGGTTTGATACTTTTTCCCCTTGTTTTCCCTGAAGTTATAAGAATATTAATAAATAAAAGACATAAATATGTTCTTTAAGTGGAATTTGGGTTTTTTGTAAGTGGATTTAAATTTTCAAACCTTTGTTAATGTTTCAAGGTGAACAGTTTCAGATTCAATTATCAGACTCTTACTGGCCTGTCTATCCTCCATATTTTCATTTCTTGTAGTACAGCTGGTGAAAAAATCTCAAATAATTTATGACTACTTTATATGGGTGAAGAATATATTTTTTTTATGTTTTAAAATAGTTTATTTTTTATTTACAGCTAACAAAATTTAGTGCGTTAATTTCTTTTTACTTCAGTGAATTTTCTGTCTTCGTTACCATGAAGTCTTCATGGTTAAAGTAGATGTGTAGCTGGTAAGAAAAATACTGTCAGTGAATTTCAGATTCAAATAATTTTATTTCCAGTGCATTCCTTTGGGGGAGAAAGGGGAGGGTGGAGGGTTTTTTGGGCAGAATGTGAAAATCTGTGTGAAGAATTTTATCCCCACTTAACTTTCTTTCAATTTTTTGATGATTTGATATAGAGTTGGCCAGTGCAAGCCTCATTCTCTTTTACTGTGTGTTAAAAGAGCAAAATGTAACCTTTGTCACTAGCTCTGGAGAGCTCTTATACAAAGTAATTTTCTGCTAAATTGAAGACGTCTGGTAGTCAATAATCACTTTATGTAATAGACATATATCTTACCTTGTAGCTAAATTATCATATAAAGGTGCTTTATTGTGAGAAATTTTCTTAGGTTGACCAGTTATTTGGTTGAAATCCAGCAATGTGATGAATCAATTTCTTGGTATATATGTAGACAGACAATGACTGACTCTATAGTCCTCTTCGTCTGTCATTGATATTTTCTCTGGATTAATGGTAAATGTTTTACTACGCTGGTTTGGGAAGCTAATTTAATCTGCTTTACAATCTGAATAGCTTTTTCTGTTGTTTATCAGGTACCCCTTATTGCTTTGTTAGAATGTAATTTTTAATACTGATTTACAAGATATTTTGTTTTCTGACTGTCCTTGCTCTCCTCATTCAAGAGTGTGCTGAAACCAGTGTCCATGTGAGTTGAAGATACTCATTAATAAATGTATATTTGTCACTGTCTGCTTTTGTTGTGTACGGTTAGGATATTTCTGGATATACCAAATATGGTCAGGCATGCATTTTAATTCAGGGAAATTAAGCAGTCCAATCTGGTCTACCAGATTGGTAGCGTTTCCACTCTGTGCTTCATGGAGAAACTGTTTTTTGAGGTCTGGTCAGAGAACTAGCTGCTCCTTGAGAAGCTGAGGCAAGCTGGTGAACAGAAAATGTCAGGTGTTCAGTATTTTGTCTGAAATGTCACATCTCTTTAGGGTTTGGAAGACTGACTCAGGGCTGTACATTTGAAGTGTCTTTTCATTCAACAGAAATTTCATGTTCTTTTAAAGGAGTATGCACCTACAAGAGGTGCTTATTCTCTATAAAAGGACAGTAATAGTGATTGCAGGCACTTCTTAGTGCAGACAGGGGAAACACTGATGAGTCAGCCTGCCATCTTTAATTAATACCTTCTGTATCCTACAGAAACAGCAGGTCAGTGTTTTTACAGTTCAACAAGTAATTTTGAGAGAGAAATAACCAAGAAATGATCACTCTAAAATACAGTGAATGTGAGAAGACGTCTTAGATGCACCACTGGATTGCTTTTACTTTTTTTATTTTTTTTTTTTTTTTTTTTTTTTTTTAAATTTTTTTTTTCTCCTTCATTATATAGTTATAGACAGATAAATTCTATGAGCACGAACTAGAATCTAGGCTTCAACTCAGTAAAGTTTTATAGCTGTTGATTGCTAAGGTTGTAGACTTGCAGGCATTCAATGTCAGAGCTGGATATAAAAGCTCTGGCATTTAGGCATTGTTAGTGAATGTCAACTATTGTACTTGAAGAATGATAGCTTTAGAAATAAGTGTAGTGAAGTACATAAGCCACCTTTCTATTATCACAATATTCTTACATGCTTTACAAAAACAGATTGTATTTTTTTATTTAATGTGTCAGAGAGACTCATGGTTGTAATTTAACTAGCAGAGAACTTTGTCAGAGACTTGACAGGAGTTCTTGGATTCAAACAACTCCCTCTTACTAGGAAAAACATTGTGGAAAGGTTTCTATATTGTTTTATTTTCAAATTATAATGTTTAGCAATCTGCTACTAAAAAGAGAGAAAATTAAGACTCTATTGGGAACCTGTATACTAGCAGTCCTACAAAAGATCTCTAAGTAATCACCTCAATTGCTTTAAAAAAAGATACTGAAAGGAAGGTGTAAATCTAAACTCCATGGTGCTTATGTGTGTCCTTTGTACTCGCACAGTGTGTAATAAATGTGTTCTGTATTTCAAAAAGGTATATGTGAGGGTGAAAATATATCTCCAGTCATTTCTTAGTCATGGCATAGATAGTAAAATATCTTAGCCAATTTAACATGATCATTTGCTCTGTTAAATTTCTGTGTGCTTAAGCTTAAAATATAAAACAAGAAGATTCTTGCTTAATTAGCAGACCAAGAAAGAGGTTCAGTTTATAAGCCATAACAAAAATGCTAAGTACTGTTTATTTCTCTTTATAACAATAAGAGGCTGAACTGTGGTTTTTAACATGAATGAGCATAGTCTTTGTAAAATTCATCTCCCTTACTATGGCTGAATATGTGTAAAGTAAAATCATTACTTGCTTTTTGTAGAGAGGAGGTATTAAATGAGACTTCTGAGGCATTACTATGCTACAGCCAGACTTATAACCATACATAAGCACAGTGGTAAAGAATTTTAAAGAATCAAATTTGGAAGTCTAGAAAAGGGTTTCCTCTTAGTGATTCAAATTAAGCACTTTTTCTACATGAACATTCCTCTTTACAGAAGGGTTTAGTTAAGGGAAAAACACCTTGAAATGCAGAAGGCCTTAAAATGTTACCACTGGAAATGTGCCAGCCAGTTTACTTGAAGGTAGTACAAATGTTTCATAAATGCTAAGTAAGAACTGAAGAGATAGCATAGTGGTTACTGCCTATAATCAATATATAAATCAATCCTGGACATCATTGAGACTGGAGACCCAGAGCTCCCTGCTGCACTTTGTCTGAAGGGTGGCTTTTTCAGGAGAATTTCAGAAGGGCTCCCAAAGTCACTGCCTCTTTCATGGGCTAGCTGAGAGATTAAATAAGCAGAGAATGTAAGTGAAGTTATGTTATGGGAGGAAAATGTTGAATTTTTAGTAAAGAAGAATCCAAGTAACAGACCTACAACTATGGGAAATTCTGATATATGTATGTTCACTTACCTTGGAATATCCAGAGTGTGTGGAAATCAAAAATCAGCTGTTATATTGCTAGGTTTATCTTTGATATAAATTTGTACGTAATATGGCAGTATCTGTAGTAAGTAATACTAAGGGCAGGAGGAACTAGAGCAAGCAAGTTTGTTGTTTCACTTGTATATAGCAACTGTTAGAATTGCTGTTTTATGTCTGTTGTTCAGAAGCCTAAATATATTAATGTATTAATACACCATAATACTATGTGTTAATTATGACAACAATTACGTAATTGACATTTTGCACTTGAAATACATAAAGATGTGTTATTGGAAATCATGATCTCTTAGACATGGGTAGATTCTTTTCTCAAGCATTAGTGTATGTTAGGTTTGAATTCTGGCATGTAACTTAAGCATGAATCTGGGTTTGTTTTTTTTTTTTTTGTTTTATCTGAATATCCTAATAGGAGTTTTAATGGATCTCTAAATTATTAGCAGAATCCACATTTTTTGTCTGTGCGTGTAGTTTTACTGTTTGAATGAAAGCTGCTTAAACTACCTCTGAAAATTGGTATATTGCAAAAACTTTTCCCATCTAGCATCATGTCTGTAATCATTTTGAGATTCTTAGTACAGAAGTATACAGCTCAGCAGAGCTCAAGGAAGTTAAAGGCTGGAGGCAAAAGAAGGACTTCAGTTTTACTTGTTACTTTTTTTGGGCTCTTTGTGCATCAATGATGAGCTTGACTGAATACTGAAGAACTTCAAAACAAGACAAATTTGTACTAAAAGTGTGCTCTAACCTGCTAATACAGCTGTACTAGAGGAGCACGCTGTCCCTATGGAGATGCTGATATTGAAAAGTTATGAAAACTGAAAAAAGAGAATGAAAACCTTGCTGGTTACCACTGTCTCCACTAGCTCTCAAAGGGGTTTTTTTTGGTGGGGCAGTTTTCTAGAAATTCAGTTCTGACTGTATAGTCAATGGGCACTGAGTGATCCTTGCTTAAAGCCAGCTTGAGTGATTCCTATGAGAAACTACCACTGTCTGTGCCTCTATCAGAGGTCACTTTGCTGCTGCTTCTGCCTCCTACTTTATGATCATAAATCTGTAAAGCAGAGTGGAGTGATCCAATGTCTTTTTCCTGATACTATGTGGCTTTGCTGGCCAAGTTCAAGAGGAAGATACTATTATTTCTTTCTGTCAGAAACATTCAGAGTGTGCACACTTAATCCCTTGCTGTGAGAAGTGGGAGTAACTCTTTCCTGAGAGCTTGTAATCAGTATGGACTACAATAATGTCCCTCAGCTCCTCTTTTGCTAGGTCTTCAGGAACATAGATGTCAGATTTTTGGTGGAGTTGTGTATTAGGGTCATTAGAGGAAAAGATAGGTCCCATCTTGGAAAGGTTGGTTGCTCTTCCAGTCCTGATTGACTTAGCAATTAAAAATGAAAAATAACCCTAACCTTAAAAAATTGAGATAATTGCTTAGCTGTGGTGGGATCCAAATTAATAGTAATATCTCAGCTAGTTATTAAAAGGTTGCAGCTGTAAAACTTCTGCTGCAACTTGTAGAGGGATTTGGTTTATAGGAGGAGTTGCTTATTTTGAGTAAGATAGAAAACAAAAAATGTTAATTATATATGAAATGTGTTTTTTAAGAAAAAAGTAACCCTGAAATCTCAGAGAAAAAATTGAAACTATCCTTCTGAAGATGTACGTTTTACATTTTCCAAGAAGGAAATATAACATGAAAAATGAAAGGAATTTGACACAATTAAGTATGGACATGCATTGATTTATTTGGAAATGAAAATTAATTGAAAATCTATTTAAACGATAGTGTTTGGAATGCAAAACAAGAACACACCTTGGCTGATGTATATGTAACATACCTCAGTAATTTTGTTGATTTTAGTCGGAATTCTGAAAGGCTTATCTGCTTGGTTATTTTTTTCTTTTAAAGGTAGAAATTAGAAAAAGTGTTCTTTCTTTTGAGGATGGTTGTTGCTGCTTTTATTTTTTAAGTGAACAGGAGGAATTCTATAAATACACCAGGAGTAAGCTACACTGGCAGGCAGATTTTAAAGGCTACTTAAAACTTGATTGGAACGGTACATATTCTGAAGGGTAAGCATTATAGCTAGATAATATCTATCTGAAGTCTTAAAATGAAAAACATAGTGGAACTTCTGCATAGTTCTGTAGTTAAATATAAAGAAGTTATATAAATAACTTCAAGAAAAATATTTGCAACAATGCTGAAGAAAATACTCACTGAATATAGTAATTCTTGAGAACTGCTAACCTGATGCTTCCAGCCAGATAGCTGTCTCTGGAATTACTGCTTGATCAGTCACACAGAAGTCTTTTTAGGACAAGTCCCTGCAGTCTGTCCTATTGAATATAGTGGTGGCTTCTCACATTGTAGATAAAAGCAGAACATGATAAATTACAGAATAATCAGACACTTGTACAAAAACTGTTTGATTATTACCTTACACTTACACGAGGATATCCTCTGAGAACTCTAAAACTTGTAGTCCATTTAAACTGCTCAGACATCTGGTAGTCTGCATGGAAAAATCAGCAGAAACTTCGGCATCTGCTAACAGTGCTTATATTTCAATAACTCAGAAATTGCCAAGAACATGTCTGTACCTGGTATATCAGTTTAGTCATTAATAGAATCTAAGACCTATTTTGTTATTCCTGCTGCTAATTTCATGTGCCAGGATTTCAGGAGAAATGAACAAGAATATGGGAAAAATTCTAGCCCTGCTAAAGACCTGACTTCTTTAAAAGCTGGACTAATTTGCAATTGTTTCTCCTCTATCTCTTATGCTCTCACAAGGAATTATGAAAATATGAAGATAGAAATTCCCATATAGTTACATAATCGACTTAATATGGAGCAAGGCTGAACTGTTTTGATCTATTCATATTAAAGTTACAGCAGACTGCTGTATTTGTAGGATGTTTGTGAAAAACTAAGTGTCAGTTCCAGTGAATAATGTGTCACTATCTTCCATCTTAGCTATTTTCCTGCATCTTCTTCAGTTCCTCCTCTCCTTCATTCCCATTTCTTCACCAGGTTTGGCTTGCTCAAACAAATGACAGTAGAGTTAGAAAATCAGAGGAAATAATACTGTCTGTTCATTAGAAAGTGTCAATCCAGACATATGGAATTATTTGTCATGCATTCAGGCAGAAAGATCAATCAACAGTTGCCAGTTTTTGCTGCCATAGTGTTCTGTTTCCCCTCCAGATTCTATTCTGCTAAAACCAAAAATGCATATTGTGTTATTATTTTCTTTGTAGGAAGAAATAAAGTGTCTGGAATGCCATTATAAGTTTCCTGGGAACTTAGGAAGATATGTATTTTTTTTCAGAGAAGAGTACATTTGCCTAGTTTTTTATTTAGTAAGTTAACTGAGTAGGAAGAACTGGTTTATCCATTAAAGAAGAGACGACACTTATGACAAATGATGGATATTTTTGTAAAGTAAAAGGGTTTAAGAACCATACTGAAGTTTTTGGATTTTTTTTTTTTTTAGTATACCTTGCAGAAGTAAAACTTTTCTCCTTGAAAGAGAAAGACAGGTGACAAATTTGATTAGTCTTTTGTAGCTCTTTGTTCTGTAAAAAAGAATGAGAGATACCTAATGTTTTCAGATTTTGATCCAAAGAGAGATGTTTGAGTTGTGAATTGACATCACTTGCAGGTATTCATCCCAGAACTGCCTGATACAAAATCAAGATTCAACTTCTATGAAACATCAGTCTAGCTAAAGAAAGAAAACTGAAGAATGCAAAAATATGCAACAGAAAAAGCAACTGGAAAAGCTAAATGTTTCTCATAAAGCTACTCTAGAAAGCAAAATTCTTGATTGATTGAGAGTAAGGACTGTCTTGAAGCCTATGTTACTGCTTGTAGGTAAAGCCAGCCTTGCTGAGCAGATGGAGTACTAATCATCATGTACCAGTAACAGTCCCACTTTTCACTATAGCCTCCTGATTTATTTACCTTTCCTGCACCTCATCTTCACACCCACCTCCATCTAAATTCAGGAAATAGGAAGGAGAGGTGGAACTTAATTATGATTATAGATTCTGATCACAACAGTATTTATTCAAAAAGACATACCAAGTATCCTTTTTCACCCATTCAAAATGTCAGCAAGTGATGAACAAACACATTTTTATTCTTTCTGGTTTGCAGTCTTGCAAATCTTTTGAGACCAAGGCTTTTAACAAAACAGAGAAGAAAAAATCCTCATGTTTTCACCTGATCTTTCTAACAGCAAAGATGGAATTCTTTTCATACTTAAGTTGAAACTTAAACTCGTAAATATGGCTATATCTATTTAGCCAATGTTTACAGGATTAGAGATAGTCAAAATGTGCAGTTTCAAGGGGAGTGTTGATGGTAAATGAAATTTTGGCAGTAATGAAACTCTTCATGTTGTCTAGATGCAATGAGGTTGATATAAAACTTCGTCCTGCTAGTAGGATTTTTTGTAACTCTGAAGTTTGAATTACTTTTGTGCAGCTTTATCTTAAAACTGTTTTGTCTTGAATGTATTGCCCTTAATTTTGACAGATTTCTTAGTGCTTGGCATTTTTTTGGTTGGGTTATTATTTATACATGAAGGAACTTTGCTTAATATTCATCCTAATCTAAATAAGAACAAGATAACATTTTAAATAAATTTGTCTCTATAGCATGTTTTAAAAAGATGTGCTATATAGTCTTGGAAGTTTTGTTCTTCTGCCTTTGGGACTAAATTGGGATGTTCATCCAGCAGAGCTTCCTTTCTCAGAGGACATAGCAGGCTTTGATAATGTACTGCAAGCTGCAATTCTGTAGTGGCATCAGACTGCACACTGGCAGCACTATTTTTGGGTAAAAGTGCCTAGGTTGCAAAGCTCTCCCAGTGAAGTGGCTGAAATCTTTAGAAGGTGTATTTGATTTCAAAGGACATTTTAGTTTTCTTTAAAATGAAATGATGAAAGCAATTTTGAAATTTCTAATGCATAGTTATGACTGTATTATAACAGTGAAGAGAATTAGTACTCTAAGAGATTATTGTTTGAACTTAGTTAAGTTCATTGTGATTTCGGTATAATTGCTACACAGTTAAATTGTTTTTTGGTAAATAGAATAGGCTGCCTGTTTTCTGTTAGTATGAATTGAGACCCAAGTCAGAAAATTTGGAGTTAAAGTATTCTATAATGTTGGGGATTTTTTTTTAATACGCTTAAACTATCCTGTAGGCAGGCTTTAGTAAGAATTGAAAGACCAGTGGAAATTTCCCTAAATGTTTCATTATTATCTTAATTATTCTCTAAATGTAAGAGGTCTTGAAGGGAAAGAGAAGGAAACATTGTTTTAGTTGCAGATACTGATTATTATAGTACACATCTAACTATATAATATATTTCATAAATACTTTATAAATAATTTTATTTGCAACTTATGAAATTCCAATGACTGACACACAACTGGACATGTATAAAATATGCAATCAAATCTGAGTGCCTGAGAAACCCATGCACTTGTTTGCTTTTTTTATTGTAGCTGAGAAAAAAACAAAAAATAAAACAGTTTTACATTAAATTTTCCAAGTATTTTTTGATGTTTACTATCATAGATCATGTTAGTTTATTACAATAGCATCACCTGTTTACAAAAATGCTTGGGTTTTGGGAGTAAAACACCCCAATCCTTAGATTTCCCTTGTTTCTTTTTCTTAAATTATGTTCTTCTTTATTAGGCACATAATTTTTCATCATGCTTGTTTCATAATGTGACAGCAGGGCTAGCGACTCTGTATTAGTGGCACCAAGATTTGTACCAGATCTTGAGCAGTTAGGCTTTATTTTCAGCAAGTATTTGTTAAGGTGTTTTAGAAAACTTTTCTCTTTCAAAAGAAAATTTCTACATATTCTTTTTTCTTTTCATTTCCTTATCAATTATCTGTGAAGTAAAAAAAAACACTTCAAAATGGAGAACTGCTGGAATGCATTAGTCTCAGTTCTGTACAATCATTCTCAAATATTTTTTGACATTCAGTATCAAGCTAGAGACTAAGCTCCTACATATCCCACTGGTATTTTTTACCTCCACAGAAAAGAATAACCTGTGTCAAACCTATGCATCCTCCTACCTTTTTGCTGTTTCTCTTTGGAGGTTTGTTGTTGGGTGATGTTGTTTTATTTTTTTGGATTTATTTTGGTTTTGTTTTTTTTATTTTTGACGGAAATGAAGAGAGAAACTGTGTTCTGTCTTTTCAAAGTTTGGTCATAAAATAATATTTGTAATATTTATTGTTAACTTCTGTATTGCAACTGCTCAAAAAAAGACGAGAAGCAAAGCATAAGAAGAAAGAAAATTAAGAGAATAAGTGAAACATCTATTGAATAAGCATTCTTTAGAAGAAATCAGAATGTGGTCTAGTAAGTACTGGGTACACTGTAAACAGCTAGGATTTAATACATTGAAATCTGAGGATGAGAAAACTTTTTATTTTCTTATATTTAAAACATTTGTTCTTTTGTAGAACCAGATAGTCATTGAGTGTTACTTTTTCTTTTTGCTACCCTGGAAATGAATTTTTCTTTACAACTATATTAAGCTTCATTGTTTCTTTGTATGTGGAAATCCTAAATAGAGACTAGAGGGACACCTGTCTGCTTTCTATGTAAAATATTCAGTCTCATTTTCAGCTAGAGAAATTTGTAGAAAGAGAGAAGAAATCTAAAGATCTCTTCACTCACAATATCTTGTCTTGTTTTGTCCTAAAAGCTGTGTTTTCTTGATGCACAGCTTAACAGGATTGCATACTATTTTTTCAACAAGAAGAAAGTAGTAGACTCTTAATCTAAAGATGAAAACATGGGGAGAATGTTCAAGAAATTTAAATTGACTGAAGTTCATCAGTGACTAACTAATTTTTAGTTACTTATTCTAAAATAAATGTATGTACTTTTTATTCTTGTCACTTTACTGCTATGTTACAAGAATACAAGTGCCTGCTTAGGACTCTGATCTTTAAGTTGATTGGTGGTAGCTTCTTTAAATGACCTGCAGTACAACCCTTAAAACTGCCTTTTCAATGAAATGCCATTCTCCCCCTTGTAATTGTGAAGAAAACATTAAAAACAGTTGGAAATTTGACCAGGGTTCTTTTCAGATGTGCATGGTTACACTGCCAGGTTTAGCTAGAATTTCTTTAGAGGTAAGAGCCGGGTACATAGTCCTGGAAGTTGTAACTGTGTGTATATCCACAGTGGTCAGGATTGTCTGCATCTTCTATCCCAATCAAGTGTCCCTCTGTTTTGTTTTGTAACTCTAGGTGATGAACTTTAAGGCAGAAGTTTCAGTAGTGTAGGAATCATGACAAGCAAAAGGAAAGGTACTCACTGGCATTTTCTGAACCATGGTATTTGTAATAAATTATTTCTATAATCTAGATCCGTGGACCAGCAAGCAGCTTTCACAAGTAATATTCTTTGTGTACTCTCCTCATGCATTTACAGAGAAGTTGTTCTATTTTTTTCTTCAAATCAGAAGATTTATGTCTCTAGGTATTCATGTTGATCTGTAGCCAACCTCTGTTAAATACATCACCTAAGCAGTGTTCCATAGTCTTAAATTTTCAGGGATGGTCCTTCTTTTGCTGCAGTTTTCACTTATTTCACTGATCTGCAATCACTTATCTCTGAAAGTTTGTATAGAGAATGCCAGCATTAGTAATTTCCAGATTTGTACTGCAGCATAATAAATATATGAAACTCCAATCGTCATCCTGTAATTGTTGAATGGTGGGCTTTTTTTCTTTAGTTATTACGTTCATAAGTTTGTTTTTAGTCTCAGTATTTTTAACATGTTTTTCAACAGTAGGAGAAAAGCTGAAATGGTGCTTGACTATTTTAAACTAAAAAAAAAAATTAAAAGTTATTACTGGATTGCAGTCATGCACTTCAAAATTTTATAAAGGAAGGAAGTGACATCCAAAGAAGAGTCAAGAGCTTAACATTTTTAGTGGTAGAAAGCTGTGAAACAAAAATCAGTACCAGAGAAGATATAGGAAATACTCATAAAAAGTAGGGACGTTATCTGCAAAGTTTATGGGGATCATATTTTCTTTGTCTAAAAACTGGTACATTTGCTAGTTTCCTCGTGGTAGGATGTACAGAACACAGAGAAAGCTTTCCAGGTATTAAGCACTGTTTTGTAATGTCTAAAAGGGCCGTCATATCTGAGAAAATAAGTTTTTCCTCATGCAGGTTAAGGAGAGATCAGTTACAATTTTTTGTATCAATCCTTGAAAGAGTAATCTATCAAATATAATATGTAGTGCTTATTGTGTTATTTGATAGTAATTAGGATGATAAAGTAAAGTAAAAATGTCTTTGCATTCTGCCAGTGATTATTAAATTATGTTACATTTTTTTAGTTTAAGTTATTTGCTTACAAATGTATAATACATACTCTAAACTTCAAGCAATTATAACTATAGGCAGCTTGAACATGACTGCAGTTTTGCAAGCCCACTTGTAAGGGCTCTAATGGGGCAGGGAAATGTGGTTTAGACCCAAAGCTGTATAGCTCCATCAGCTGGAATTTGTGCCCACTTTAAGGAGAACTTTAAATAACAAAATGGAACAGTTAACCTGTGGGAATTCAAATGAAAAGGACAATCTGGAAGGCTGGAGTAACTAGCCAAAGCAAGATGTGATTTACCTTATCAATATATGGAAATGGGTTACTTAAGAAAATGAATTTTCATAGTTGCACTAGAAAACGTGGTGGGAACATTGAGGGGATAACCATAATCAAATGGAAAGCAATACTGAGCAGATTAAAGAGTTTTAAACTTGAAAGAGGACTAAATTCCAGCAAAAGTTTGTCAGGATATTGGAAGTAAGCTAATAATAAACACCTTTGAAGATTGTGTAGTGGATATTTTTAAGATTTCATAATAAATAGTTTGCTTAAGAATATTTACAATAAAATGCATGGGTCAGAAGTAAAATTCGAAGTCTATGAGGGAGGACCAGAATAAAGAAGTCCTGTCTATAGTAACTGTAAAACATTAATAATCTTAGCTGGGAGAGATAGATGGATTCTTAATATGGAAGTTAACTAGGATTATGATTGCTTTTATTTTTAAAAAAAGGGGATTTAAACTTAATATGAAAGGTGAAGAGAAGAATAAAAGTGAGAGCTAATTATGGAAGACAAAGATAAGGCTTGTCACACAAATGATTGGAGTATCCTGTTTCTAATTTTGACTGGGATCTTTGAAATGATGTCAGGATGAGCAGTCACCATCTGAAGCATGGTAATAGCAGGAGTACTCTCAGCAAACATCCTCATAGAGACTTTCTGTGCTAAGTGATGTGATACAGAGGTAATTTTTGAGTAACAGACAGAACTTACAGAAAATTCAAATAAATGCTTTAAGTTATTGAATATTTGCCAGGAGATAGAACTAATGGAGGAAACCTGATATTCCAGTTAATTTTCCTGTCAAAGTTACACTGTAGTGCTTCATCTTCAAAATGGACAGAAAATCTCTGGAGCATTGTCTCTGTACACTCTGGAAAATAAGTAAATAGAGTGCTACTGTGACTGAAGCTCAAGACACTTCCTTGAGAAGCCTGTGTTAGATTTTCTCTTTCTTTTCTGATTTTTGTATCCTGGACCTGGAAACATGAGGTAAATTCCAGACACCTGGAATGATAATTGTCAACGAATCTCAAATTATCACGTTCAAAAATCTGATTTCGAGTAGAAAATGGTTTCTTAGGATTCTAAGTAAGCCCTCTTCTTCTGAAGTTCAGAATCCAGTTTTATTACTAGTTGCTTCTATTATGTGTTTATAAATTTAAGATATTTTCTTAGCACAACTGATGTATAGGAAGTATAGGGATATAATTTACCTAATATATTTGCATTAGTACTTGTCCTCTTATTTTAAATATTTTATGATATTACACAAAGTAAGAGAAAAGTTGCACTGTAAAAAACATAAGCAGCCTGAAATGCTCAAATTGAGCTGAAAGATTTTTGATTAAATGCTTGAGGGAATATTCATTTTCTCTGCGTGCTTCTGTAAAACTCCATTTTTCACTGGCAGTTACATAGAAACAAAAAGGCTTTTTTAGCCAGTATCTGTACCTCCTCTCCTGGATCTTTTGGCTTTGGCAAGTAAAAAGATGCATCTGAGCCAGAAACCCTGCAACGCTGTGACCAGTGGAATCTGAAGAATTGGAGATAACGTATCAATAAATATACCAAGTAACAAAACTGTTATCCTACCAGTATTTTCATTGCTGTATGTTTTCTCCTTGGCAAGTAGCCATTGACATACTGGGTCCATGCCTGTTGATTATTCCCTATCATGTGCCTCTAGAGCCATTACTGTGACATCCCAGTACTGGAGAGTAATGAGACATATATTAATCAGTTATGACCTTTTGTAATCAAGCTTCAGTGTGTATCAGTTAATATTTTATGATTTTTTTTCTTAGACTATAAGGACCCTTTCTCCCTATGGCATTTTACAGATATGACATGATCTAACCCATTCAGCACAGAATCAAATGTGTAATAGTGTTCTCAATATTAGAGCGCTGTTACCAATTTCAGTAGCACATCCTGCACTGGCACACTTGCATGCAGCTTCCAAGAAAATAATAGAATTGTACTGGTTAGGTCTGTATCACATAGTTCTCATCCCTGATTTTGAGATCTAAAATACCTATTTTCAGGAAGTATCTAGCACAGCTATATAGGCATAGAAATCATGTAAAAACAACCAATTTTTGCTCATTTTCAGCCTTTGTAAGTGAATGTCAGTCTTTACACCAGTCTGGGGTAATTCATCTGCAGTTCCTTAGGAGGAGAACTAGAACGATTTAAGTTAAGATTGTGATGGAGGAAAAACAAGTAAGGTTTGGTCTTGCCACATTCTGAAGTACAAAAGGGAAGTCTGGCTGTGCTACATTGCTGTCCTGCAGATGAATTATTCACTGTTATATGCTGCTTACATTTTGTGACTCATATTAGGCCTTTCTCTCTCTCTCTCTGTCCTCCTTTCCCACTATGTGTAAGAACAGGTGAAAAATGGAAAGTGATGTTATTTTTGAGCATATACTTTAAAAAAAAAAAGAAAACTGTCAGTGTGATATATTCTGACACAGTAGGGTGTAGAGTGATTTTTTAAACCAGAACCTCTGAATAGTTTTAAACTATATAGTCTTCAAGACTGATATTTCTTGAAGGGGTAGAAACTTGATCTTTTTCTTAAGTAAGTTATGAGTCAGGTGATACTTTACAGTGTACAAGTAACAATGATTTCCCATATAATTTGAGTTGGGGGTTTTTGGAAGGGGGAAGAAAGAAGGAGGAGAGAAATTTTTAAAAAAGTCTAATGATTGTTTTGTCCCATGTTGACATGCCCGAGGACTCCAAAGCTTACTGATTCTGTCCATTGATTGTCTTTTTAAACATTCATAATCTTTAAATGCTTTAGATCTGAGAAGATACCAGTTGCAGACACTGTTATATATGTCACAGAGGACTGTAATGACAGTTACTGACTGTGTAGTACTGATCCATATTTGTTAAGGTAATTTTCTTCTTTTACAGATAAAATTTGAAATGTATTTCAGGCATGACACATGATGTTCTTAGGACGCAACTTTGCTACACTTAAGTAGCAAAATATTCACCTTCAGCATTCTATAAGGTCATTGTGGACTGATGCAACTAATGAAGGAAATGAGTTTTGGGAGTTTCTGGAAGCCATTGGGTTCCCTTTCAGTTCAAAAGTGTTTAAAATTAGTATTGCATATTAGTGTTATGGCAATAAAATAGTTTAGTGAAGCGCCTGCTGTATTGTATTTAAGAATCTGCAGCATCTTGTATTTGGCCTTGTTGAACCTCATGAGATTGCCATGAGACCCCTCCTCAAGCCTGTGCAGATCCATTTGGATGTTATTCCATTCTTCAGGCCCGTCAGCTGCATGACTGAACCTGGTGTTTTCTGCAAACATGCTGACGTTACTCTCAATCTCATGGAATGAATAATTGATTTAATCCTACATTGAAGACATTGGACAGTACTGGTCCCAGTATGGACCCCTGAGGGACACAACCCATTACTGGTCTTCATCTGGACGCTATTCACTGCTACCTTCTGGATGTAACCATCCAGCCTGTTTCCTATCCACCAAATGTCATAGACTCACTGAATGGTTTGGATTGAAGGGGACTTTAGATATCATCTAGTTCCAAGCCCTGTGGCATAGGCAAACACACCTTTCACAAGGCCAGGTTGCTCAGAATCCCATCCAACCTGGACTGACATTTCCAGGCATGGAGCATTTACAACTGCTCTGGGCAACCTGTCCCTATGTCTTACCACTGTCACAGTAAAGAATTTTTTCCAAATATCTAACCTAAACCTATCTTCTTTCAGTTTAAAGCCTTGTTCTATCACTGTGTGCCTCTCTAGCTCTCTCATAGGTTCCTTTTAGATACTGAAAGGTCCTGTTAAGGCCACCTTGGGGGCTGAACAATGTCCATCCATCAAATACAGATCTCTCAATTTTCAGAGAAGGGTGTTGTGGGAGGCCATGTCAAATACCTTGCAGAATTCCAGGTAGATGATGTCGGTAGCTCTTCGTTTGTCCACAGCTTGCTTTAGGCTCATTCCAAATCTCATATAAGGCATTATAGTTACAGACTAAAAAAAGGGAAGAGGTGGGAAGCTATGTAGTTTTCTGTACTTAATATTTAAAGGAAGACTAGACCTGCCTAAGAATATGTTTATATTTACAAAGAGTTAAATTTTTGAAAATACGTTTACAAAGAATTTAAAGCTTTCTGATCTATTTATTTTAGAAGGTGTAATGATCCCAGAGACGTTGTAACTGCACTGAAACCTTCTTAACCTTTTGCATGTTAGGGTTTTATAATAGCTAAACATAATGATCAAGATGGAACAGAGATAGTGACTTGGAAATGAGGGAGGGGGCACACACTGCAGTAGGGGATGCAAAAAAAAAGATTATCCTTATGTGCATAATATTGCTGCAATAGCCAGGGTTTTGGTACAGTTCTGTAAAACTGATAACTGTATCAAATGGCAGGTTCCAAACCCATTAATTTCCAAACTTCATCTCCATTCCTATGCAATAAAATCTATAGGAGAGAGACTCACCTAAGTGTCAAATTCTTACCTTGAATTCAGTATAATTCAATACTTATTCAGTATATTAATGTAGCAAAAGACAGTAGCTGCTACACAAGCTAAATTTCATACATCTCAGAAATCTAGCAGAAATTTCATACTGTTAAGAACCCAGTACTCAGTAGCAAAAATTGGTTTCTTACTGTTGTTCAAAACAAATGAAAAAAAATCCAGCAGAATTGAGGTTTACCAGTGTGATCTTGAACTCTACCAAGACATCAATCTGTAGCAAAACTGGCACTTTAGGTAATACAAAATTAAGTGAATAACCCCACAATACTCATTCTGCTGTCTGTGGAGGAGACTTAATGCACCCAAAACACATCTCTGTAAAATACATGTCTATTTGTCTTTAGCCTGTACAGAATAAAAGCAACATAGAAATGATATATTGTCAAATTATGCTGCTAAATTTCATAACTATAATGTTGTGTACTGTGTACAGTCTTTCACTTCTGTACATTTACCATCATCCAAAGTTATTTATTTCTTTATTATTTGACTGGTGATAATCCTTAGGGCAAGCTATGTCTAACTAATGACATGTACAATGCAGTCTTAAAAGGAGGTGAGAATATGTTGGTATTCTTGAACCACAATGGGATATATCCTGTGATGAGACTCTTAGGAAGGTGGTAAGGGAGTTGACCCAACTTAAGAGGCTGTTTGTAATACAATCTTCATTAAGTTGCTCAAGCAAATCTTCCAGTGTACACTTAAAAGCACATTATGTCTTTATGGTTTTAAATAATTCCCATGTTATTTTATAAACATTCTAGTTCTTCATATTTCTGTTTTTCATAGATCTGAATCTAGATCGATTTTTTTTGACATAAACAAAACTTTTAGAGAAGTTAACATCTCTTGAGGAGTGTAATACACTGCAGAGAAAATGCAAGCCTGTGTTTTGAGGCTTGAGCTTTAGGAGTGGTGGTGGAGAAGAGTTGGTTTGCTTTGAGCATTTGCATGTAGGTTTTTGACCACTGCTATATACTAATGTCAAATGTGTTCTTTGCTTACAAATACTATAAAAGCCAAAAAGAAATCAGAAAAATTCATATGAATTAATAATAAAAGCGTACATAGGAAACTGATCACCTGAGACCTCTGATAAAATTAATAAATATCAATGGAAAGTCTACTATTGATTCCTCTACATATCTATTATTTGGAATAAATAGTTTTCAAAAGCATGTTATTTGGTAAGCAGCTGCTTTTGCAGTTGTTTGTATGTCATAATATAATTCCAGGATATTGTGCTAATAGTTGACATGCAGTAATTATCTCCTCATATTTTGTTTAATAGTTGTGATAACTTACATTTTTATCTTATTTATTTTTAGTATTTCTAAGGTTGCTAGCTCACCTTCAATAAAACACACTGTTACATGTTCAGCCTAAATGTTTAGTCAAACAGATGCACGTAATAGTAAGTGAGAAAAAAGAGCTGCATTTTGGGTTTTTCTGATCTTTTGGTTACATCAAATATAAACTTGATTAAGTGTTGATTTTAAATGTACAAAGAACAGGTTATTCACTATATAACCAGTTTATATAGGATACATAAATACCCACACACTGGAATATATTACCTGAAACTTGATGTTGCAATATACTGTCTATGTACCATTTTGAAAATATCTTGCCCAAACCTTTATAATGTGGTTATAATTTACTGATAACATTGCAAGTTTATCTATTTCATTTCAGCTATAGTTGTAGAAACATCAGAAATAACGAGGTAGGGAAATAATTAGTGGAAAAGAAGTATTTTGGACAGAATATGTAAAACTCTATAATGATTTTTGGGCCTAGGGGAGAGATGAGGAGTCCAGGAAAGTATATCAGTGTAAAACGAAAAACTGTTAGGGCATGAAAAGCAATTAGGAACTTGGATACAAATGTTGAAGCCTGGGGAAGAACATTTGTCTTTCATGGTGGATTAAAATGTCTTCAGCCATTCACATACTTCCATGTTGTTTTTGTGAATGTGGGAACTGATTGCATGACACAAACAAAATATCCTGTGTTATTGAAACTAAATACTTAGAGTTGTTTGAAATAATGACAATGCACGCTGTAGTACAAAATGTGAAGTTTCTTACAGTTGTTTTTGGGTGCCTTTTAATTTTTTTTCTCCTGTATCTATAATGTGTGAGTATACTCTCCTTTGCTACATTTAATCTGCAGCTAAAACTTTCCTTCATTTAGAAAGCATCAGTAATCATGAATTAAAATTAAATGTGTATTTCCAGCTTGCTGGGGTTTTGGAGGTTTTCTTTTCTTGGGGGTTTTGAAGGTTTTCTTTTGGTCATTTTTGGAGTTTTATGGTGATTATTTGTGAAGTGCTTTATAAATATCAGTGTGTGTATTGTGGGCATCTCTGCTTGCCAGTTGGCATGCTTTGTAGAGTTTATTCAACTTCTTAAAACAACTAAAAATTTATTTTTAAATGAATAAAATCTGCTTAAAGCTGTGTCCTACACTTTAAAAGAAGGCATAGAATATTAAGAAATAAATATAATTAAGTTTGAATTACATGCTTTAAGTTGTATTCTTAAGTATATCATCTTGCTCTGAGGGATTGTCTAAACAAACAAAACAGATTTCAAAAGACATTTCCTGATTCACTGGTCAGTGACCATAGCAGTGCAGTGGAAAGGATTCAAATAAGGGGTTTGCTGTATTTCTGAGTCTCATGACCAACAGCCTAGAAAAAAATTCTACCAAGAAAAAATTATAGAATTCTAAACTGATTTGCAGTGCAGAACTCCTACAGTCTGCTGCCTGAAAATTTGGTCTGTGTTATTTCAGCTTGAAACACCAAAATCAATAATCGATTTTAGAAACCAGGATCATACCTAAAATTAAGAAAAAACCCAGCAGACTTCAAGAATCACAATACAGTTTGGGTGTAGGCAGAATTTTTTAGTGACACGTATCTTGATTAACATTAGTAATGCTCCTGAAATTTGGAATGAAATGTATATTCTAAATCAAAATAGATAAAATGTGTAAAAGTCTAAATGAATTCTTAATTTATCATAGCATTTTGAGTGCAGCTGTGTCTAAATGTAGCTGAAGTTATTTACTAGCAATCCTGCTAGCTTGAAGTTATTTTTGAAAGAGGAATTATTTAAATTTTTTAGGACCCTAATGAAACTACAGACTTAAAGAGGTAAGTAGCTCTCCTTATTTTTTGTTGTGTCATTATAGGCTCTTTCATTAAAGCATGCTAATGTATGATAAATTGAGAAGACTACATTTGGTATGTGGTGATCCTTAGCTAATACTGAGACTTCTGCTGCAATATCTTGCAATGATTTTATGATCTAAAGAAAATGTTAAGAAATAGGAAGCTTTAGAAGCACTGTAGACTGTTAGAGCTGTTGTCAGCACTCCAGGCTCTCCCCCAAGGAGGGCAGGACACCAACCTGCCCACATGCCCTGAGGTCCAGGGCTTAACTGTGACCAGCTCCAGCCTGGGTACAGCTGCCCAGCAGCTGGCTTGGACAGCTTGTGTGAGGCTCTGGGAAACATCTGTGTTGTAAGATTTTTTATGTAAGATGTTTACTTTGCTTTACTGATCCTAACATTGCCCCACTGACCTGATGTTAGATGTGCCTCATCACTGTGGACTAGTGTAGTGATCACAGGGATACCATTTTTACTCTGGCTTCTTCCAATTTCGGTTTATGATATACAAATATCTATTTGATAACTATTTTCTTATGTACAATTCTGTACCTCATTAAGGGATACGAAAAGAATTGGTTGCTATTAAAATTTAATTTGACTCATGTCTTTACAGCAGAGTATAATAATGGCCCAATATAACACTTCCTTGTGTAAGAAAAAACAAACCGAATAACACACATAGAACTCCACAAAGCCTGGATGTGCAACACACAAAGTCTTTCAGCTTACTAGTATTTGTCAGGTTCTTAAAGGAAAAGGAAATTGTAAAATGCTATTTGCAACTTAAGCACTGACATACACTTTTCTGTAGTCATGGACAGTTAGCAACCACAGGTCCTCAATATCTTTTTTCCTTCAGTGCAGTTCTCTCTCACACTGCGGGATAAAGGATGGATGTCTTGTGTGGTTATCTTCCCTTATGAGGGCGCTGTGTAGCAGGGTGCTTTCTTTTCTCTCTATTGTATATTTATCTAAGGAAGGAGGAGGCCTGTTCCTGTTAATTAGCGAGAACAGACAATACTTTCTATATACAGTAACTTGAGAACAGAAAGACTCCATTTCATGTGGATGCCTTTTTCTTTAATTTTTTTTTTTTTTTTTTTTTTTTTTTTTGTTAAAGTGGTTCAGCTACTTTCAGCTATGTCAGGGTCTCTGCCAAAGTTGCTATAGAGGAACAAGGCTTTGAAATGCTCTAAGAATTCTGGTACTGCTTTTAATAAATGAAAATAGCTATCAGTAATGCATTAGTGCATTATAGGACTTTCAAATCACTGCACCCAGACTGTGATGAATCACAGTATGAAGTGAGAATAAATGTGCTGAAAAACACAGTGAGAGTCTGTTTGCTCTTGCCATGTTAACTTCAACTGAAAATAGTGTTTTAGAAACGTGGAAGCTCTTACCTTAATTTTCAAGATGTGCTATTGAAAAGGGATTGTAAGTCACCTAATCTAAAGCTTCATTGTAATGAGCAACCTATCCTCTGATACTGTTCCTAAATTGATCAAATTTCCTTTATAGCTTTAATCCTGAAACCTTTGTACTATGTACACATGTCTAAAATGTCTTTCCAACTATAGATTAACTGTATGTACTGCATATCTTTGTGGCCACAATACAGCAAGGAGAGTACTAGGAATTAATTCCTTTGGGTTGCAATAGCAGTACAGAAGAGGAAATTTCCTTGTTCACACTGGTATCCTATTATCTTTCAAGTTCATAGCAGAATCCTTAGAACTGCGCTATAGTTTCTCCTTCATTCTCATTTCATCAGAAGGAATTTGATAGATGCTGATTTGCACATTCTGAAACAAGTTCTCATATGGACAGCACACTTAATTTTGGACAAGTGAAAAACTTGCCTGCAGGACACACTGCACATAAACCTTTATGTTTTAGAGCCAATTTTTCTGATATCAGAAAAATCTGGTTAAATACTTAAAGCAGTAATTTATTGCCATGATTTTTTAATGACTGGTAGCATTGCATGATCTATTAATAGGGCATACTGCAGTACAGAAACATATTTATATTGATCTCACTGTGTCTTCTTATGTCGTCTTCTTCTTGTGACTAGACCCTAAAAAAATAATTGTGATATCCATAATAGCTAATTAAAATTACAAATTCATAGTGGAATGTATTTCCTACATCCTTGAGTATAAACAATTGTCTTCCTAAAATCCCTCATTATTTAACAGAGGAAAACCATTTGCTGAATTTGCTGAAGTTATATATTAAAAGCAAACAAAATGCATTTTAATAGGAATACTGTCTCAATAGTAATGTGGAGAGATCTGTACTAGCCCCATATCCATAAACAAAATATTCCACACTAAGCATATACAACTGACTTTGTCTTGTAGCTTAACTTGGGCATTTTTTTTATTTGGGGACTGATTCTTTCTAAACATGGAAAATTAATATAACACAGTATTTTCTGAGTGACTTAAAAGTGGTTCTGTTTTTCTTGGCTTAATCATTATTGGTTGTACAAAAAAGTAATGACCAAAAAAAAAAAAAATCGCTGTAGAAATTACTGACCAAACAAAAAAAAAAGGCAGCTGGAAAGTAATTAAGTATATGAAACCATTGTAAGGATTATGAAGGTTGTAGATTACCCTGAGTTATACTACTCCATAAAACTGATTTTCATCTCTGTATCTGTAACCATTTCAGGGGAAAAAAGCCCTCCTGTAAAAGCACCTGAGCAATTTCTATGCTCTGAAGAATATAAAAATCCCTGACAGGATAGTAGTGTTTCTCCCAAAACCATACATTCATTACTTTTCTGTCAGAAAAGTTAGACAACTGGTGTGCAAAATGTTCTTTCCTACTTAACGCCTGCCAACCATGGTACATACTGTAGGAACTACTTGATGATGTCAAAGGAAAAACACTTTGATGTAAAAAGCATCCTATTTATGATCTCCTTATTCATTTGGCAAGATCTCCTGCCAACTCTAAAAAAATAGTAAAAAATCCCTCTTTCAAAAAGATTTGGTAATACTAGAAATATGAAATCTCATAGTAACTCATTTTCTTTGTTAATGTAAATCACATCTCTTCCCAGGATATTTAGAGTCTCTTCTTAGCTCAGCATCCATCTGACCAAAAGTATGAGGTGTATTTTAGGTGCTGAAAGAGGGATTGAAGGGAGGGAGATTTATTACAATTCAAAGGTAGAAGCCCAGGAAATTACTTCAGAATAGATGAAATACCTATTAAGTACAGCCAGTTCTCTTGCTTCAAACATCAATTAGAGATTTAATGTTTTCCCTCGAGATTGATGTAGTTTTATTTTGGGTGAATTGATCTACTGCTACTGTATACAATTAACTAATACTGGATGAGTAAACATCAATGTAGGTAAAATTTATAATTTCTATCTTCAGCAAGTAAATAGGAAACACAAGTAAACATGAACTGTTAATTTAATATTTAGATTAGTAATAGTAATATAGTTATTAACACAGGGTAATATTTATGTTTGAATGTTTAATATTTGGATTTCCATTTGTTTTACAATTCTGTCAAGGAGAAATAAATATGCTGGAGCAAAATGAAATAAACCAAAAATGTAGAAGTCATTAAATGGCTTTTGAAAAATTAAAGTAAATTTTCCTAATGTAATTTTAAATATTATAATTGCCATACAATCTTAAGCTTCATTACACAGAATTGTAATTTTTGCTATGTGTGGATCTTTTGTTTTTCAGCATAGAAATAGAATTCACACAGATGTCGTTCAGCACTTTAAAATCACTTGAAAAATATGTGTCAGGCAACTGTATCTCTATTGCTACTTATGACTGCAACTAAGAATTTTTGGTGGTTTAGAATTTGAGATTTTTGGAAGTTGTATTCTTTCATTAGAAATACTCTATCACTATTAATTCAATTTAAAAAAATGTTTTGTAATTAAGGTAAGTAAAGTTCTCTATGCAATGCATGTATCAATATGTGTACTCTCTTTGAACAATTTATTTCTTTTTTAAATATGGAGCAAATTACTGGCTTTTTAATTTGTCCTGTTTGTTGCTTGTTGCTAAGAAAAGAGCCACTAACACATATTTCTATGTTCAGGTAGTTTACCTCAGCTGATATATATGTATGTATATATATATATATGTATGTATATGTATATATAGCTACTGACCATAAATAGGAAATTATTTTATATAGATGAGAAAAAATAAGATAATAAGATACAAGAAACATGCCTCATATTCCTTTTAAATATTTTTAAGTGGTTCTTAAATGTTAAATAAGAATTTATTTTTATGAAACACTGACTTCGAAAGTACAATGAAAGAAGAATATAATTTAATTAAAACTTAATTTCATTTTATGTTAAGTAATTGCAGGCTGAAAATTTTATGCTATGATTATACAGTTTTCTGTACGTGGATTAATTTACTGTACAAATTTTAATACTCATGCTCTATACTGACAAGAATACTTAGACTTTACTTTTCTTGTGAAATGGTTGGTCTGTGAAACTTTTTTCTACAGTTGCTCCCAGCAGGATATTGGATTTTCACTTACTACATAGGGTGTAGTAGTGGTTTTCTAGCACCAATATTTTGAATATTTCTGATCTGCAGAAACTAATGTGAACAATGTGTTGCTGTCACAAGGAAGAGAAGAATTCAGGGCACTGTACTGTTAAAGAAAATAGTTTATAGTAATGCTGTTTGCCTTGGTACAAAACATGATGAAAGAACCTTAAAGTAGTTTTCAAACAAATCTATTTTATATTTCCTCCAGTGCTCATCTTTTTAGTATTACAGACTGAAACGATAAACTCTCTCACTCTGTGGGAGTTCTTCATTCAGCTTCTTGGACTCTTTATTTCTGTCTCACTGATTTCTCTTTAATTGGAGCAAATACAGAGGGGGAATATTTTAGAAGAGTAGTTAAACAATGTTTACATTGGTTAGAGTAAGGTTCAGTTGTAATAACTTCGATATAGATCTTGCATATCACCTTTTGTTATTTATGCACGGTACTGTTATTTGCCTTGTCTTAGAGTACTGTGTGGTTACTAGTCATGGGCAGAGGTTTGTATTATATGCCCTGCTGTACTGATGGCTCTAAAAATGAAGGAATTAAAATCTAGAATCAAAAGGTGTTACGTTTTTCACATAAAAATGTCCTTTATGCCCTCAGTATTTATTTCAGTTAAGTTTCTTCACTTCAAAATCTCTTTTCCCATACAGCATTTTACCCCTAACTCTCACCATGCTAAGTTTAGATTGGATATTAGGAAAACTTCCTTTACTGAAAGGGTGACCACATATTGAATAAGCTGCCTAGAGAAGTGGTTGAGTTGCCATCCCTAAAGGTATTTAAAAGATGGGTAGATGAGATACTTAAGGATATGGCTTAGCAGTGGACCTGTTAAGCATTAGCTTAACAGTTCATGATCTGAAGGGTCTTTTCCAGCCTAAATGGTTCTGTGATTTAATTCCTACTTAAAGTAGAGGATCCTTCACTGTGAGGAAATGACTGTTGAAATCATAGAGCAAATAGACCACAAAACTAGACTGTGAAAAATACCACTGCCAATATTTTCACAGAATCAAAAAATAAGCTGAGTTGGAACAGACCCACAAAGGACCATCAAGTCAAACTCCTGGCTCTGCACAAAACAGCCCCAATAATCACACCATGTGCCCAAGAGTATTGGCAAACACTTCCAGAACTCTCTCAGGCTTGGTGATGTGACCATGCAGTTGTAGCCTGCAAAGAGGTCTCCCTTCAGTGTCCTCTTGGCCAGGTTGAAGAGACCAAGTGACCTCAGCTACTCCTCATAGAGCTTTCCCTCAAGGGCCTTCACCATAACAATCTTTGTTGCCCTCCTTTGGACACTCTCTAGTAGCTTAATATCTTTCTTATACTGAGGCATCCAAAACTACACACAGGACGTGAAGTGAGGCTGCCCCAGCTGAGAGCAGAGTGGGACAATCCCTTCCTTTACCTGGCTGGTGATGCTGTGCCTGATGCCCCCTAGGACACAGCTGACCCTCCTGGCTGTCAGGGCACTGCTGACTCATGTTCAACTTTCTGTCAACCAGGACTCCCAAGTCCCTTTATGCAACACTGCCACCCAGTATCCCATTCCCCAGTCTGCATGTATTTCCAGGGTTGCCCCATCCAAGGTGCAGAATCATTCATTTTTCTTTGTTAAACTTCATATGGTTGGTGACTAGTGAGTCCTCTGATTTATCAAGGTCTATTGACAGGGCCTCTCTGCTTTTGAGGGAGTCAACGGCTCCTCCCAATTTTGTATCATCTGTGAACTTGCTTGGTATGCCTTCTAGTCCGGCATCCAAGTCATTTACAAAGATGCTGACGAGCACAGGGCTGAGAATGGAATCCTGTGGAACCACTAGTGATAGGTCGCTAGTCTGATGTCACCCCATTTACTGTAACTGTTTGCACTCGACCCATGAGCTAAAGCACACATATTTATATATTAATATGCTGAGCCTTGGTTCTTGGAGAAGTTATATTCTGTGAGAGAAGAGATTGGAAGATAATGTGTGTGTTACTTATCTTTTGTACTTGCACATTTCAGAGAAACATAGAAGGCTGTGATTTAACAGAGAAGCCTGCATAGTAACAGGATTTATTTTTTTAAACATTAATATTTTGCCTTTAGGAGACTATATTTAGCAGAGAAAAATTGTAATTTGACAGCCTGAAGTATTAATGAAATTGAATGCTTTCTGAGAAGTAGTAGAAGTAGCATTCCAAGAGAGTACTCTGAACTGCCTGAAATTCCGCTTTCTGGGGCATTCATTAAATGACTCTATTAGCAGATGGAGATTAGGAAATGCACATTTATTGAGGGCTTTTTTTTTTTCAATATAAAGTTCTCATCTTTTAAAAATGTAGATATAAATTTTTAATATATGTGTGTGTGGCTGTATGTATAGAATATGTATTTATGATGGAAATAAGTCTTTTTGTGACCCAAATAACAGGAAAGACATCAAAGATGTTTGAGACAATGCGGCGTATCATAGGCTGTTCCCTACCCTCCCCAACTCTGTTCTAGTTGATTAAGTGCCAGGCTTCTAAGTACTCTTACATGGCTGAATAATGGTAGACAAAATACATTGCTTCTTGTTTTTCTGTAGTTAGAGGAAACTTCAATATATTGAACTCTAGAAATCATATGAGTAGAAACTATGAAAGCTATTTCAGGTCCACAAGCAAAAAAAAAAACCCAAAAAACTAAAAAAGCATTTAAGTGGATCACATATATGTGCTGGCAAAACATAGATGACCTTTCTTATGTTTATGTAGATAAATAGGATAGGTAGACATAACTTAAAAAAAATTAATCTACAATTTACAGATTTATGATTTCTTTACATCATTTTACACTGTCAAAGAGTAAGAAAAGGAAGAACTGAATATGGTTTTGCTACTTAATGACATGCCTAGAGTGATGTTTGCTTATGTCTCATGTTAAGTGAGAGTTACAGCATACACATTATTTGGATATCTTCTGGTTATTTTTGCTGTAAAGTTGTCTCAAATCTAGCTTTTATGTCAAAACTGGTTATCAGAATTTCATGTTTGTCTCTTTCAAACCTTTGAGACTGGATATTTTTATTACCTACACTAATGTCAAATTCTGTTGTTAAATATTCTTTGACTCAAGACTACCTGCAAATTGTACAGATTGAATAATTACACCTCTAATTTCTCCTCTCTGGACTGTTGTGAATGCTGAGGTATTTTAGAGGAGGTGATTGATATTGTGTAGCCAGTCCCAGAAAGGATTGTATCCATGATCTCTGAGTGTGCCATATCTGAGTAATTTTTCAAGTCATTCTTCATACATTCTAATATGTTTATTGCTTTCCTAATCATACTCAAACATGGGAAAATTATCAAAATAATATATATTATCTCTCAGCTCTCTAGTCAGTTAATTTAGATGCCTTTGAAATGTGTTAGTAATCTAAACTTTTCCTCCATTAATTTTTCAATTGACTGTATCCTTGTCTATGATTTTGTCATAAAATATACTGAACTAACATGATCAGTTTTGGGGAAATTTTGAAATACAGCATGTTGGTTTCTCTGACCCTTATGTGCAGAGAAACTATATATCAAACATTTTAAATAATTTTAAGGAAACCAATATCCCATCCAAAAAAAAGCAAGAGGTGAAGAATTTTTTTTTAAAAAGTACTATGGGTACTGCCAAGTACCCATTCTGGTTTTTCATATGCAATGATGAAATCATTTAAATTTTAAACGTTTAGAGTAAATATCAACTCTATTTAAAAAGATTTATTGTTTTATGAATGATGAACCTCTTTTGAGATCACTGTCGGCAAAATAACATGGTACTGTACGTTCAGTGTTGCTTTTTATGTAGATTACCTACCTAAAACACATAGAACTGTTTGGAAATAGGCACAACTATCCAAATTCTGTGGGCTGATATATGAAATGCTTTAAGACATTAATGCTAGGACATGTGGGATCCATGTTTATGAATAAGTTTGCTACATTTGTGTCGATTGGACTATTTGTTTTTCCTCTGACAATGAAGGTTCAGTCTTTTGGTATCAAGTTTTTTCACCTCCATAGTACTCAAAGTTAGCTGGCCCTGTAGAAGGGGATACTTTTTGAAAACAGTTTCTGCTTAAATATTTCCACAATTGTGTTGCTCCAGACTTCTTTTATACAAGGTAATTGATTCTCTAATGTAGAATTAATTGAATGTGGATACATCTACTTCTTAAGCAATGAAAACCTAAAAAGAATAAAAATAGCAGTAGAACTCTTGGTTATTTCAGAATTTAATTTGTAGATTAATTCATATTTTTTTTGTATTTCTATTTTCCTTGCAGTATTTATGTACATGTATTCTTCCTCAGATTCATGTGAAGTTGACATGTAAGTACAAGTGTCAACATATGACTTAACAAAGGATAAAATTTTAGGAAAGAATGTAATACCTTAATACCTTGATCAAAGATAAGGAATATCTCATAGTTTTAATGTTAATTGAAAAAAAAATATTTTTAATTTTAGAATTATTGTGCTTACTCAAACTTTTTTTTGTGGCTATATATAGCCCAGTGTTCATCTGTTCCCTGCAGAATCCTGATTAGGCAAGTATATATTAAGTGCAAAAACTGCCTGTTCTTAAAGAAGACTGTACCTGTCATTGAGACAACCAATTTTGCAGCTAATGTAAAAACTTCACAGGGATAGATTATAAAAAGAACAAAGATTCTTGTGATGACAGAGCATTCCACTAATATATCAAACCTGAAACTAATGATTAACTCCATTCTTTATTGGATAATTTTTAATGACTTTTAGTATAGCTTCAAGACATAACACATACAGTCATTTTCAGATTTCTCATTTTTATAGCCATCAGCAGACTATATCTTAATGGCATTCTGAAAAAGAATGATAAAGGAGTTAGAAAAGTGGCTGAAATGGATTTCTTTACCCACAAACTGTGGTATATCTGACTCTGCAGTCTAAGGTAAAAAGCACAAACCAGAGTAAGAGTCAAATGTCCATGAGTTAAAAATGCCCTGTGTGATATAAGAACATGTACAATAAGATGGAGTGTTGCACAGATACAACACTTCAGCTATATAATGTTATTTACCCTCCATAGGTTTTACTAACTTAGACAGATTATTTTGAATACTAAAACATGAGTAAAGTTAAACACGGGTATTTTTTCTTCCAGTTGTGAAATTAACAGGGGTGTTCAAAGCATGTTCAGGTGATACTCACGTTCCACTGACCAGCCTTTCTTTTAATTTTACTCTTCTCACCATAATATCTCCTAATCAAAATAATTTAGATTTTAATCATCTGACCTTTCCTCTTATCACATTTTCAACTCTCAGCACAATGAATCTGTGGTGATTGAAGTTTTTGTTGTTTGGTTTGGGGGTTTTGGGGGAGAATTTCTTGTGGGAGGGGTTAACTTTTTTGCTCTATTTTATTTTGTTTTGTGTCTCAAATGTGTTTTAATACCCTGAGATATTAAGATAAGTATCTAGAATGAACAGTCACCTAACCCACTGGTCTGTTTCTTAAAAATTACGTATGTCACTAATTTATAGGACAGATAAAATTTGGCACTTTTTGCCAAATTTCTCACTCAGGAACATCATGTATATTCTGTCTCTGCATCGTTCTCTACATTCAGTTTATAGATGGAAGATCGAGACGGTTATGTCAATACTAACACAGCAGTCTATTGGTTGTATTTTAACAAAACCTTTATTTTATATGCCAGTAAAAAGAAGTGATATCAATGGAGAAATATAGTAGGAATTAGAAAGAAAATACATTAGATTATTATTGGTGTATTCTTTGGAGGAGAATAGCCAAATCAGTGGCAAACAGTTCACAAAAGTTCATGTTGAGAATGATAAAGTGTGATTGAATGAATCAATGCTGTATTTTAAATAGAGTTGTGACAAAGGATTTTACATTCAGGAAGTCAGACCTACCTATTTATATGTTATTCAAGCAGTGGAAAGCTGCTAACTCAGTTGCTTCCTGTCATCCCTTCTAATCTTACTACCCCTTTTAAATTTAACGAAAATCCCTGAATTTCATTCTCCAAGAGCTGAACTGCTATTCAACTGTTCTACCTTGTTATAATGTCCATAAAATGTCACATTTTTGAATTAAGCTCTGTAAAACATCAGCTGACTTTGACTTGACTTGATTACATTCTAAGTTGTACAATGTGTAGGAAAATCGCCCTTAGCTGTGTGACTTAAATCCATCAAGGGAATAGCCCTCATCAGGTTCTTACAGTCACTCTTAAGGATGGAAAGAAGAGGAGCAGATCTGTCCTTGTACTCCTATTAAAAATGTATGAATATAAATCTGGTAGGAACTGGAAACTGAACATGGAATCACTGTTCTCTTTCCAGGCTGAGATCTACAACAGGTGCAGGGATATGTTAAGACTTCTACAGAAGGAGGTTATTCTTCTATCCTATTTTATCCTTTTATCCTGTTCTTGTTCTTAAAAACCAAAAAAACCCAACAGAATGTTTTCATGAGTTAGATTTAGAAACTAACATTGCTGCCAAAAAGAAGTTGAGAATAGGCATTTTGCAAGCCTTCCTGAGACTACTTTCTTCAAAAAAATTAAAATTTTCTTCTAAATTCCCAACTTTGTCTTCAGTGTAAAAATGAAATTACATCAGTTTAGGAGAACCTAGAAGAAAATGATATTCTGAATTAACATGTAATCAATATAATGCACATTACATTTATTAAAACTAAAACTAAGTGTAGAAATTGCCATTTACTTGGTAATAAGCTTTTTTTATACAGAAAGACTGAAAAAATAATTGGAGAAAGATCAGTACGAGGATGCTGGAGATAGGGGAGGCAAGTGACCAAGACCTGTGTTGGGTAAAATAGTTTGGGAGAATATGAATACACACAGAAACTCTGTGGAAACTTCAAGTAATTTATGAAAGGTTATTACCTGACAGTATTGCAAAATTGGCTTTAGCTTTTTCCTGTATGCTCTGCTATGTGATATTTGCTCTTTCATTTGGATTTTTTCCAAATGCAGTATATGAATCCCAATAGTTTTCTCAGAAATAATATTTCGGTTAGTTTTGTTCTGAACAGTGGTCTCCAATTTATTCTTGTTTGTCTCTTTCTGCTTCCTTAACTAGCACAGATCTACTACCGATTAAAACACAGAAAATAAATCAAATATTTTTAACTCTGATTTTTTGAATCTTATTCTAATAACTTCTAGATTTGGGGGTTTTTTTTAACTACCTAAGTATTTTTCTAAACTCATTAATTGTTCAGCTCTTAAACGATATTTGTTTTGGTGGAAGATTTCCCTGTTTTTAAATAGTTGGATCAGAATATGCCAATAACTGAACAGCAGATGGAAATGTACATTGAGATCTAGCTACACTGTCCTAACTTGAGGCACCTATAAAGAGTCCTAAATGTCAATGTCATTTAAAGGCACTCTCTTTCTATTTCATGATACAAGGAATTTAGATGCTCAATTTACACTCCCTCAAATATTACTAGTGCTGTTAATACATACTGTATAATAGAAATAAGTTCTGTTTAACCACTTGTTTAAAAGTTTTAGGCCTAAATTCATTTTTATGTGCTCCATTTTGTGGTTGATATGAATTCTTTTCATTATTTTCTGAATACAGTTATTTCCATTCTTTATAGATGCAGTTCATTGGTGAAATAACTAACTCTGTTTTTTTTTGCCAACAGTTAATTTTTGTAACTGTTGGATTTCACATGTTGTGGCAGCAGTTGTCATTGTTAGACACTAATCCCTGGTTTTGTTGTGCAGATGTATGTGTGCATCCATATTTATATCCCCCTGCAAAGGTCACACTCCTTCCATGTATGACCAAATGTTCATAGAAAACTGCATGACTTTAGCACGTTATCTTTATGAATGTCTTAATTACCATGTGTCTATGCATGCCATAACTACATCCTCACTAAAATGCTACTGCATAGCTTACAATAGCACTTTTCTAAAAAATGTGATTTTTACATAGGTTGAATTTTGGCTAGCCAGACCTCTCGTACCTAGTTACAATTAAATCACTCTTATTCTTTTCTAAAGCCAACATGTGTCCTAGTCTTCTTACTAAGTTTTACCCAGGGTATGCTTTCACCCAGGGTGAAATACCTATGAAGTATAGCTGAGCCAAGTTCAGAGGGCAAGGAGAAATTCCTGCTGTATGTCTTTTCTGATGAACCAGTGAAAGCAAGCAGATGCAGAACTTAAGTTCTTGATAGGGAAGATGTGTGCTAATGTCTTTACAAACAATTCCATGGGTGAAGGTATGGGTGCCTTTGAAATGGGTCTTAATATCTCCACTAATTCCAAGCAGCAGGTTTGTTACCAAGCCCGGAAAGCTTGGCTCCCGAAATGGACAAGTGGGTGTGCACAAGCCTGAGTTTCTGAGCTTTGGGGTAAAATGGCAGGTTCAAGGGTAGACATGTGGTAGGTGGTTTGGGAAGGCTAGCGCCTTCCCAAAGATTTGGGACACCAAAGATTTGCCAGCGCCCCGGGGTGCAGCCCAGAGGCTCACGGAGGAACCGAGGAGCCGCTGCAGGAGCTGTGCAGGGCACTGGCGGGAGCACCTGGCAGCTTGTGAGGGGTCACCCGAAGCCTGTAGGCCCTGGCAGCTGCAGGGGCTCCTCGGTTCCTCCGTGAGCCTCTGGGCTGCACCCCGGGGCGCTGGCACCTCTTTGGTGTTCCTGTCTGCCACCTCCGTGCTTGCCAGTGGACAATGGCCCACCAGACAGCCACGGCGGCCAGCAGCAGCACAAGAACAGCCATCGGGACGCCACCATCACACATGGCTACGGCACGTCCCATGGCAGCTGAACTGGCAGCTGTGGGGCCAGGCGCAGCTTCTCTAGGCATGATGATGTGACAGTGGTAACCTTCCCAGTACCTCAGCCAGTGGGGAAAGGGAGAGAGCTCCGTGCGGCCGGGAGCTCAGGATGAACGGAGGCTGCGCCCTCTGAAAGGTGGAGAGAGGAAAGCCGACGGGCGAGCGTCCCGGTGGATTCTCTCCCTTTATTCGGATGAAGTTACGGGGCTCTGCTGTCTCCTTTATAGACACTGGCTTTTCATAGAGGGATTTTCTGTACATTCTTCTCCAAGACTTCTTTGCTGCCAATAGAAGGCAATGATTTTTGAAATGTTGGGGGAGTATTTGGATGAATAAAAGGCCAAGGATCTGACTGTGAAAATGACCCTATTTATCAACACTATGATTAGTAAGGAATTGGTTCCCTTGATCTCTTAGAGTTTTGCTTCCTTTGGCCAGTATATCCCCATCATTTGCACTATCAGCTCTGTTCGCTGAAGGGCAGGTGCTGGGGACTCCACAGGTGCAGGTGTCCCGGGGTGCAGCTGCGGTTCTGGCTGAGCCCGCACCTCACCGCCAGGCTGGGGCCTGCAGGAGACATGGCAGGAGCCGGGAGCTCAGCGGGAACAGCGACACCTTCGTGCCCTTGGGCTGGGGAGCTTTGACAGCCCAGGGCATCCTTGGCTCAGGGTCCCTCCTTGGAGGCACCAGCTCGGGCTGTTTCTGCGCTGTTTTTTGTCCCGAGCCCTATGAATCCATGCCGTGACAAACCTGGGAGCGATGCGGTGAGAAGCTGCTCTGAGCCTGGGCAGGCGGTGTGAGGGAGGCTGGCGGGAGACCCTCGGGTCACTGGAGCCACCGCTGTGCATTGGGCATCAGCCAAGCCGAGGAGGCTGCTGGTGTTGGGAATGGAACTGAGACTGTCTTGTGAGACTGGGAAGTTTCCTGAACAGCAAGCAGCATGCCTTTTATCCTTACTGCAAGATTTACACTTCTTTTATTCATGACCGAAACCTTTTTACCATTCTCTGTAACTGTACTACACAATACTTTTTATTTTAAAAATGAAGTAAAATATGCACATTTAGGCAAGAAAGTACAGTTCTGATAATTTAGATAACACAGATTATAGAATCTTTCTGGGTTCAGTTTAAACTAAGGTGTTCGTATTAACATTTGAACATGAAGAAAAGTATTAAATCATAGAATTATAGACTAGCCCAAGTTGAAAGGAGCACATAAGGATCATTGAGTCCAACTCCCCATCTTGAACTAACTAATGATCTAAAAATTGCCAATACTGGATATTCTGCCACGTACCTTTATATGCAACTGCCACTGTTTCCATCACTCATCTCTTCTTATCTTGGATGCCATCTTCCCCATGTTGGATGGGGAGTTGAACTGGATCTAAATGATCTGGTCCATGTAATTTTTCTTTTGTAGTCCTTATTTTTAGTTATTTATTCTTCAATCTCTTCAACATAATTCTGAATATTTAGAAGCTAAATCTAACTTGGAAAAAATCATACAGCAAGCAACCACACACCCTGACATTTTGGTTGTTCCTGTTGTTTGAAGGGAGACTTTCTCTGTGGATCTTGTTTTGTAACTTCAAAATGGGTATATTCAACTGATGGAAAAATGTAATTACTGTCCTTAAGATAATTTATCACCAAACTACATTTGTGACATCAGCCATTATGAGGTCTAATGCATGTAATTGGCAAATGTGTTTGCATCGCATACTTTATTCTAATTGATATCTACCATATTGCTGCTGACAGCATTTCAGCATGATGAATGCTTTTTGCCAAGAGCTAATACTACTTTACTGAGGTAGTCATACATGGACACATTGTAGTGAAGATACAGAGTAAAATTCACTATGGTTTTTTGCTGCTCAGGTGTCTAGTCACCAGTTCTGAAAAGTGAGGCTTTGACATGCATCAAGTAGATTTGTAACAGTTTGACAATGTCACTTCTGTGGGTTTGTGCAGTATGCCAAAAGAGAACCATTGAACTAATGAAAGGTTACTATGTACTTTGAAGCACTGAATGTAATTCATGCAAGTCAGAACTTTATACATTAAATCGCTGAAGAAAAATGTTTCACTTAAACTATTAGACATTTTCTCCCCTGTAATAAGATTACACTTTGTCATCAGTACTCATGCAAGAGGACAATGAAAATTAATTTTATGAGTTAGTGAAGGCCATAAGAGACTTTCTGAAGCCATTAAATAGTCAACATACCTACTACAGTGACATCATGTCAAATCATAAAGAGTAGCCTGTCATTCTTGGTGAACTAAATCATGATGTACTCTTGCATCTAGGCAAAGGTCTTCAGTAATAAAGATAAAATAACTGTAGTGTTAGTGAGATCAGGATGTTTATATTTGGTGTCTTGGCTATAATTAATTCACCCTAAAATCTTTAGAGGAAAAGAAAGTTAGTGAAACACACTAGTACTGTATTGAAGTGGTTGTTCAGTTCAGATAAAAATGTATATTGGAAGTGTAAATTACATTAAATTGACACAATACAGTAAACATTAAACCATGACAGCTACGCATTAGGCCTCTTTTTATAGACATTTAATAAAAAAGTCTTTTGTTAGCATAATTTCCAATACTCCTTTTTACCTATATATTAAGGCATATTTTCTCCTTCTGCCAGAGTTCCTGGAAAATTCTTGCTATACATGATATAAATCAGTCTAAATTGTAAATTTAAATTAAAGCAAAGTATTACTTCATAATTTGAAGGTGCTGTTAGTTTCAAGTGTATTTTAAATCACTTTTCACCATGTTCTTCTTTGCAATTTGCAATGATCAAGAACTTAACTTTGAAAAAATTTAACTTTGTTTCTTTTTAATACACCTTTTAGATTCATTAGCTAAAAGCCAGTTCAAACCACTGTGCTTGAATTATGTTATCCATGGTAGAAGAAGTATTCTGGATTCATCAGTCATACCTGGATTTGATTGAAAACTTACAAGGGAAAGAAATGGCTAGAAACTTCCCTCCTGTTTTTCATAAAAGGTTTAATTTAGAGAAACATATTTATTTTAATAAGCTCTAAGAGTCTACAAGTAAGGATTGTTAATTTTTTTTTCTGGGTGTTGGGTAGCAAGCCTTTTTCACGAGTCCTCATATCATGCTTATAATAAGATATTGATTAAATTGCTATTGCTTTAACTCTCTTGCTAGGCAGCATTAACTGCATCATAAAATCATAGAATCATTAAGGTTGGAAAAGAGCTCTAAGGTCATGAACTTCATGAACTCTTTATGGTGTCATCTCAGCATACATATATGTATCTCTTACAATGTACGTGTTGTTTAAAAGCTCTTCTGTATGGTTTTATAGTATCTATGTGTGAGGTATGTGGGCTTCCAGAGACCTCATATAGCACATGAAGAATTCAGGAAGTGTGACGTTTAACTGTGCAGCAGTAAGATGTATGATTAGATTTTTCATATATAGAATATTTAGTATTTTCAAGCAATTAATGTGAATTTACTTTTCACCTTAAGATGACAATTTTTTTCAGGTTCATGCTTCTTTACGGCATTTTCTCATAGATCTTATTGGAAGTGAGCTTCATATTTTTACCATAGTCGTTTGGACATAATTTTTCTAGAGATGCCATTTTTTTAATAACATACACCGTACAAATAAGCTGTTGGAAAATGAAATAATATCCTTAAAATTTTAAAAGGCAAAAAATGATAGCAACAATAAATACGATTTTATAAAACTCTGAAAATGTGTTACTTGCTCTGTGAATGATATATCTGTAACCAAATAAAATGTGTCTGAAGGTTTCCTTAAGTATCTGCATGGAAAACAATTGAAAAAATTGTAAGAAATCATCAAAGAAGGTATTTCTATGAAATCTAAGCAAATTTAATTTTTTTAGCATTTTGCTAAAATAAATAGCAACTATTTTCAAATTTTAAATGACACAGTTTCTCAAATTTGTCATCTGGTTTTTCTACAATACAATCCGTAACTTGTGTGTGTCCATTCCAGACAACAATAAGTATTGGCAAAGAAATTTAGTTTTCTATTTTAAATGTATAATTGCTATATTACATAGTTTATAGGACAGTGAAGTTGGTCAGGTATGATCTGTTCAGGCAAGAAATGTCTTCTATGAATACCTGGTCTTCAACTTTTCTGGGGACACAGTTAAGGATGGCCAGCCTGTAGTTCCTTGGATCTTGCTTTTGCTTGTTGTAAAGAGGAGCACGGCAGCATCTGCCTTCAAGTAATCAGAAACATTTTAAAAATGTATGAAAAATTTATTAAATGCAATTTAATAAGTCCAAGTGCCGAATCCTGCACTTTGGTCACAACACCCCCCTGCAACGTTATAGACAGGACGGTGTGGTGGACAGTACCCAGGCAGAAAGAGACCTGGGAGCGCCGGTCAACAGCTGACTGAGCATGAGCCAGCTCTGTGCTCTGGTGGCCAAGAATGCCAAGGGCATCCTGGCCTGGATCAGGAATGGTGTGGCCAGCGGGAGTAGGGAGGTCATTCTGCCCCTGTACTGGGCACTGGTGAGGCCACACCTTGAGTGCTGTGTCCAGTTCTGGCCCCTCAGTTTAGGAAGGACGTTGAGATGCTGGAGCGTGTCCAGGGGAGGGCAACGAGGCTGGTGAGGGGCTGGGAACACAAGCCCTGTGAGGAACAGCTGAGGGAGCTGGGATTGTTTAGCCTAGAGAAAAGGAGACTCAGAGGTGACCTTATCACTCTCTACAACTTCCTGAAGGGTGGGTGTGGTCAGGTGGAGGTTGGTCGCTTTCTGCAGGCAACAACTGACAGAATGAGAGGACACAGTCTCAAGCTGTGCCAAGGGAAATAAAAGTTGATTATTAGGAAAAAGTTTTTTATGGAAAGAGTGATAAAGCACTGGAATAGCCCACCCGGGGAAGTGGTGGAGTTAGCATCCCTGGATGTGTTTAAAAAAAGACTGTATGTGGCACTTGGTGCCATGGTCCATTTGAGGTGTCAGAGCATGGGTTGGACTCAATGATCTTGAAGGTCTCTTTCAACCTAGAAATTCTATGATTCTGTGAAAAAGGACAGGCAGTCTCACAGAGCCATCTCCATGAACACCACTGGGGATGCCGTGCACCAGGGCCATAAGTCTAAGTGGGTTAGGTAAGTGGTCCACTCCTCTTTTGTCTCCTGTAGGTGATGCTTCATGTCTGGAGAATCTCTTCAGAAGCTTAGGGACCCTGGAGGCTTGAAGAGAAGCCTTACCAGTGGAAAAAAGGTGTGGAATACTGCTGCTCTTTGCACATGGCTTGTCTCTAGACCTGCTGTTGCACAGGACAGTGGCAGTCACCCCCTGATGCCGCCTCCCTGCCCCTGGTGTGCGACTGACCGCTCCCAGCCGCAGCTCCTGGCAGCCTTGCCCTCCTGCACACACCCAGCGTTCACAGCTACTCCTGGCAAAGCCAGAGCCAGTACACCTTGTCCTGCCCTCCCCTGCTCTCCCCCATACTGCCGTACTTCCCCGCACTTCCCTTCCTCACTGCAAGGCTTTTAGGAGATTGGAAAGTTTTCTAGGCGGGATGTGTTTTCTCATGGATGAGGAAGTAATAGAGTTTAAAAAGCTCCAGACTTGGAAAAAGAGTGTGTGAGGGTGTGTTTGGTGTTGGTATTTTTTTTTCTTTTAGGTTTTATTTATTTATTTGATTTATTTATCTATGAGCTTTGTGAGTGATGTTGAGTAGAAGCCAAGGCATGTGCTGCTGGAAGATAAGAAAAATAAGGCAAAAAGGGAGACTGGAATGAACAGATAATGTTCTGACACATTTGATAGATACTCCTTATCTGGGATGTTATTATCATGGAAGTAGTAGAATTACAGGGCTGAACTGCTTTTCTTAGGGTCATTTTATATGTTAAGGGTGGGATATTACAGAGCAGAGAAGCCAGACAAAGTCTTACGAAAAAAATTAATCTAGTACTTAAAATGAGATACAGATGTTAACATAGTCTCACCAGGGATGGCTGATATTTCTCATTGCTTTCATATGCCAAAGGGACAACTATCTCAAGGCTTTGTTTAAGCAGCACATCTGTTTTAGACATATTGTCCTGTTTTAAACTTTTGTTAAACAGTGGACTGTATTTTTTATTGATAATCCTCTGAAAATATACACTGCCCATTATGGCTTGTGGAAAGTTGTAGTCCCTAATTTTCATCCTATATTAAAGAAAGCAGATTAATCTTATAGATCAGAGAGGATGAAGTGTTGAAAAGAAGAGGCAGAAGGGTGCAACTGAGCTGGAGTAGCAGAGAAACTGAAAAATATGGGCAACAAAGACATAAAAAATCATTTGCTGCAGTGAACATGTAGTTCATTAATTTATTCCAGAGGAACAGCATCCTCCACCAGTTTCTGTGACAGCATAAAGGAACACGTGAGAACTTGCTTTTAAGTTCAGCTGGTTAGGAAAATCAGCTGAGGAATAGGCTATGTCATGTGTACATATGTACACATTTGGTTTACTGAGACCTCCCTGTATTATCTTTCCTGTAACCTGGCAGAGGTGAACCTGGGTAAATGAGACACTTGTTTTGAGTGATCTTAGATTTATCTGGTTTTGTCTTCTGTGTTCTTTCCTGTAATTAAAATACTTTCCATGATCTAATGTATACACTTTTTTATTTAAAGAGCTTCACCCAGCAATCTAATACAGATGTCCCAAAACAGAAACATCCATTCTGAAAATTAGTTGTATTTAAAAACATAACAGACTGAATTTTCATTTTTAAATATACTCAGAAATTTGGAAAATCCCTTCTGTGCTTAAAATTAGCTCTAGCTGAACAGCTAAGGATGTTTTTAAAGGAAATCTTCACAGAAGATCAAAGGAACTGGTGGGACAAATATACATGCAATTATGTAAAAACTTAAAAATTAAACATAAACAGTTAATTACCTATCTCACATTCTGTTAGCCTCTTTGTGTGAGGTAAGAAGTGTCATTTCCATCCTAGCTGACTCTGTATAGAAAGTAGTGGAAGATTCAGGCATTGTTCAGTAACGGAATTTCAGATATGTGATGTTAGAATCCAATGATTTTAGTAAATATAACAAATTAATTACACAAATTGTTACAAAAAAAATTACACAAATAATTACAAAAAAATGATGAACTTATAAAACTAAATATGAATTATCTAACTGTGAGGTTAAGCTCAACTAGAAATAAAGAACTGTCTTTTCTTTGGGTCTCACGTGCTAAGATTATTTGATTTACAAAGCCGTAAGATACGCATAAAGGAATAAACCTTTATGTGATGTTTAGCTTGTTGTATTCAAGAACTTAAAGATGGTGAAATTTCAAAGGCTCAGAAAAAGGGCTGACAGTAAGACCTGAAGAAATATCCAAAGCATTGTGCATAATTGTCTTACCTGAATTTCCCTGAGGGACCTGAAATTATCAAACTGTTCTTTCTATGCATCTGCAAGAGATACTGAGATTGAACAGCATGGATTTCTAGTCAGTCCCTGTTTGTCTCTTCAAAAACTGCAGAAAGCCTTAAGGGTTAGGAGATATGCCTTTAATTTTGTAAACTGCAGTTTTGATAATTATGCATGGCATCCTTTTAAGCAAGCACTAAGTAGGAAAAATTAACAGCACAAATGCAAGATGGGGGATTCCCTCTAATGCTTCAGAGAAGAATATGGGGACAGCATATTTTCCATGCCATACTGTTACATGCGTGGCCAGTTCCAGATTTTTTGCTTTCTTACACAAGTGTTTTCCTTCCTTTCAGCAACAGCAGAGCTGAAGATGTGCTAAAATGGCTGGCAGACATCTTTTAACAAATCTGAAAACACTTCATGCCTCTATCACCATTTATGAATTTGAGGCATGTAAAACATTTCTGTTTTTTGGTTGATAGTGTATAGCAAAAGCACAAGGCATAGAAACTGCTGAAACAAGATCCTCTTGAGCTCTACAGATCTTTAGGAGCATAACGTGTAAGGATTCAGTAAAACATGGATGCTCAAGCTGTATAAGTTTCTAAAAGGACAAAATAAATCTACCTGGTTATTGATCATTCATTAAATTAAATATTAAAGGCATCAAAAGAAGACTCAACCAAGTTTATTCAACCTAAAAAATGGAAAGAATGAGGGTGGCAATATATAAAATTGTTGAGAAAGGACACCAGCATAAACTGATTTAGATATGACAAGAAGTAGGAGGGAATAATTTGCAGCAAAACCTAGATGTAAAAAAATAAAGTAAGAATGGTTATCTGCTGGGGTAGTTTTAATTTTTTTTTTTATTTAGGGAGTGGTACAACTTTGACTTCAGCTACTTAAAGTGAGTAGTACCAGTCCTTTTCAGTACTGGTTTGGACGTGAAGATACGTCTGAACCCTGCTCCCTTTAAGAAATACCGAAACAGTCCATCTTAATGCCTTATTTCGCCTCTTCTGCTTTCTGTAGAATTCTGCCAAGTGTGTAAATAAGAATCAGAAGGAAGAGAAGTTGCTCCTTCTGTTTCTACTGAAAGACAAAAATTATGAATTAACTCTACTATTAAATAAACATGACTATTTACTTCATATGTTCTATATACTCTGGTTGTCCTACATGCTGAATGGAAACATGGTTGCGCTGTTTTGGATGGCTGGATCAGTTCCCTCTGTGGTCATTATGTTTCTCCTCTCAGGCTACCAGATGGCTGTTTAGGTGTAATGATAACATCTGTTTGATTCTATTTGACAGTCATGAGATTGGAGAGTTTTGGAATCACTTGGGTACTACAGAATTAAATGAAGATAAAATTAAAACTTTTGTCTTCTCTAATTCCATATTGTTGAATAATCATATGGACTTAAATTATTGTTTGACGTGTTTCATTTTTTCATTTCTAATAATTTGGCTTATGTTATTTTCTATATTTAGTTGTACTGACTCTTTACTGGTTACTTCCTAGGTGTAGCTACAGAAAGATAGAAAATTCTTCACAGAAACAGAACACACTCTGGATTTTCTTCTGATGTGCAGACTACACAGATTGGGGCATTGAATTCTTTTGCAACACCACCTTCCTGTAAGTAGGCTCAATCAGTGAGAAACATATTATAAAATTTTGTTGGGTTTCTGTTGAATTTAGTACTTTACAAGGAAAATGGCTAATTTAGTATTCTGCCAGAGAAACACTTGCAAATATTTATGTTTTTGTTTATATCACATAAGGAAGAACAATGTGAAGACTTAAAGTTTGTTCTGGTGTTCCTCCACTGCATTTTCTGAAATTCATATTGAGGAAGGAAATTAATGAGTCACAGGTGTTATTAGTCAGCTTTTGGAAATGGTAACTCTGTACACTGTGGGAGATGAATTTGTAAGGCAAGAAAAGCAAGAAATAGAATTGTAACATGAAGGGATTATAGAGGTATCTGTATTTGTTGTTATCAACTTCTCTCTGTGTCACTAAGATAACAAATAGTCATAGTCTCTTCCAGCTAGAGATACACAATATGAACACTAACAGACAGCATAAACATTGTCCATGGCCATTCTTGTCTCTGTGCCTCATAGTTATTATCAAGAGACACAGAAATATAGTTTTGAGATGGTCAGAGTGATAGTCTAAGGATGTGTTGTGATTAGCAATATTGAATATTTCTTAATTTGGATTTTATCACTATTACAAGCTGTGATATAAATCTCCTTATTGTTATGGGAAGGAGTGGATATTTTGAGATATTTTAAATTCATGAAATATTCAGGTTTATAAATTAAGGCCTTCTTTTGGCAGCAGGTGTTTGGATTGACATAGTAGTTTTCTGGATTCAGAGTTATAAGTTCTGCATACAAAGTAACAACTTTTTGGAGTTATTGTGATTTATTAATGTAAAGAAAATTTCTAAAAAAAATTGTATTGGCTTATTTTATAGGCTACCATTTTATATTGTTGAAATGTGTAGATATGTGAGTTCTCCTAAATGATAAAATATACATGGTGCTGATTAGGGAATGATATAAAGCTTCTAAAGAAGTTTGACTCTTTGAAACTCAGATGTTGATGTTGACTGGAATATTCAGTGCAAAGGAACTAAAATAGGGGTCCAAAATGATGAAAAAAAAAAATTTTGCTGTATTGAGCATTTAACTGGTCATTGTCAAACATGCCAGTGTCATTTGTGCACTTTATTTTCTGTCATATCATAACATATTTGCATCTACTGAAACAGCTCTTGAATAGTATCTCCAAAAGAATTGTATTGTTGTTTTGTTTGATTTTTTCACTTAAAGTTGACGTTTTTGCAGGGACCTAGGGCATGTAGCTTAATCTGTTTCTTAAATCTCTACTGCATTGAATAGTTAGTCTTTGTAGCCTAGTTTTGTGATTCGGAAATAGGAAGTCATGTTTTGAGATCAGGCAGTGTAAGGTTACATTAGTGCTCTTTTGTTTATCTTCACTCATTACATTTGAACCCTCTGTAAGGACTGGAATTTGAGAATAGGGAGAAGTCTTGCTATGGTGTTTCTAAAACTTGTATGGAAAAGAAAGCTGAGCAGAGGGGAGGGAGGTATAAACTGGCTGACTCTCTGTAGAGTAAGCTTAAACTGCAGTACATGGGGGAGTGAAAATTGCAGTTGTCTCTTACGGGAGAAACTTCATTCAGAGCTCAACACTCTCTCACATGCTAGAAACATCCCACTGTAAGATGTAGATTTGTCAGAAACAATGTTTCTCATACTTCCAGAAAATTCATGCCTCTAATGGCCACCATGAACAGTTTGTAATCCTTTTCAGCTTGGGTATTCAAAACCAGAGGAATTCTGATATATCTATAAACACAGGGAGATGCAGCTGGGGAACTGCCTGGGTGCATTCAAATGAATGAAGTAGTGGCCTCTTGTTCTCAGCTTTCTGTTTGGTGTTTTAGGTATGTTTGCATTATTTCAGTGTGCTTTTAATGGCACAGTTTTTTTTCAGTGCTAAGCATTTGTATATAAAAGAATTGAAGTTCATACAATAAACCATAGTTCAATTTACTAGAATGTGTACATTGGCTCATTTATGAGTCACTCTTGCATGACTTGTGCAGCAGTATTCCACATGATAATTTAGGAAGTATACAGTAATTGGCATATAATAATATTGAAACAGATTGCCCAATACATTTATTTCTTGGATAAAAACTGATCAATTTTAATTTGTCGAATTCTATACTGCTTTCTCATGGAAGTGAAAGTATATTTATTAAAACAGTAATGACTGTGAAGCCTAGTGTGGTAAAATTTGATAATTTCTTTTGTCAAAGAAGCAAATCATGAAATTAACTTAAGAGTAATTGTTAAATTTAAAGTGCAAGGTAGTGGGAACACAAAAAAAGCTTTATGATGAGTTTTTGTCAATCTGTATAATTTTTCAGTTAAGCAGTCATAAATCAAGGAATATTGTATTTTTTGAGGCTCATTAAAGAGACATTATACATTAGAATTGTGAGGCAGTCAGCATAATGAAATGATGAATGCCTATAACTATCTGTATGTAAATGATGTGAGACAGATTTGCTGGTGCTACAGAGGAGAATAGCAATCTATTTGACAGTTCCCTGTAGGTGCTACTTCTGGATACAACTGACAGATGTTAAATGTAAACCTCTTCAACAGCAAGCACTTATTAGCACTCAGTGGGGAAAAAATGGCAATATAGAATAAGACAAATAGCAGATAATGCCATTTAAATAACTTTTTTCTTATGAAGCTTTATTGCCAATATGTTGCAGTCTGGAAGGTTGGATTTTTGTTTGTTTTTTATTGGAAAAGCCTAGGTAAGTAAGAGAACATTTTGGAATTTAGAAAATTGTAATTTGAAACACTTAAGAAAATTCACTCAGTATTATGACTTGATAGAAAATCTGAGTATGTGCCCTTTTATCAACACACACTTATTTTGAAATCTTATTTGGTAAATACTTGTTGAATCATTGTGATAAATGTCAGTACTGGGTGTTTTAGCTGACTTTATCAAATTAGTTTTAATTGTTGTTTCCTTTCTTTTTCTCCTCCCATGATGAAATAGAAAATGCTAGCCTTTCAGATTTTTTGTTTTAGTGGAAAAAGACCCGAAGTAGTTAATGATACCTGGTTAGCAACAGCAAATACTTTTAGGACATTTAATGGTTTCATTTCCAGGGTATTTGTCTCAGTCCTAGCCTGAAATGCTACTCCTAGAAGTATAAAATATTAATCCGTGTAAGATTCACAATAATACAACTCTTCAACAGAGAGCAGCATTAAAATAGTTCAGGAAACTATCAAAACTACTTGATTTATTTCTAATCCTACTTTGTAATAGATTAGGTTAGGGATTTATATTTCTTTAAAGAATGAATCTAGGCACATGAATTGATTTTTAAAATTGTCAAAGCTTACTTTAAAGCTTTTTATTTTTTGAGATAGCCTGTCCTTAATGATTTTTTTTTTTTTTCTACCTGCCAGCCAAGCTGCTGCTTGAAAGGGTAGAGATTAAACCAACACTAAGAGTGATGCAGTGTCCACATGTTCAGATGGCCTTATGTCTTTTAGTATTATGAAATCTCGAACACTGTGTGTTTTTTCCTTGTTATCTTTTGTCAACTGTTTAACACTACCTTGTGTTGCTTGCACTAAATCTTTTTGGAATTTACTGTTTCACTGCACCACTGCAGATTTGTAATCCCCTTTCATGGTGTTAAATTATCAGGCACATATGCACTGTGTCTAACTTAGTGAATATATTTATTGTTCCCAGGCTACTGTGCTTGCTAATTTGTTTCTTTATTGCTTTGCCTTAAATTAGGGAATAATCTCTCTCTCTTTCCTGAGTTCTTAAAGGAACAGTTAAAGTTTATTCTCTTGGTTTTTTTTGTTCTTAGTTCTCACTGTCGCAAATTAAATCTAGATTATTTTCTTCATGTAGATAGATACTGGTGTATGTTCATGTAGAACAGCTCAGTTTCAAGAATGTCAAATGTGAAAATCATCTCAGTGGGGAAAGCAGAGTAAATACATTTTGTGAGAGAATTTAAGCAATGATCCATGACCACAACAGACTTCTCATATAGCAGAATTTGGAAGTAAGGAGGAGTTCATAAGTCTGGGAAATGTATTATGATCCTATTAACCTATGTTCATTAAATGATGAAGGGCTTAAAACTATTGCTGAATTCTATCTCCTTTTCTTTACAACACAGTACAGTTGCAAATATTTATATAAGACAGAAGAGCTTTCTGTGCATTTCCTGGCTGAAGCTTTGCTCCCTTTTCTTTGCTTCTTCTGTTCTCAGCTGTGTAATAATCCCTCTTATGTCAGATGCCACAAGCATTTTCAAAACTGTCTTGACTATCTCTTTGAGCCAATCTCTGGAACATTTTGAAAAATGTGAGAACATCTAACATGTACCTTTACATGACAGATAACAAAATTGGGCCATGTGCTGTATCTTAAAAAAAAAACCCCAAAACATACAAAAAGACAGCAACATGTACTCTATAGAAACTCTTAAATAAATTATAACTGTTTGAACATTTTATACCTGAAAATATAAGAAACAAACCAGCCTTTTTTTTCTTCAACCCTTTAGAGCTTCCATGTTACCAAACAAAGTAACTGAGGTCAGAGATTGCTGCATCTGAAATTAAATTCTGTCAGTTCCTCTGAGGTTGGGTCTATATGGTCCAGTATGTATATGATGGGTGTAAATCACTAAAAATGAGTCTTTTATGGTGTTTCTGGTAACTGCACCTATTTGATGACTCAAGGCTTACAAGTTATTCACTAGTTTTAAGAATACACTTAATATTCATATATGATTGTAGACTTTATATAAATATAGTCCCTTAATACTGTGCAAAGTATACACAGTGTATGTAGTCTTGTAAATATAGACTAAATATGCAATATATAAATTAATTTTTAGTACATTTTTACTTTTAGGAAAACAATTGTAGGTTGATAAAGTACTGTATAACGTAATTGCTTCCAGTAGTTTGAAAAAATTGCATTGAAATGTATCAGCATACTTTTTTAACTAATAAGAACGTGTACTGAAATGTGTTTAATGGTCTCATTATTTCTGTTTAGACTAAAATAAATAAGAAATTTAGTACAATGACATCTATGCAAACTACTGAAAAAGATTCATTTTTCATTAAATATTGTGTCAAATTGCCAAGGAAAATCCATATCACTGAAAACTAATTTGAAAATACATGTATATGTTATGTTGAGGGCTTTATTGCACTGTCATTGCATTTTGAAATCAATTTGCTTCTCTACTACTTCTACTTCTCTACTTCAATTTGCTTCTAGTACTTCTACTAGAGTACTTGAATAATGTTTGACTAAGCTTAACATTAGATACCACTAGCACTATTTTTTTATGTATCAGTTAAGTCTGGGTGGTAATCTACAAATAGAAGTATAATTTTAAATCTAATGCTTTTGTCAGTTATTTATGACTTTACTAGTTGGAAAAGGATTAAAATCGCTTGGATGTTGTTTCTCTTTTACTCAAAGAACTCCCTTTGCAGAATGTAATAAAGAAGTGCTATGATGCTTGTCCAACTATTTCAGCTATTTCTTTTTTAGAAATGAATAATAAAACTAAATGATAATGAGTGACAGTTGTATGAGCTGAGTTCTGCTGTGTAAGTGTGCCAGGGGAGGACAAAATTAAAATATATACCCATGATAAAATGATATTTAATTAATACCTATTTCAAGTAATCAAACAATTAAAATTGTGATTAATTCTAGTAGCAGTATTTTAAAACAAATAATATTTTTGCTTAACTGAACTTTTGCAAACAAGATGCTTATAGACTTGTGAATGAAAAGTCCAAAGGTCTTATGAACCTATTCCTTGAGGCTTGGTCTCTCCAGCTTTTGCAGAAAGCACTTGGGATTTCACTTGTAAGAGAACATTCTCACTGAACCTAAACGTCCCTCTTCATAATTGGTGTCAAAATAAAAAATGTTAGTGCTCATCTGGGAAAAGGAAAGCATCTAGGCAACCTGTTACATTAGATAACTTTCACAGAATCACTAGGTTGGATGAGACCATCAAGTCCAACCCATGCTCTGACGCCTCAACTAGACCATGGCAGTAAGTGCCACATCCACACTCTTCTAAACACATCCAGAGATGGTGATTCCACCACCTGCCCCGGCAGACCATTCCAATACTTGATTAATCTTTCTATAAAAACTTTTTTCTAATATCCAACCTGTATTTCCCTTGGCGCAGCTTGAGACTGTGTCCTCTGGTTCTGTCAGTTGCTGCCTGGTGAAAGAGACCAACCCCCAGCTGACCACACCCACCCTTCAGGAAGGAGGGTGTGATAAGGTCACCCCTGAGTCTCCTTTTCTCCAGGCTAAACATCCCCAGCTTTCTCATCCATTTCTCACAGGATTTGTGTTCCCAGTGCCTCACCAGCCTCGTTGCCTCCTCTGGACATGCTCCAGTGTCTCAACGTCCTTCCTAAACTGAGGGGAACAGAACTGGACACAATACTCAAGGTGTGGCCTCAGCAGTGCCGAGTAGAAGGGAAGAATGACCTCCCTGCTCCTGCTGGCCGCACCATTCCTGATCCAGGCCAGGATGCCCTTGGCCTTCTTGGCCACCAGAGCACAGAGCTGGCTCATGTCTAGCTGGCTGTCACCAGCACCCCCAGGTCTCTTTCTGCCTGGGCACTGTCCAACCACACTGACCCCAGCCTGTAACACTGCAGGGGGTTGTTGTGGCCAGAATGCAGGATTCGGAACTTGGACTTATTAAACTACATCCTACTGGACTCTGCCCATCCATCCAACCGTTCCAAGTCGCTCCGCAGAGCCCTCCTCCCTTCCAACAGATCGACACATGTTCCCAGCTTAGTGTCATCTGCAAGTTTACTAATGAAAGATCCAATTCCCTAATCCATGTCATCAATAAAAATATTGAACAGAGCTGGCTCCAGCACAGACCCCTGAGGAACGCCACTGGTCACTGCCCCCCCAGCTGGATGCAGCACTGCTCACCACCACTCTCTGGGCCTGGCTATCCAGCCAGCTCCAAACCCAGCAGAGTGCTCTGGTCCAAGCCATGGGCTGCCAGCTTTTCCAGGAGTGTGCTGTGGGAGACAGTGTCCAAGGCCTTGCTAAAGTCCAGCTACCCAACATCCACAGCCTTTCCTGCATCCACCAGGTGGGTCACTTGATAATGAAAGGAGACCAGGTTGGTCAAACACAACCTACGCCTCCTAAACCCATGCTGGCTGGGACTGGTATCATGGTCATCCTGTAAGTGCTATGTGATGACACTCAGTATAAACTGTGCCATCATCTTTCCAGGTACTGAGGTCATGATAGGGACTTTGCAAGCTCATCTACCAGCTCCCTCATCTCCTTGGAATGGATCCCATCTGGTGTCATAGATTTATGTACACCCAATTGTCTCAGCAGTTCTCTCACTGCCTCCTCTTGGATAATGGGGGGACCATTCTGCTCCCTGACACCATCAACCAACCCAAGAGGACAGTTGTCCTGGAGGCAAGTTGTTTTCCCACTAAAGACTGAGGCAAAGAAGGCATTAAGCACTTACACCTTCTCATCTGCAGTTGCTAAGTCCCCTCCCTGATCCAATAAAAAACAAAGGTTGGTTTTACCCTTCCTTTTACCATTAATGTATTTGTAAAAACATTTTTTATTGTCCTTTACAGAAGTCACCATTTTAAGTTTAAACTGAGCTTTGGCTTCCATAATTTTTTTCCTACATGCCCTAGTAACCCCTTTAAATACTTGCTGAGAGACCTGACCCTCCTTCCAAAGATGATACATCTGCTTTTTATTCCTAAGTTCCTCCAAAGCCTCCTTGCCCATTCAGGATGGATGTTTGCCTCGTCAATTTGTCTTTCGGCACACAGGGACAGTCTGTTCCTGTGCCCTCAAGATCTCTGCTTTGAAGCATGCCCACTTTTCCTACTCTTCTTTGTTTTTAAAGGCTGCTTTCCAAGCAACTCTCTGAATAAGTTTCCTAAAAGGCCAAAGTCTGCCCTCCAGAAGTCCAATATAAAAGTCTTATTGATGTTCCTCCTGATTTCACCAAATATTGAGAACTCTATAATTTCATGATCACTCTGCCCCAAGGACCTCCAACCACCACATCTCCTACCAGCCCATCTCTATTTGCAATCAACAGATCTAACATAGTATCTCCCCTGGTGGGCTCACTCGCCAGCTGCAACAAAAAGTTGTCCCCCATACACTGTCAAAATTTCCTGGACTGCCTTTTTTCTGCTGTATGAAGTTGCCAGCAGATCTCTGGCAGGTTGAAGTTGCCTACAAGAACAAGGGCTGATGATCCTGAAACCTTCTCCAACTGCTTATAGAATAAGTTGTCCACCTCTTCTTCCTGGTTGGGTGGATGATAGCAGACTCCCAGTAGGATGTCAGCCTTGTTGGCCTTCCCCTTAATTCTTACCCATAGGTGTTCACCTTCATCATCACTGGTTTCAATACCTGTGGCTTCAAAAGCCTCCCTAATATAAAGAGCCACCCCTCCACCTCTTCTCTCTTTCCTGTCTCCTCTGAAGAGCTTGTAGCCATCCAGTGCTGTGCTCCAGTAGGGAGCTGATTCCAGCTGCACTTCTGATTCCACCGTAACTCAGGCTTACCACTGTTGGGCCTGCTTCCAGACAGCCCAGCTGCATTTTTTTTATTTACTTTTATAAACATATTTTTATATTTTATATGTTTATTATTTTTTTTGTTTATTTCTTTATATTAAATATTGCTAAATTCCACAAATGCAGAAAATAGAAATCTATGTATGGATAAGCTCGCACATAATGTCTTTGTTGGGGTTTAAAATCTCTTTGTTTGGGTTAGACTGAAAAAACCCACAAATACGTATTCAGCAAATGATCCCAGTCATGCCATGCTATGCAGCTGAAGGGAGGCCTAAAATTTACACATCAGAGGATATTCTGAGTTGGGAGGGACCCACAAGGATCATGTAGTCCAACTTTAAGTGTAGGTCTGTACAGTGATTGAACTCACAACCCTGGTGTTATCAGCACCGTGTTCTAGTTTTCCTTGAATAAAAAACTGAAAACTGTTCTTCAGTTCTTCCAACATGAAAGCATAGTTTCATAGTAACAATGGAAGGAGACTCATAATGATTGGTTGCTTCACTGATGCTTTTAAAATCTGATAGCCCAGCAGCAGGAGCCATTGTATGTTATCATTGCCTCACATTTGTCAGTCTGTGCTTTGTCTTTTTAACAGCAAGGACAGTTTCAGAACTTCATTGCCAAGAGATGACATTTAAGGCAAGACTATGGAAAATATGCATATGGAAATGAGTGACAGTTTTATCTTAAGACTTTTCAAGATTTCACGAATAGAGTGTATATATAAGCAGTCTCAAAGGAGTCTTTTGTTTTTCTGTTTTGAGATGTGGAAGAATTTTTAGCATAAAAATTAAGTAGAGAGACATAAAGATTTATGACTGGTACTGAAAATGGTGTGGACTGAGCAACTGGATTGCACATATTCTAGGTTTCCTCTTTAGCCATTGTAAAATGTTGACATTCATAACTGAGAATGTGAAGAATTGTGGGGAAGAGAAGAACTAAAATTGTAACTAAATGCAAGAAAACAGTAGAAAAGAATAAACAATAGAGAGAGTGTGACTTTGGACACCAGCAAAGAGGATGAGATGAAAGGTTACTCGAAATGGAGAAAGATAATGAGAACTTTCTTTCCCATCTTAGCTTTAGACACTGCCATAACCTGAGGCAAACTGTTTGACATTGCAAAGCAGAAGCAATTATCTGTTTTACTGAAGCGATTTTCACCTGAAAGGAATGGAAATTAGGAAATGAAAAGATGAAAAGAACTGGCATAGGAATGCTGTACAAGTGAGCATGTATTTAATATCTAGTAAATCCAGATGAGATGCATCATTTGGTAGTAGCAGAGCAAACATAAATATTAGTTCTCTAAAAATGTCTTCAAATATAAATAACTATATAGATGTATATATTTTGCATCCTTTTATGTGTATCTGTATACCCATCCATTTTCAAAGTTTTGTATGCACACATTAGTAACTGAGTTTTATTACCTCTTTTTCTGGTGAACTGTAACCAAGTTTTTTGTTTCACAGTTGCATTTTATCATTATATTTGACTGATAAACCTGAAATAATTTTCCTTCATCCTTCCTCCATTGCAATGGAAACATTTGCACAGTAGCCCAGAACATGTTGCAGTATCCTCCTATCAGCAGCGCTAGACCAAGCTATGTTAAATAAATCCACAGTGTTTTAGTTTTTTGAAATTAATTTGAGAGGTGGAAAAGGACAGAAAAGATATATTAAAATAAAAAATATGACATTTTAATTTCTGAAAGGAATAAATTAGCACTTTTCTACTTGTTGCAACATGAAAGAGATTGTGTAACCTCTCTAAGGAAAAGCAGTTTTAGTTTCACAAGTGTCTGGAGTGGGTGCTTTACCTGAGCTTGCTGATAGCCATTTCATTTTTAGTAGATATAATTCTATAGTATTTGACTGAAGAAAACAGGCTTCTCTCTTATTCTGAGAGGATTTGATTCTGTATTTAATCAAGAGCACCTTTTCCTGCTTTTCCTATTAAGCTGTCCTTATATCAGCCCAGGTTTTCTGGTTTTTGCCCTGCAATTCCCTCCCAGATCCCACTGTAGGGGGTGAGCAAGGGCTGTGTGGTACTTGGTTGCTGGCTGGGTTAAACCACGACAGGAGGGAAAGGCAGCTAAAGGGAACTAATATTTTTGTAACTGATCTTGAGAGCGAACTTATTTATTGGCTGAATTGGAAACATATATTGAGTAAAAGACTCAAGACCATAATAAGGAATAACTTGAAGTTTATAGAGTAAGCAAACATACAGAAGCTGTTAAAACAATGGAACTTTACAGACGTTAAACTGCATAAGGCATTTTCTTTAGTGTGCTCTGTGTTAAATACCAACATAAAAATAAATTTCATACTGTATATAGGCATGTTTGTGTGTCTGCGTAGATTTAAAATTAAGTTCTCTGTGTTGATATTTATTTTTGTGAGTAGGAAATAACACAATCATTCAAGAAAATACTGAGGTGAGGAATTGCATTGCTGTTGTCATAACAAATAACCCCAAGAATAATTCAACCAACAAGCATGTGTATTTATTTTGATTTCTGGAAGATAACATCAAAAATTTTGAAAGTTAATTATTCAAAATCTCTCATTAAATAAAAAAATCTTGGTTGCTTTTTCCTACATACATGCCTGTCATCTTCATTAAACTTAGCTTCAATCCCACAAATATGTGGAGACGTGGAAACTGTGAATATTTTTGGTTTGGATCATAGCTGTTTTTTATAAGCTACTTTGATTACTCTGACATTTTCCATCTTTTCAAGCAATTTTTTAAGTTTATGGCAGCAAGATGGTAGCTGTCATTTTATGCTAATCCAAAGATTTTTAATAAAGCACCTAAGCAATCCCTTGGCCTAGTCCTGTATGTCTCTCTAGAAGTAGAATTATGATATTCACATGGCTTTCTGGTGACCTCAGTAAGGATGAACATATCCACACACATATATGTATGCACACCCTGAGATGTGATGGTGGGGATATGAAGACATGTGCATGTAGCCACCATTTCAGTTATGTTTTTAATGGAGAAGGGAAAGAACACTTGAATACAGATTTAATGTTAGATCTCCAGCTAATAATGAGATTACTGGTGGAATAATGTTTTTCTTGTATTTATTTTGGGTTTGGTTTTCTTATTTTCCTTCTTTTTTTTTTTTTTTTACCAAATCTAATTAAAATGTAATTCTATTTTCATTAGGACCTGTTCATTAGAAAATGTAGCTTCTTTATATGTACCTGATTACATAACATTTTCTTAGAATTTAGTAGGATTGTTCTCTTGAACAGCAATCAAATAACAGAGCTATACAACATATATCACACATCAGCTCATTAAGGGAGATACTAATGCAACTACTCCATTTGCCTTAGCACACCCATAAAATTTTTATAAGTTCTGTTACTCTACAATGGTGTGTTTACAGATTCCAATCTATGTCACTTTCATTGTTTTCCCTTGAGTATAATACTTGGAAAGACTGATCTTGAAATCCCTGCCAAAATTTGCCATTTATAGGTAGTGGTTTCTTAGTTCTTTTTTTCCTGCTCTTTGTGCTTCACTTTGAATATTTGATATTTGCCATAGTTTCGAAGGGTTTAATCTAAAGCTATTCATCTTTGGAAATCTAAAGTATTAAATTGTTAAAATGCCTCTAAATGCTACATATTTTAAATTATAACAGAAAATTTCAAACAGATGCAGAATCTTTGAACAACTAACAAATGTATTTAAATATAAAAATATTCAAAACATTCACTGCCCTTGCACTGTAAAATTCTTTGGCTAGTGATGCCCTACCAGAATGTAGCTTTCTTTTCTGCTTGATGATTATCTGGGCAAGAGAATGGACCAAATTAATTACTAAGATTCCCTCTAGGCCTATTTTCTATGGTTCATTTTTCATGTTCTTTTCAGGCAGTAATATAACCGTTAAGTTTTAGATTTTTGCAACTAAGTAGTACTTTCTGATTATAAAAATGGTTGAATTTAACATAGATGGATCAAGCATTTGCATTTTATTAGGGAATAAATGCTTTTGCAATGAAATTTAATTTGTATTATGTATATTATTACATAGGATATATGAATCAAATAAAAAATAACAGGTATTTCAAGGTCCTGTTGGACCTCTTAGAAACAGGAGTTTTTGTCTTAATGGTTTGGAAATGTTATAACCTGAAGAGTAATAGGATTAGAATGTTTATAAGGGGTAAGAGCGTGCTAAGATCCTACTGGCAGTGATTAATTCAAAGTTTTAACAATTGTATTCAAACACGACTTACGCAAGTATTATCAAAAATTTGTTTTGCTTTGAGATTTAACTGTGAGGTTTTTTAATAATAGCAAGTGTTATCTGTTCATTTGTCAGCATTAATCATTAATATGGTAGCATAGATGCAACTTTTCAAAGTAGGAGATTGGAAGAACTATATATAATTTTAACTTCTTGTAATGAATTTCTAATGAATTTGTAACTCCTTTAGCATAGTTAAAAGATTTTCACTTTTTTTCTTCCTCATATTTTTTCAAAATAAATCAACACAGCCTCACCCACACTGGGCTGAATGTTAACAGAACAAATCAGAAAACTCAGTTTCTGTGCTTGTAGCCCTTAGAAAATTTCGGGTAAAAAGGGTAGTGTTAGCTGTTTACAGTGATGACATAAATGAACTCTACTCTAAAATGTAGTCAAATAATAGATAGATTCTATAATTTATTTTCCTGACATACTAAGGATTCAGATTCATTGAAAATCCAGCAGTGTGCAGGGAATAAGAGTTTTATAAATTAATCACCAGGCAGGATATTTTGGTATACAAGACCCAGAGTATGATAATGGTAGTTGCTGGCCTATTGGTTTTTGTCTGCTTGCAGATCATAAGACTAAAATCAAATTGTATTTACCATATATATATTTTTATTTTTTTCATGAGCTGAAATTTCAAATTTGTTTCCTGTTTTGAGCTCTTCAGATACTTACTTTTTATTTTCTTCCTAAAATAAATTTTCTTTGAAAGAAGAGTTTAAATTAGAAAAAAAAAAAAAATCCCTTGATGTCTTCATTTAAATGTTGTAAATTATTGATTACTAAGAATAAAATTTCAGATACTTTGAGAATGAGGTACTAAATGAATCAGATTACAAAATTCAGGTTAGCAAAATTTCATAAAATAAAATTTTTCATTAGACTTCTATAAAACTAATCTTGAAGACCCAAGGGGCTGCAATATGTTATGCTTTCTAAATTGGCAGGGTTAAACCAAACCAGGTCTACTCCTTGGAGAGAATTGGAAGTGCCTCAAGAATTAAGCAGGAAAAAAAAAAAAATTAAATAGATCAAGAAAAAAATAGATCAAGAAGTTTGTCCTTTTCAAAACATTTCCTGGCAAGTACTATATTGAAAGATTTGAATTTTCATATTTTTGCAAGCAACATGCATTAAAATATTTGTTTGGGACATGAGTCATTGCAGTCATGATGCAGATTAGTTTGGTAGAACAGACAGTAGCTGGAAGAGGCAATAGTTAAAATCAGTCATAACTAGCAGTTTATTATAAGGAACCCAGATATTTCTAATTTCAAAATTAGGATCATGATAGTTTTGAATCTGTATGTTGGTGATTAACTACCACCTGCAGGAAAAGTTGTGAACGGTGTTGGTATTTACAGACTTTCCTGTAACTGATACTTTATTTCTGATGACGTGGTACTTATACGTCAGATCCTGTGGCCCATCCATGATGATTCTCTATACAGCAAATAAGGGAATACAAAATAACGTACATTACCCTCCCTGAGAAATTCAACAGACCTCCTTAAACCCTGCCCATCTTCTAAAGGGAGCTTCTGTTACCTGGTTACTCAGGCTCCATTTTCTAGCTGAAATATATCACGTCTCCTTGTGTGAATAAGATCAGGTAACTCTCTCTTTAGGGAACTTCTTCCAGCACAATGGAGTCTTGTGATCTTCTCAGCAAGCCTGAGGAGGAAATGAAGGTTTAATGACAAGCAATTCCATCTTCAGGCTGTTCTTTATTATCTGTCACTTTCTTGTCACTTCATATTAAATGATGACAGTTTAGGTGCAGTGCTGTTACTCTATTTTTGAACGAGTTTCTTGGAGAGCATATTTGATATTTGAATAATCAAAGAAAAATTTTCCAGCACCTTTTTTCTAAGAGTTTGTGTGACTTTCATGTGAGGTGACCCAGTCTTCGATACTATGTTCGATCAAAAAACATCATTCTTTTGAAATTTTGAGATGAAAAAAAGATAATTTTTTTTCTTATTTTGTATTTATCTGATATCATAAGTAAACATTGGTTATGCTTGTTTACAAGCTGATAGAGTAGAGAAATAAAATGTGAAATGTCCATGTTTATTCTGTACTATTTGGGGTTAATTAAACAAGATGCAAAAGAGCAGAATTTTAGTACCTTAAAATCAGTCTTTTTATTCTGTGTATGCCATTTTAATCACGCAAAGTACATTATAATTACATATGATTGTAGGTGCATAGGCAGTTCATATAATTGGATGTCTGCCCATTTTCCAAAGGCAGGATGAGAAATGCAATTTTAAACACTAGACCCTGCTGCTTGAAAAGCAGAGCCATAGTTGACCTCACTGGGTGTAAGTAATTAGGAGAGTAGCTACTAAAAGATCTTTCAGGTATGCTGACTGGCCTACAGGCATCCTCACTTTACCTCGCTTGCTTCATCAGGGGAGTTGAACTTCCATCTTGTCTCTAAAAAAATTGTGCATGAGTTTCTTGTTTTTCTTAGAACTGTAAGTTTTAGTATAAATACAGTTTCTCGTGTATTTTACTGAGACAAGATATTTTTGTGTTTCCTACCACTATGAATCTGTTATCTTAAAACAAAATATAGCTAAGTATAAGCTAATGTAACTTAATGCTCCATCATCCAGCTATTCAGTAAGTAATACATCTGGCTAAGATGGAAACAGCTGTTACTCCACTTGGAATGTACTTGGAATAATAATTCTTGTAATGTGGAGCTTTAAGGAGTGCATGGTAACATCCCTGTGGTTGACCAGCAAAACTCCAGTGCATCTTTTGTAGGCAGAGGCAAGTTTGCTGACAGTGTTCACGTTCTGGTTATGCACCTGCTGCCAGCACTAGTCTCTCTGAATGTGGCAGTTTGCAGTGTTGGCTATAGAGTGGCCAAGAGTTATGAGGTCTTGGTGGCAACCACTCCCACTGACCATGTAGCTGGGGAGCTTTCTAGGAAGTATGTACAATCTCTCTGACGTTTAGATGCAGAGTAGGATTTTATATTTCATGGTTCAGCATGTAAAAGTTACTCTTGGAAGTAACTTGGAAGTAATTTGGAAGATTCAGACTGCAACTTATCCTTTATTAGTCAAAGAATGTGTTTCTAATGTACCTTTAGTTAGCCCAGGGAGCTATGTCCAGAAAATAGCTGGATTAATTTCAAGAAATTAAAGTCAAGAAAGTTTAAAGGTAGCTGAGATATCTCAATACTTCTTTTTTAGTATATATGTTTTAGTAGCCCCAAATATTTATAAAACAGATGAGTTTTTATTGTAGTGACATGGAAGTTGTTCAGAGATAGTACTCTGCAAAATTTAATAAATGCCGTTTGGAACAGAAAATACTATGGGTACACTAAATGTGTGTATTCCACTCTTGGATAGAATAACAATACTTCATGGTGAACATTGCAGGGTATTAAACCAATAGTTAATTGCTCTCTCTCTATATATGTATATATTAGTATTTTGTATTCAGGGTTTTCTGGTGCACTGAAATGTTTAAATAGGAATCCAAAAGCATCAAGGACATGATCATAAATTCCCTCCAAAAATGTGAAACATGAAAGTGAATGTCATGAGTCAATTTACAGATTAATGCATCTATAAATTATGTACATATACTGAAAACTGTACTGTTGCAAATACAAATTATATTTAAAAAAACCAGTAAAGTTTGTTTTTTTTTTTTTTTAACAGAACTACATTTTCTTTTGTAATGATGAATGATGTTCCGGTTTAAAAGTAATTTTTAAGATAGAAAATTTCTGTAGCTCCAAGGATAAACATCAAGTATAATAATGAGGTAATCCAAATCTTAACCAGCTAATAACCTGTTGCCATAAATTTTTAAAATAAGTATCTATCATCCTCAAGTATTAATGTGAACAAATCCATTCTAAATATCAGTGGGTATTTATATTTGGTCTTCATTTCCTGAAGTTTGGTATAATTCACAGTATTTTAAAATTGTTCTAGTGTATTTTTAGTTGGATGGAGTAAAGTAATTAAATCAACGTATCTCCTAATGTCATTTTATGTTTTTTCTAGTTTTAGCAAAATGCTTCCTTTCGTCACATACAAGTGTGTTACCTTTAGGTACCATCTTTCTCTGGTTTAGATACTTGCTGAGAATAGGTTTAGGTTGGGAGGGACCTTTTGAGGTCTCCTGATCCAACACCCCTGTTCAAGCAGAGGCGCACAGAGCTGGTTGCCCAGGGCTGTGGCCAGGTGACTTTTGAATATCCGTGAGGATGGAGACTGTGGGCAGCATGTGTCTCTGCTTGATCACCCTCAGAGTGTAGAAATGTTTGCTTTTGTTCAGAGGGACTCCCCTGTGTTTCAGTTTGTGCCCTTTTTCTTTTCTCCTGTCACTGAGCACTGCTGAGGAGAGACTGTCCCCTTTGTACCCTCCCTTCAGGTGTTTGTATATATTTAGTCTTCTGACCTTTCTTTTGCATTATACGGTGCTGTGTATTCTAGAATATATTGACAAATTTCCACTCACAAAGAACATGGGAAAGCTGTGTCTGCCTTTAATGTTGAATTGTTCTCAGCATCGTTAAAATGCTTAACTGGCTTAACATGTTTCAGATGATTTCCCTCATGATATTAAAATGGTGGGGTTTATGCTCAAATAATCAATGACAAGTATTAATTTTCTAAGTATAATTCTTCATATCAGACTTCTAGATCACTCCTATAATGTTCAAAACCTTACTGTGACTTTCTTTGTTTAAAAAACTTGCTCAAAACTATAGGAAACACATTTAAATTTCAAAGAGTATTGGCTAAAAATTAATAATTAATTCCCAAATCTATTTTAAAACTATCTTGGTAATTTAAAATTCTCGTAAAAATTCATTTAAATTTAATACATGAATCAGGTGTTATTTGTGGTTCTGTTATTTTGTCTTTTCATTATCTCTTTACCAAGCGGCTTAAGAATTGAGATGCTTGAGAGACTGCTTAAAATTCTCATCTTGCTGCAGTACTTTCAGACATCTGTCAAGGTCAAAAATCCATCCAAGCCAAGGTGATTGGTCAGGCCTGTGTGCTTAATAAATACTATATGACAATGAAGTAAGTGGCATCATAAGGAGTTGTGCTTGATTACCTGGTGCTGATGACCATCCTCACTTTGCAGCAGAGTGGGAAAGCAGCCATCAACAAGACAGAAAGGGGTAGCCTGAGCTCATCAGTTTTGAGGTATAACAAAAAGGTTGAATGGATCTGTTTTTATAACCCTTCATAAAAGAGGTAACCTGAGAAATTTTAGGCTAATTTTAAGGAAGCAGGGTTTAACAAATGCTCTTCTCATTCCATCTAGTAAATTTTGAGCCTATTCAAAAATATGTCATAATGAAATAGATGTCTTAAAATTGTTATGTTCTTTTAGGTTTCAGACAGTTAATGGCTGAATAGAAAGGTAAGCCAGGCATCTGAATCTGATGTTCACATCACCTACAGTCCAGTTTTACTTCAGATCAGCTTGGGCTGAGTACCTGGTAGCATTCTGAATCTTTTTAGTGCTTTTCTCCAGCACACTTTCTAGTTCAATTTCATCCTAAAGGATTTGAATGTACCAAGACATTTCTGTCAAGGAAAGCAAAGTGAAAGAATTTACTATGATAATGAGGCAAACTTCAAAAATCCACTCCCAATCAAAATTAAAATGCCAGTGTGAATGCATGTTAAATGTTTTAGATTATTGTGAGGCAATTTATTTGTGTGTATGAGATACCAAAAGCCTGGGGTATAGTGAGATGTGGGTTATGAGCAGTAAAAATAGATTCAGGAGTAGCAAAAAGATATGAAGGGCCTCCAAGTACTTTTTGCACAAGCTGAAGGAAAGGACAGAGTACTAAGTGGCAAGGAATGGATACTTGGAGTACAGGAATTCATAGAGTAAGCTGTACATAGAGCAGTCTGCCAAACCAGACTTGTAGTCTCTTTGGCCATGTCAGTCATGTTTACTTCCTGCTATCTTAAGTGGCCATGGCTTTACTTTTTATGTGTGTTCATTCTGTCTGTCAGTGTTTCATCTGTCATGGTCAAAGAGATCCCTCAGTCTCCTTATTAGAAGATTAAACTTGAATATGGTTTTTCTTTCTGATTATTGTGAACACTCTGTGGCAACTGCACAGTACAGAAGCAGTAATTGCAGAACTTCTTTCTTGGTTTTAATTATAGAAGTGTTTGAGAAACTTGCACATTTTATTTTGGAAAATACTGGTGAAATTGAACTGTAGGTATTGTATTGATCCTGCCTGTAACATGCAGTAAATTTAAGTTGTCCTAGTTAACATGCAGTAAGAAAGAAAGGAAAATATATGCTTTTCAAAAATTAATAGATTTTTCATGTTGTTAATTAATTTTGTATGTTGTAATTCTGCTAATATTTATATAAATTGTATGTTCCTTCAGGAACTGACATTCCAAGGCAATGTCCAACATCAGCATTAGAAAAGTAGCAAATTTATTATATTTTCCTATAAGTCTGAAAATTTTCATACTGTCATCTTTTGACCTCTCTGTCCTGCTTTTATTGACTCTAAATGTGCAAATGTGTGGTGGACTACTTATGCAGATTTTCAGCTATATTTGTTTCGAAATAGAGCTACAAATGAGTACATCTACTATCAGCTTTTGTGTAAGAAATAATTATAAATTACCTTTTAAGTTTGTCAGATAAAGCCTGTGACTTTCCGAACCTGTTAATTTCTTGCTGTTGTGGATTCAGTGATTACTGGGTTCATAACTTCGCTGATTTGTTGGTGGCAGTGACTATTGCTACTGAGTTAAGAAACAGGTTTTAGGATACGTGAATAGTAGGTGAATGCTTCATTTTTGACCCAAAATTGAATTATTGTCAACATCCAATAATACAGTCATGATCTTTTGCAGCCATGGCTACTTGTGTATCTCATTCTATCATGTCACATCACAAGGTGTTTTTTTAAAATGATATGATTCTCTTTCTTTTTGTCTTTCCCAAAAGAGTTGTGAGTAGTTTTTGAAACACATTCAACACAGATTTTCCTGTTCATTTATTCATGCAAGTGTGTTTCCATGGAGACAATGCTGATTTCTGCTGCAGTTCTAGACAGTCATTTATCTGTAGATCAACAACACAAATCAACTTTTCTGCATGTTGTGACAGTCCTAAGGCGATTAGTTTTCAGGCTATATCTAAAGTTTTTTTTTCCATGTTTGCGTTTTCACATACAGGTATAGTATGCTTCTCTTTGAAGAAAAGCACAAAATCTGTTACATCTGTGGATTTAGACATATGTTTTGGGTGCAGTTATACACAGATTAATGTTAAGGAATGTTGGAGTATGCCTGGTGAACAATCCTGATCCCATATTGGCACAGAGACCTGAGGGTGTACCTTTTTCTTTCTCTTTGTTGCTCTTTCCCTGACATCACAGCAAAACCCTGCTGCACTCCCTGCAGGTGCCATGCTTTGGACCAAGGTGGTGATGTTTGCTGCAGACAGAACTTGGCCTGTGGCTGTATGCACATTGCTTAAGATTTTCATCACAGGTGACTCCTGGCCCTCAGGCAAAGTGGTGAAAAAGTGAGCCACACTGCTCAATGTTCTCAAGAGCATATTGACCACATCCAAATGCACCATAGTTTATCAATGTTATGCTTTATAGTGCGCTGCCAAAAATTTGTATTACTTGACATAAGTAATACAAATACACCCTTGTGGAGGGTGTTTGAGGATATACAGCTTGCAGAAGTATTGGAGTATGCAGAATGTTACAGAAGGGTGACTACTGTTCTGTTCAGAAAAATGATCTGAGAGACACGCATATATTTTAGATTAGGATCATAAGAGTCTTGTGTGCTCAGTAAAGTTTGGTTAACACCACAGAGGGATTTATATTCCCTGTTTTATCAGTACATGAGAATATAGCTACATTTTGACTTATTAAGTTTAATAACTATTTTCTATTAACAGTTAAGTAAACATATATTAATAAACTGTGGCTGTAGTTTTAATTGATATAGGGAAAAAAGTTATCTCAGTAAAATTAAATCTAGACATCAAAAGATTAAACACAGAACTATAAAGTTTCAAGGAACTTAATCTCTTTGCAGTTTCTTTGTTTCAATTTTTTCTAAAATTCATCAGAGAGTAAAAAGGGATCCTTAGCATAAGCCAGGTAGATAGCCAGAGCAATTATTCTCTCAAACCTTTCTGAGACGTATCAGGTCAAAAGAAAGACAAAATATTTTTTCTAGACCTAGTTCCAAATATTTTGCAAAATGTAGATATTTGCAAAAACAAATGTAATGGAAATGATACATCACAAAAAGGAAAGGAAACAATCCTGGCTGTGCAATTATTTCTTACCAATGTATTGAATTTAACTGTATTCAAGTTAGTGTTCAAGAACAACTCTCTGATGATAAGATTTTAAGGAATTCCTGTATACTACCCAAGAACAATTAAAGGGTTGTGTTTTTTTCACTTACAGATTTTCTAACCTTCTCCATGTATGCTTTCAAGAATGTAGTTTCAAAGTACTCTATGAGCATGTTATACTTTACAGAAAGTACAAATAAGTTCTAGGGAAAAGACTTGCAGTGTTTGAAAATAGAATTTACACATGTGTAGTAAACAAAGAACAAGCCACAAAGATGAAGTGATATCGTTAAGATAACATTTTTTTCCTCATGATTTTTCAATGTGTTAATTACTTCTATGAATGTTATTCTAAGGCTAACTTTTACAACGAATAAAATAATTGAGCCGTCTCTGGTAAGCTTAGTTTGTAGATCTTGTTGGTTTCATCTATTTTTTTTTTTTTTTTTTTTTTTTTTTTTTTTTTTTTTTTTTTTTTTGGTATTTTATAACTAAAATGTCTCAGGTTATCTTGTTTCCATTTTAAATGCTTAAAGGAAGCTAGAATGCTTTTGCAATCCATCTGTCTATATAATTATACCATGATTTAAATTGCTTGGTAATAACCAAGTATTAGTAGTCTGCATTCCTTGAGGCACTGATGTAAAGCATAACCTGTCTCACTCATGTAAAACTGACCATATGTCATCATAATAGATGTCATATTTTCCCTATAGTCTTTGGGAAACTGGTTTGAAGAAAGTAAAGATGTTTTTGTTGCTTAGTTTGTAGGATTTTAATGAATGTTTGGTATGGAATACAAAGTATTTTAATCCCATTTCAGATATTTGCTGTTTCTCCTAAAGTATAATAATTAAATTCCATGCTTGATGGTTACAGTTTTTCACTTTCTTTCCTTGCTAATTTCCTCCAGACTGACAATAATCTTTGCACTTGTTGCAATGTAACATTAAATATATTTTGCTACAAAAATGAAGGAACAAAACCTATTATTCATCAATATAATTGAGTTTTGAATTATATTACTGATTTTACTTTAAAAAGTAATTGGACAGTCCTGAGTTATTCATAAAGGCTATTCCTGCCTCACTTTAGCTCTGTGATGAAGATGAAAGTCCTGCTGAAGTGATGGTCCTTCTGTCATTAAAGCCTGAGAATTGTGAGATTATGATGTTATTCTAGACCACTCTAGATGACAAAAACCCAAACCAGTTTGCTTAACACTGAGAACCCTAAGTAGGAAAGATAGTTGAGCAACACTAAATTGAAAATTTATTTGAATAAAGAATGGTGATTTTTTTTAAAATTTACATGTGTGATTTTAACAGAACTTCAAAGAATTTACTGTGAAAGTTTTAAATAATTATACAGCTTACACTAGGAGGCACTTGCAACCTTTATTTTTTTTTAGCTTTTATTCAAAAAACTACAGGTTACAACATAAGGAAAAAGTATATATATATAGTATTTGGGAAATTGAAAAATTACACTGAACTGTACATGCAATGGACTCTAGTTTGTCAGATTCTAAATGTTAAGATTCCTACATTCCGTTTTGTGGAAGAAGGCCATAACAAATATATTATATATTGGAATAGATCAAATCAGTCAAAATACTGAGTCCAAGTCAATAAGATAAATGATAAATGGTTAATACTCACAAGAATTTTCTATCTTGATGTTCTTTTTCCTGTGGTTTGTAATGAAACTAAATAATTGAGTGCTTTTTCATATTTATGGGTTCGCCTACCAGATTGCTGAAGTGTCTTAAAGGCAAATACAACCTGGGCTGGTATATGAGGTTAAAGTAGCTGAGGCATTGTAGATGCTGTGGTGGGTGACTTGGAGAAGGACATAGTGGCAGGCACTGTATTATCCTCTTCTCATTTTACTTGCCTTTTTCACATTAGCCAGAACATGAAGGTAAGATTTCATCATCCCCAAGCCATACTGAGATCCTTCTCACTATTAATGCCATCTTGCCATTTTCTTTTCTTTTCTTTTCTTTTCTTTTCTTTTCTTTTCTTTTCTTTTCTTTAAAAAAAAAAAACAACTCAAAACAATATTTTTTTAAAGGAAACATCTTTATCAACAGTATATTTTAGCAAGGTTTCTTTATATGTTATCCTCAAAAGTTTTCTTGTTCTTGATGAATATATTTACAAAAAATTGTGTAGTTTTAACATTTAATAAAGAAAACTCCAGTTTTGTATAGTTGGGTTTTTTTCCATTGGGAAGAAAAAAACATTTTTTTTTTCCTAATTAAGTGCTTATGGGTTGGTAGGAAACCCTTAACAATAAAGACTTGGGCATAGTACTTACAGGAATTTTGGAATATAGTGTTAAGATAATACAATGTGTTGCAAGACTAGAAGAGACTGAATTCCTTATACTCATTTAGAATATTGAACAATGACTAAAAGACCAAATGTATCTCCAAGAGCCTCATTACAATTCTTAAAGATATGTCAGTTTAGTCTGGTAATTTTGAATGAGTGGATGTTGTAGTTTTCTTAAAAAACTCCCTGCAGGGAGGTTTCATGGATGTGCTGTTGCTATTGGGCAAAGTGAAACGAAATTCCAACTTCCTCGAAGTGTGTGATTTTTTCATCACAAAACCAAACCCAAATTATGAAGGCAATGCCTAGTGACAGTTCATCTTGGTATTTCTTGCAGATGTCAAAGAGATGGAAGCTAGCTTTCTGAGGGAGAGAAAAATCAGTGATAAAGCTTTTTTTATAGCTGAGTTATTGTGGTATCAGAGTAGATGTTGCACCTGTGGCAACAAAGTGAATATATGCTCGCATGTCATTGAAGAAAACCTATTGATTCACATTGAAAGCCACTTACTGGCTTTCATTTTCTTCATAAATTTTGAAAATGAATATGTATCACACAGGCACATATTGTATTACAATGTTAAAAGGGAATAATGGGGTTTGGTGAATTTTTTTGCAAAATGATTAATGTAGGATTTTTGAAAGCTAGAGTAGGTATTTATTTGAGATTTGGGGGCAAGCTGTTCAATTTTCTAACAGATGTGGTAAATTATTATGAAGTGATGTAATTCCTAAAAACTGTTACCTGCTTTTGTGACTATCATGAGTCTGTAGGATGGCTGCTAATTTGGCAATAGCCAAGGCTTTGACAATAGCAGAAAGGAATGGATTTTCATATTGTTGTTCAGCAGTATGTAAAAACAGCCACTGTTTAGCACTGGGCTCCGTGGGGAGTTCCCTACACAAGGAGAATTGCTGACTGAGAAGCCAAGCCACAGCCTTAGAATCTCCATACAAAGCTGGAATGGTTTAAAAACACCCAAAGCATAAGGTTTAATTGTACGTTTTGTTTCTGTATGTCTGAGCCTCAAATTAGGAGTGCTACAGTGTTAGTCATGGCCATATGTGTGTTGCAGAGGTGATTGCGTAAAATGGAATCAATGGTTCACCCGGCAAAGGGTTCACATCAGAATTCTGTTACAGGTTCCAGCATACTGACAAGAGTTATCTGATCGTTTGAGTAGGATAGGTTACCTATCTGTATCAGAAAATGTCTCAATGGAAAGGGTACTAATTCTATTTACTTAATTGTGAAAAGGAAGATAAATTGTCCAATTACTAAGTGCACACTTCCAGGAGATACAAAGTAACATCCTCATTGATCTGTGCAGGGAGAAATACTTTTTTCTTTATTTACTTCGGGAATTCTCATGCAGATAAACATTGAAGTGAGCTAAATGGGTTGGAAAGTGTAAGTTGAGTACTGGATGTGTGGACAAGATCATTTTTTTACTAGAGAAAGTCCCAAATCTACTGAATAAAATTCATAAAAATTTTTACTTTGGACATACTTCTCTCTCTTTATATTTCTTTTGTTTGTTAATTTTTAATTCCATACTCAGATCCTCTTCACCAAAGCCATGTTTATCAGTATTCCTTTGATCAATGTTCCTCAATAAGATGACAAATTCAGACGCCATTTTCAAACCACGTCTATAATTAAAAGTTGAAAGGTCTTTTGGGTGTTCTGGGAGAAGACGATCAAGTTCAAGGCTAAACCACAGTTTTCTTTAGCTAGGAATAAAATAATAGTTCAAAAAAGTTGCCTCCCATTAGTTCAACTAGATAACATATGGTCAGTTTCAATGTAGTATTAAAAAGAATGCAGCTCTTTCAAAAAACCAGTATTTTTAAAGGAGTCCCATGTGTCTTGAGTACACTGTTTTTAATTATCATTATGAATACATCTTTTGATAAATGGAAGGAAGGGAAATATGTCAGTATCTATCAGCAAAAGCAGATTTTGAAACTTCAGGACCACACTGTATTGTTTTGAAAGTTCATGGTGTCTATGAAAGGTTCTCAGTGAGTGGAAAAAGACAAATGTTGTGCCTGTCCTCCTGAAGGGCTAGAAAATATTGGAGAGCCACGGGCTGGGCAGCCTCACCTTGATTCCCAAGAAGATCATGAATAATTCCCGGGACGATCATAAATTCTCTTGGAAGAAATCTCCAGAAATTTCAAAGACAAGAAGAAGACTGGAAGCAACTTGCAAAGATTCAGCAAGGGCAAAGATTTCACCTTTGTGTGATTTTGTGATTAGATAATTGAGTGAATGAGGAAGGACCAATGGATGTAATTTCTCTGATTAAGCTAGTGCCTTTGACATGATATCCCATAGTTGTGATACCCTTTTAGGCAAAAGGAAAAGAGATGGAATGTGCCAAGGTGTTGGTGCAAGATGTGGGGTTTTCTAGTGGCATTGCTCAGAGCTCTCTACTGCAACCATTGTTATTTATCACCTTCAGCAACAATGAGAAAGATGGGATGGACTGCAACCAGAGCAGCGACGACAGGTGACCCCAGACTGTGGGGGACTGCCATTCAAAGCAATCTCATTAAGCTGGAGAAATGAGCTACTAGAGACGTTGTGGAGTCTGATAAGGACAAATTAGAAATCAGTTACACAGAATTAATTAACCTTCTGCAACAGCACAGCCTGGAGTTGGACCGACAGGTGTGCAGAAAAAGACCTGAGGATCCTGGAGGACAACAAGTGTAAGTTAGCAGTGCATCTTTTTGCCCAGCAGTCTGCTTTGGGAGACTGCAACCAAAAAGTGGAGTGAAGTGATTTTTCTTCTTGATTTTGCACTTATGAGGCTGCATCTGGAGCAGTGTGTCCATGTTGGTCTCCCAAATGCCAAAAGGTGGGTCCTAATGCACTCAGACCAACCAGAGGGAAATATATGGCGTAGCTTATTTAATGTATTAAAACCTCCAAAAATTAAATTTTATAGTGTCAAAAGATAACAAGTATATTGTTTAAACAACATATTAAATAGAAACTCTTTCATTTTTTACTTTTTGATACATATGTGACTTAGAATCAAAATGCAGAAAGCTAGAAATAGCTTTTTAATCACATGGTCTTTCTGTCAATCTTGTGATAGATTCTATTAGAAAAGTATGTTAGACTAAATTCAATATATATTTTTATAAATGTAAAGCCCTTGAAAATTAATTTTGGGATGCATTAGAATTCCCTTTTAATGAAAATCCAGTATATCCTGTTTCTCTTACTTAATATCACATTGCTAAATGTGTAGGTTTCAGGATTTGCAAGTTCAAACAACCTAAAAAACCACCCTCTGGACAGTACACTCTGAAGATATATTAGAAAAAAAAATAAAGAAAATGTAACAAAGAGAAAAACTACTCATGCAAAATATTACTTGTCATAGTAATTGTTATCATGTTAGTTACAATTTTAAGATTGCTGTTTCAATCCAGGTTGTGATAATGATGACCTTCTTTGGAAGAGTTTGGTGATGAAGCAGCATTTTTTAGTGTGTATATATACACTTGGATATGTCACAGGAATATTAAATGCTTATTCATGCTGCCTGAGATATTCAATCTGGGGATATTGTCTTTCTCTACTATTATTGTGAGCTTCCATGTGATGTTGCTACTTAGTTATCGTTTCATTTTATTCCTGATTTCGGTGACTAAGAGTTGACCTCTTTCCTTATGCAGCATCAGCACATCCTTTATATGACCTCTGGAAAAAGGTTTTGCAACTCAGCTAGCTAAACTAATGTGAACTGCAAAGAGGAAATAATATCACTCCTTAAACATATGATTTTTACTATACTTCCTTTGGCTTGCTCCCTTGGACATAGTTACCTATAAATTCAAGAAGAAAGGATTTTTACAAACTAGCTAAAAGCATTTTCAAATGCACAATATATAATTTTAATTATTGATTCTTCTGTGATAACATAACATACCACAAATATTTTACAGATTTGTTAGCCTCCAGAAAAAAAAATTCTGCATGATTAATAAAATGTATATATATATATATGTATGTGTTTGTGTATATATGTGTATAAAACCCAGAATTTTCTATGAAATTCATGTGGATAGAGTCATTTTTATACCTTGTACATTATTTACTTCCCTGTATGGAAGGTAGAAATGTTATCATTATGCAAAGCACAAAATTGCAATGGAAGAGAAGAAAATGGTGCCCTGGTTATCTAGGAAAATTACCTTTCTAAGCTTGAACCCAGTTAAGAGCTTTGTCTCCACATAAAGAAGCGTATGCATAACAGTTTTGTGCCACAAGCCTATCATATTTCAGTGAATAATTCCTATCATATTCTGATTAGTGTTATCTTATATTCTTGTTTGTAATTTTGAGTTTGTACAAAATTATGTGTTCTATTTCACTTGAAAAGAAAAATGTCTAAGCTGATGTTCCTATAGCATGAAAGTTTCAGAAATTTTTTCTTACCTAGAACTTTTTTGAGATTTTTCCTTGCTTGAGTGTTGAATTCCTAAGGCAAAATAAGTAGTCGAAATTATTGAAGAAAGGGATAAGAGAGCAAGCCACAAGTCCGTGACAAACAATGGCAACACCAAATTTATTAAATTTCCAGGCTGCAAGTACTTGGCTTGCACTGTTAAACCTTTTCTTCCGCTTTGTTGTTCAGAGACCTTTTGAGCAATGGTGCCCAGCACTGTGTGGTGAATGTACACAGTGCAATAGTCACTCATCCTTCTGGGGAGTTTCATATTGAAAGGAATCAGGAAAAGACATCCCTGTGTCTTCTGCAGTAACTGTCACTGAAATAAATACTGCTCAAGAGAGGATAAATGATCCTGTGACACCTTTAATGCTGACAGTAATTTAAAGAGTAAAAATTACACAGGAGCTTTAATTGTTTAGAGAAAATTATTGCTACTTAACAAAGAAAAGAAAAAAACCCCACAGCCTGTAATGAATGATAATGGCCTCAGTTGGGTGCAAACAGTGGTGTGCTAAAGTCTGTCACTTTCATCAATCTATGAGGCAATTTATTTCCAAGAGCATTAACTGTAGTATGTGTAAGGCATAACAAGTACTGTAAACTTTTCCCATGTATTATGAGATTCGATTTGATCCAACACAACTGGGCCTTGAATAAGACAGCAGTCACTCAAGTGTCATTAGGTAACTCAGATGAAAGAGAAAAGTCAATGTGGAAGGCTTTTGCTGTGAACTGTTTCTTGATAATATTTTTTGTTTAAAAATGAGAGTTATGGAATATTTATTAAAATTGTGGGTTTGTTTCATGATCCCTAAATAATCTTATTGAGATTCTTTATTTTGAGAGAAATTGAATGAGTGTGGAGGAACCACATTGAGAAAGAAGACCAAACAAACAATATTCTGGCTGTTCAACTGAAATTGTTTAATGATAACACATTTCACGTGTTATTTGAAATTAGCTTTCATGAAATTTCAAGTCAGAATGGTTTTAACTGACTTCATTCAGAAAATATTTAATGTATTTATTATAGGAAAAATCCTAATGTACTAAAAATATAAATTTTTTACGTACAGTTTTGAAAAATTAAAATGTTTCTTACTGGTGGATTTTTTTTTACTTAGTAAAATATGTAGTTATGCAATTTTAATACATCCGGACAATTATATGCTTTTGAAATTATATTAATGATTCTTACCAGTTTGTATATGCAAAGGTTTGCAACTCAGTACTTGAGGAAGCTGAAAGTGTTTGCAATCCTTTGGAACTGGACACAGCAGGACTTTTACCTTCCTGCTGTAGCAACCATTAAGAGAAGCTTTTGAGAAAACCTTGAAACATTTTTTCCTCCTTTACATTGTTATTTAAAGAAATTATTAGCTTAAAAGAAATATGAAAATTGGCAAATACAATAAAGAATTGAAGAAATTAAGTATTTTTCACAGCAAAGAATATTGTTTCCTATGGTCATATATGTTCCATACATTTTTAGTTCATGTTGCAATTCATCCCACCACAATCCAAAGCTTTATGCACGTTACAAACCCCAAGCAGGGTCACTTCAGCAGAGAACTTTCTCTGCTGTTGGGTGCATACTGATACAGCCAGGCCATTAAAATCATCTGTAGTTCTTGAAGATTTAGAAATGTTATATAGCTAGGCAAGAAAAACAAGCCATAGGAGCAACAGTGAAGATTCACAGAACAAACCCACAAAATTTCATAGCCCTGGGTGGTGTCTGATGAAGATTTAAGTCCAGAATAGAAGATATTATTTTATCTAGCCATCATAGTTACAGATTTGCATAAATTGTTTTGTGCACACTTGGCCTTTATACATTGAAGCAAATCTTCAATTGTATTTTGAGAATCTATATAGGTATTAATTATGGGGACTTTTAAAAATTCATCTTCTTAGACTTTGGGACTAAACTTCAGTTTTGAATTTAAGTAACTTAATGTAGTTATTTGATATTGAAATTGAATAAGAAAAAAGTGTACTGAAATTGAAAATTGCCCTATAATATAAAGTTATCGTTTACTTTCATAATTTAAATAGAATTCTATTTGTATATTCTTGTAATTATACTAAGAAATTTAGTAAAGGAAAGTAAGGGTAAAATTTCTAAGTGTGCAATAGATAATCATCTTGTAATAGAGAAAAGTTTTTAAATTGAGAATAGAAGAAAACTCAGTTGTGATTTTGGTAGACTTTAAGTAAAATTTCCTTTTGGCTTTTTGTACTTAGTGCCTGGGTTTGCCATAGACATTGCATCTCATAGACTGATAATTCAATGCAAAGTTTACATTTTACCCTCCCAGTGGAGTTGACCTTCGCTAACTGTTTGTATTGCACTTGTATGGTTCATATCACACTGTCAGCAGAATCCTTTCACTGAAATACAAAACTTAATTTGAATGAGGTCAGCTGTAATTTTATATACTCATTTTACTCTATTTACCACATACTATCCAGGTTAATCCATTATGAATTGCAAATAAAACATTCAAAATCCAAGTATATAACACATATATTTATATGTAAGATATTAAAATTCTCAAAAATTACTTTAGTCTCAAGATCTGGTGGGGTTTTTTCACCATAAAAACAACTTCAAAACTGTTGTTCTTAAACAACAGTAGTGTTTCACAGTCAGGTCTTTACATACCCAAACTCTATGAAGAACCTTGTTTGTCTGTTTAGGGCTTAATCCTAAATTCACTGTGGTACCATAATTCCTGGACAGCAGAGTTGATTGAGCAATTGGTAGCTAAATAATACAAATAATGTCTTTGAGTATTTTTCTGCATGGAAAGTATATTTTCAGAAAATGTAAAAACAGGTAGACACCTTCTGATAACTCAAAATGTTTAGCAACATTTGCAGCTTAAGTGAGTTCAGCATCCTTAGCCAATGAGATCAAGATTCAAATATCACTCTAGAGACCTGCAATATGCATATTGAGGTTCCTAAATGAAAGCAAACAAACAAAAAAAAAACCCAACAAAAAAAAAAAAAAAAAAAGAAACAAAAAACAAACAAACAAACAAAAAAAAACAACCCCAAAAAAAACCCCAAGCCAAACCCAGGCTAAATTATTTTTACATATGAGTTGCTGTAAATTAAATCTTTGTGCATAAGTTGTAGGTGAACGGGGAGGTTGAGATGGTTGGTGTATCACACTTTCAGTTTTTGGTGTGTGACATAATTGTTTAAGGAACAAAGTCATCTGTGAATGTCTGCTTAAGCTGAGTAGTGGAAGGTAAAATTTCACCTTGTAATAGATGTGCCATAAAAATCAGAAATTAACTGTGATTTTACTGTAGATTTTCCTATAGTGATAGTAAGAAAAGTAAAATTCACGTTATCTGCAAATACAAAATAGATAGCAAGTTGAAGATATGCAATAAAGTTGCATGTATTTTTTGCTTCCTTTTGTAAGTTTTTAGGAAAAAATATTTATCCACGGGGCTTTTATTTAGTGAGCACACTCTCTGTTGTTGAACTAAAAAGGCAATTTAAAAATACGTTCAATTTAATATCCCTAACATATTTTAATTAAAAATGTGCCTATATCTTTTGAATTCAAGTTACTTATTTAAGTTACTTATTTAAGCTACAGAGGACATCATACAGCTCTTTTTATCATATGTATGTTTTGTATATGCATTTTTTGCATGAACAAAAGTGACTGCTCCAGACTGACCTTTCCAGCTGTGGATCTTCAGGGTTTACCCTCTACCTTTTGCATTTAAAAATTTTCATTCCAGATGCTGTTTCAGTGGTTTCCTTTTGTAATTTTCCTAGAAATGTATTTTGTGGCTGAAAGCTTGTATTCAATTAGCTTTAGAGCTATTATTCTCATGGGCATAGTTGAATATATAATTAGCTATACTTTTTTCTGATAAACTAACTTCAGCTATCATTATGTGGTATTAAAACACTGCTCAAAATTACAGGAATATTGGATTTTAGGCTGCTAAGGGTATCTGATGATTTAACTACAAATCTGTTCTAGAGAGTTGTATTTTTATTTTTCCTATGGGAAAAGCCCCACAGTATGTATTGAGTTTTAGATGATAAGCAATTTAGCCTTGTACTGAGATCTCTGCTAGAAGCTGACCAGTGTGCAATGATGATTCCTGGGTTTTTTTTCCTAAGTAGTTACAGTATATGATAATGCTTTACGTTTATGCATATGCTTTATGCCAAAGGACATGGAATGCAATAGAATAATTCACCTTATGTAAATACAAAGGATGTGTGTAATCTCATATGATTGTTGGATCATGGATATATGAGTCTACAACCTTGAAAACTAAATTTGCTTCCTCTGTCAGTGCACAAATTTTAGAAAGCCACAAATCTACTAAATTACATGGTCTTTGTTTACATGGTTCCTATTAGTTCTTTTTTATTTTGTTTCTTTTCTGTTTTCTTTTATCCATGTATTGTCAACTTCAGAGTTTTAGGGAGAACACTAGTAGTACTTGAAGAATTCTGTGGTTTTTCGTCATTGACTTTTCTACTGTCAATAAATTATCTTGAAGAGTAAAAATTTAGAATATTCTGTAATCAACACTGAAGTACTGCTTCTTTGTATTGCTTTGAATCTGATTTCTTAGTTCTGCCTCTCAGTTCATGAATGAAAACATAACTTTGTGTTTGTTTTCTCAGATTGGAGTACTTTTTGATACAAAATCTCAGTATCAAAAGGAATTTGTAATATACCGTTTCCTTTGCCATTTGCCTTCTCTTAAGACATTTGCATGTTACCCTGGTCTTTTGATTTTCAAATATTTGTGGTAAAGCTGAAATTACAGTAAACTTTTTATAGTTTATATCTCTTGAGACTCATTCAAAGTATTTTCCTACACTAAAAGCATTCCAGGCAAAAATTAAAAGTAAAATAGAAGAGAAATTTTTCACTAAGCTGCAGTTAATATTTCATATATATCAATAGGTTAAGGGAAACTACACTGAAGAGAAAATGCTCCTGTGCCTTTGAGGCTAAGCAGCTTGTCATTAACAGCAAGACTACTATTTTTGTGTTGAAGGAACAAATTGATTTTGCGCAAAAACTTTTCTTGGAGTAGGTCTCATAGTACAGAGGATTTTCATGTCCCAAAGCATGGGATGTCCATAGGAAAAGAATGTTTTGGGGACAACTGCTCATTATATACACTACATTATGCTTTTATTCCTGTATCTTACTATTACTATGTAACACCTTCTAAACAGACTTTCATTAAATTTTCTTTCGTTTTAAAAGTTAACCAGAATCAATATAGAAAGCAGAAATTTAAAACTGTTAGGTGCCGTGAATTTTTAAAATTTAATTTATTGTCACAAATAGATTCATATTCAAAAGCAGCAAATAGATTCATATTCACCATTTCAGACAGAACACGTGCTTTGCTTCTATCACCCAAATGCAGACACATAAGACTTCTGTATTAAAGATTATGAGACAGAGCTGTACAAAATTTGCTGACTTGAAAGCTGGTGTGGAAGGAAGAACAGTAATTAAATCTGTTATCCTCTGGAGAAAGTTAAGAGGTAAAATGTACGTAATCCTTCTATTGTATACGGAATGGAGAAACATGGGCTTAAAGGAGATTAGAGAGTGAATGATGGGTAAATGGAATAACTAAAAGCAACAAGTACTGTGGTATAACTGATAGTTTCTGTGCAAACATTCTGATTCATTTGCATTTTGAATTTCAACTTGAAATTTTTACTTACAAGAACCTTGGACTTTTAAGCATTTAGATGAAACTTTTAAAATTATGTATTTATACTGCTTCTATGTAGAAAGGATTCTTTTCATATTTCCAATTTTTTACTGTATTTATATATCTGTTACTTCATCATGGTATTGATAACTTCCATAGCTTTATGATGAAACTTAATTAAAAATAAGAATATTAACATTTAACATTCAATGTTTAATTTTTTTCTCTTCATTGAATAGATGTCCTCCTTATCCTAATTTTTTGGTGCAAATACAGTAGATGTTATTCTATATTGCAGTCAAAGTACTGCTTGTCTAAATTTTTCTCCTTGGAGATGATCTCCAATTGCAGATTTAAAAGCACCAGAAGTTTTATGATTTAATATTTACCTGTATAACATAATTACATCAAGTGTTTTCCTTATTAAATGTCATACAGATATTTTCCATGCTTCAGCTAATTTTAAATTGAACAACTGCTTTGTGTAGCACAATTATACAAAGAAGTTTCGTGTCTGGGGGAAAAAAACCCAAAAAAACAAAACAACAAAGAGAGCAAAACAAAACCCAAAGTCCAAACTGCAAGCAGACAGCTTCTCCTATTTTTGATATCAAGATTTTTCTTTTCCTACAAGCTTGTTGCTAATACTCTTCAGAAAAGCAAGCTTGATTCCAAACTGAAGATTATGTACATCACTCATCTCAATCTAATTTGCTGCTCTTTTCATGACTGACTCTATTGGCATTATATTCTTATATTCTTTGCCTAAACACCGCATAGTTAATTTATTCTGCTTGATAGTACTTTGGAGTTGATTTCAGCTGTTCATGGGAACAGGGATCCATGTTAAATACAGCCAGTTAAACAGGTTTAGGTATTCAAACCTCTAAAATGCACTTTATTCTGAGTAGTTTGGCTCAGTACACATGCTTGAATATGCACTGAGAAAGCAACAAAGAAATTTATATTCTTGTAATGCACCCAGTATCTCTACTGGAAAGACAGAGAACAAATTATCTAGTTGCACCATTTAGCGTAATGCACAGTCTGACAATGAACACAAGTAACAAAATAACCGTGACTGTAAAGAATGCTTTTGTAGAAGAGGACAGACAAAGTATTTTTTCCCTTTAGAAACTGATGTTCTTAGAAGGTGGTAACAAAAAATGGCATTCTAGAATGAATTTGATGTGTAAGATAGAGTGAGGGCATTTGGAAGGCATTGAAGAACAGTAAAAGGCAGCTTTGTAATGCAAGTAATAAGGTGTTAATAAAGGAGGGAGTCAGAGGCAGAATGTAGCAGAGACCAGGCAGAAATACGACAGAAGTAAATCAGCTCTCAGATCTTACAGGAGTCAGTGAATGCAATGAATATTCTCTCTTTTGAGAACTTTTAGAAAGGTTTCTTATTGTGCAAGCAAATAAGCACCACTACAGAAATAGTTAAACATAGGCTTGTTTCATGATAAAAAATTATATGTTAATGTAAATTTTTCACCTTACTTGAAGAACTGGAGGTACAGATATGTGGGTTTTACCCAGAGCAAAACTGAATTCAATGAACTTTAGGCTTGTGCTGAAAAATAATTCTGAAAGTCTCATTTTATTTACAACGCACTTGCTAATTGGCATTTAAATTGCAGTTGGTCAGCCTTAAAGTTTAATAAGTATCCACACATTAACTTTTCAGTTTTCTGATTATATCTACCTAATTCATGTTAACCTATTAATAAAAAATTTTAAAAGCCTTTGAGCTGATTGAATGTAGAAGATTTTTCATTTTAGTTTTTAAATAACATGTATACACACATGATATATGTGCAGTTTATCTCTTCTGCAATATTTTAAGGATATAATGAGATTAGTATCACAAATTTGGAGATAAAAACATGTAATGGAATAATATTTTATTCTTTTTGATCCTAGATTTTTTTAAATCAGTTTCTTTTATTTAATTCATTAAATAATTTTGTACTTTGTTCAGCACATGTTTCTATAAAAAAAAATATGTAATTTCACGGGTCTTGATAAACTTAGTAGATTTGAAAAATCAAGTTTTCTGGAAAAATACAGCTGCAAAAATATAATCCCCTATCAAAGTATTTTAAATGTTTTATATCTCCTTGCTCTAGGCATCTAGAATTACAGTTCAGTTGAAATAATATCTGAATCCTACTGGGAAATGAAAATTAGATGTTTAACAATTTTTCACATAAAAACTTGACATTGTCAATATATATAGTGTATGTGAACAAATAAAGATTTAAAAGAAACAATAGTATGTAAATAGAACTTCCTATAAAAAAATTGAATTGTATATTTTCTGCTATAGTTTGTTTAACTTAAATATTCATGAGCTGCAATAGTCTCACAACAAATCAAATATAATTAAATGATGCATTTTCACCACTTACAAAAGGTTTATTAAAGGTTTATTTGCTCATGCAAATTAAAGTTTTAGAGTAAAAATCCGCATGAAACTTGGCACTAACAATTTAAAAAAAATATTGGAGGATTTCTCGCCTCACTGCAGTATTTTTGCCATGTTTAAACTGCTCAGCTTGTCTTTTAGAATCTTAAATGAAACCAGGGAGGAGGCTATTTATTTGCATAATAGGACATAATTTGCTGTGGTGAGGTTTTAATTATTTATAGGCTGTCTAAAATATTTAAAATGGCATCGCTAAGGAGCATGAAATTCTGGCTAATGCCTTCATTTCAGGTTTCCTGCCGATTCCTTTATGGGTCAAGCATTTTATTTGTATTTAGCGTATTAGCATAGTAGCTTTAGAAACACGAGGAAAACAAATTTGTTCCAGTATGTTTGCAGCTTGAGTGATTCAAGACTGGCAAAGGTCATTGGGAGTAATCAAAGGTACAAAACATGCCAGAGGGGGGCAGCCAGATTGATCAGGTGTGTGAAATAGTTCTACTCAAGTACATCTGTATTATTACATGTTTACTGCTCCACCTCTGTATGTAATTTTGTTCACTTGCCATTACTTGGATGCAAGTAAGGACACAAGGGAGGAATAGGAGTTCTTGCTCTCAGGGAAATAAAATGATAGAGTTGATTTTCCTTGTGGTTTGAGCCTTCATGGGAGTATATACAGAGACTATTACTTCTCCATGAGGGATGTATGCAGACGCACATGAAGCCAGACTATGGATTAAAAATTAATGGCTCAGAAATCTTAATGGGATCCTTGATGATCCAGTCGTGTGTCATAGTAAGCTCTTCCTTCCAGCCTGGTTAGAACCCTTGGTGGTAGCTTTTCCCTCAAGCCTAGTGATTGCCCCCCTAGTTTGGTGTTACCCACAAGCTTTTTGCACAGGTCCTCATTGCCACCTCTATTTAGAAAGGTGTGAAGCAGAATGGGTCCTGTGAAGGCACCTGCAATAGGAGGGCACTGGTGACTGCCTTCTGAGCAGACCTCAAGTCTGCATCACCCTATCAGACTGAGTATCCAGCCAGTGCTGTCACCACTTGGCTCTCCACACATCCAGACCTGAATGTTGTGACTTGGATGCAAGAATTAACTTCATCCTCCATAACTCAACGTGTAGGGAATCCTGACTACAATAAAAATGTTAATAGTAGTTGTAAAAACAAACGCTTTCTTCAGAGAACTGCTTAAGAAAAAGCTTCTCAGTACTTCCAATGTACTTTATAGCAGTATAAGATAAGAAAGCTGTGACAAAACTCATTTTATAAAGCTGCTCTATGAAAGTAATCCACATAATCCAATAATAAAATTCAAATTTTTGGAAGCAACCTAAAAATCATTTAATTGGAGAAAATGTATTATTTGAACATTTACTTTCAAAACAGTTGTCTTTTGTTCTGCCACCCCTCTAGTCTCCAAGCATCTCCAAATTATAAACTCTGAAACAAACTGCTAAGGTTTTGCCTTTATCTCCGAGGCCTTATAGTGTGGCTTCCTAAATATTATATTTCATTTTTTTCTTGTTTCACCTGTAATCTATTTTTAGATCATTCTCATTGCTTTTTCCAGTTCCTTAATGACATAAAAGTTAGATCAATGCAAGATTCAGTAATTAAATCTCTTACTTGTTAACTTCAAGTAGAAGTATTAAAACATTGTTGGGATTTTTTTTTCACCTAATAGACAGGCCTGTCCTGTTATCAGCTGCCATGGTCAAGCTATTTTCTCTTATTTTATTTATCCAAACAGAACCAGAAAATCATCCTTGATGTGTCAATTAGCATTAATTTTATGTGATGCTTTTTCAAGGTTCAGTTAAAGTTGTTACATACTTAACAAATGCCTCAGCAATTTTTGTAAGAGGTTCTGGGCTTCTTTCAATTACAGACTTGTCCTCAAAATTCCAGTTTTATAACTTAAGGTAGCTAAACTTTCAATAACAGAATGCTCTAGATGTCTGTCCTATCCTCTTGAAAAACATCAGGTTATTTTCCTGGTATTTTTTTTTTTTCATGCCCTTTGCTTCTTAAAAGTAACACTAGTGTTCAAGTAACTTTCTCAGTGTCCATTTTCACCATTTTTGAGAAGAAGATTAATTACTTCTGTAATTTCAAGGAAATTTTGTTGTCTCGTTTCAGCCACAAATTCTTAGGTTGTTGAGCAAAGTTGTGGATGCCCCATCCCTGGAAATGTTTAGGTTGGATGGGGCTTTCAGCTTCCTGAGCTAGAGAAAGATGTTCCTGCCTATGGTAGGGGGATTGGACTTAATGATCTTGAAAGGTCCCTTCCAACCCAAACCACTCCATGAATCTGATTCTATGGCTTTTCTCTTTGTCAGGTTGCTAAGAAAAACATGTGATCAATTCTATTAGTTTTCATCATAAAACTACAGAATTCCACTTAGATGTTCAGCATTTTAAGGGAATTTTAAGCCTTTAATTTTCTTTTTAATACACTCTTCCTTTGAAGCCAGAGTTTAGAATCACGGTGACCACGGATTTGCACCAGAAGTCACATTTGGCAGTTAAATTTGATTTAATTTTTTTTTCTTCCATATACAGTAACAAATTTTGCCCTGGAAAGGTCTAAGATGACAATAATTTCCATAATCATTTTGGTATGGAAATAAATTCCTTAGTTACTTACTAGTTCTTTATGGCTAGTTTTTATTATTATTAGTTAGCCAAGAGCAGTTTGTCAGTTTTGGCAGATCATGGATAAAATACTTGAAACAGAAAATTAGCTATTTTACAGGAGACAAAAGAGACTATTTGTTGTAGCTAGGCAACTGACCTCTGTTTCCTAACTCCAGAGGCTCTCCAGCAGTCAAGAAATGTTTCAGAGTCAATTTCCTTCTTAGCTTAATAGCAGCAATAGTTTTTGGCCAATTAGCTGCACAAATTTAAGAGAAGAAAATGTACATCAGGTAATCGAGTTTATTGCTATGCATTTTTATTCTCTTCAGGGTCTATGTAGCGATACCTGAAGTATTGTCAGCGACATTTTTGTCTCTAGTCATAATTTCATAATTAAGAAAGTTGTGATTATCCTGTTGAAAACCCAGAATTTTTGATTTCAACGCTGGAAACTTTTTTTCAAAATCACTTTACAAGGAATGTGATTATTCCACCAGACTTCTATCAAAACTGTTGTTGTGTTGTGTTCCTGGCAGAGAAACTTCTGTGCTGATTGTCTGTCTCCTTAGTGTGTTCTGTGGCTTGGAAACCAACTTTTTTTCCACTCTGTAGAAACTAGAATATATCTCAGGCAAATTTGGCATAACTATAAAAAAACAAGCAAAAAATCATAACATATTGTACATTTGAAAAAAAAAAAAAAAAAAGGTATTTTTGGGGAAAAAAAAGTATATTTTGTGTTGAATTTCACACACACTTGCATTGCTATATGTTTATTAAAAATTCCTATTGCTTTGTTTATCTGCATCTACTATAAAAAATGTAGACAGTACTGAATAGAATTTGGATTTCTACCTTTTTGTTGAAGCTGCTCTTCCTCTTAAAAACTGTTGTTGTTTGTTATTTTCTGTATGATTTTTCTTTCTTTTTGCATTAATTTCCGTAGGACTATCCCATTTTTATAGATTTTTATTCCCAGTCTACCTTGGAAATTGCCAATATTGGATTATGGAATCTGTAATATTAATGTATAAATTTGTCCCTTTCCCCTTTTCTTGCTTGTCCAATGAGGTTGTAAACCTATTTATACCACATCTGGAAGGGAAAAAAAAGGATTCTTTTGAAATGAGAATTTCAATGAATAACTGGATTTACCTTTTGCAAAAAGATTCATATCCTTGTCATAGTAGTAATTCACTAGGCATTTACAAATTAGTTAATCAATAAAAGCATTTTTTATTTTCTTTTTTGTTTTTTACTTCTATAGTTTGTCAAAGTGTAAGGTTTAGGTGTCATAAAAGATATTATTCTTGTGTTGTGCATTTTTTTTTTTCAGCTATTACTCAAAAATATTGAGACTAGACCAGCAGTACTCAAGAATTTTTGTATTGGGTTTTGTATTGAGTTGAATAACTGACACCACACAGGAATAACGGAGCTGTGTGCAATTTATTTTGCATTGCAGAAATTGAAAGTTATTCCATATTTTAAAAGGAGTATTCTAGCCCACACGGTTTAACTCTGTTGATGCAATGATAAAAACTTGGAGAAAAATAGATCAGAATGGATACTTGAAAATATAAAAATTCTAAGTTTAGTTCCAAAATTAGTTGACCTCACTTGACTAAAGGTCTCCTGTCAAGTTAATGAGAAATGGAGCAAGAATTTCAAATGTGCTAACATGCTATTTGCTTAACATTTAGGGAATCACACAGTCAGGATGCTAAATTGATATTCATTAGAATATTCAGTTTGAATGGAGTAAACGTTTGCCTGCCTGGATTATTATGCTAGCATTTCTCATTTATATTCTTGATTTATCTGATTTCTGTTTGTTCTTTACAGATTTACAGATCTATTATTACATAGTAAAGTGCCACCATCATTAATATCTGATCAGGTCAATGTAAATCAGACCCCTATGGCAATTAGAGTTATCCTAACTCTTGGAGTGGATGACAAAACCAATATCATGATGACACAAACCAGTGCAATGCCTGTTTAGAAAAGCTTTAAAATACCAGAACTAGATACCTATAAAGTTATAATTAAAATAAATTTTAGTGGCTTTTACTGTTTAATCAAATGAAAGACATTATGCAGCTTTTAACTTCATGGATTGATATTCACAGGATTTTATATCCGGTACTTTTCTTATTTTTTGCTACATAGTTCAATTCTTATTGCAAAAATCTACTCCCATTTTCATTCTATTATCACTTTGATTGTTCAAACACTATGTTGCTTTAAATTTGAGCCTTTGCAGTTAGCTTCATTGTATTCTTTTTCAATTAATGTAGCTTAAGAAGCAATTTCTTCTCCTAAGTAAGTGAAAAAATGACAATTCCTTTAAGTTTACAGTTTATTCCAAGAGATAAATTATTGAAGTTCCTTAAAATTTAGTCTGAAAAACCCTACATTGAAACGCACTTAGATTTTTATGCAAGCCTCAAAATTCTTTTATTAAAACTGTGTGTGTTATGATCACATCGAAAGGTTGAAAAGCTTTGGCAAGCTTTGGCAAGTGTTGCATTTTCTGTTTTATCTGAGCAAAACCATTAAAAATCTGTTCTGTGTGAAACTCCAGAAACAGGGATGAACTACAGCCTAAATTGTTTTGTTTTGATGAATCACAATTTGCAGTATGTGAGAGGATTATAGAGGCTTTCTCTGTCCAGAGATATTTCTGTCACTTGGTGAGGAAACAACATATAGAAGCAGAACAGCAAGATGCTATTCTTTTCATTCATATCCTTAGTGGACATCACACAGGAGCATAAAAATATCCAAGATGAACTAATTTTGATTGTATTTTGTAAGCATGGCACCTATTGAAGTATATATGTACCAAACTGAAGACATTTTAGAAGTTGTGTCCCTTTTCTATCTTCACTATTAATATTATATGTAATATGTATCATATGTAATCTGGCAATTATAGGAGTTTTATTAAATTTTAAGTTGTTACATTTATGCAAATTCAAAATAGTTTCTTCCCCTTCAAGGAAGAAAAGCAAATAATAACTGTCACAGAAGATTCACTAACCTCCACTGATCCCATAGCACAGCATTTGATTGATTACAGAAAATATTTTATTAGAATACCGTGGTAGGAATTCATCAGGGCACCATTTTTCCTCACAAAAAATACAATCTGTTGTCAAGACAACACACTTGTAAAGTTTGCTGCTTTTTGGCTGAGGTGGAGTTAATTTTCTGCATAGTGGCTAGTATGGGGCTGTGTTTTGGATTTGTGCTGAAAACAGTGTTAATAATACAGAAATGTTGTTGTTATTTTTGAGCAACACTTGCACAGTATCAAGGCCTTTTCTGATTCTCACCTCACCCCAGCTGTGAGGAGGCTGGAAGCACACAAGAGCCTGGGAGGAGACACAGCCAGGACAACTGACCCAAGGAATATTCCATACCATAAAGTGTCATGCATGGTATATAAAGCTGGGAGAAGAAGGAGGAAAACAAGAGGGACTGTCTTGTCCCCAAAGAGCATTTGTCTTCTCAAGTAATTGTAATTTGTGATGGAGCCCAGCTCTCTTGGAGATGGCTGAACACCTGCCTGCCCGTAGGAAGTGGTAAAAGAATTCCTTTTTCTGCTTTGCTTGTGTGTGGCTTTTGCTTTCCCTATTAAACTGCCTTTATCTCAACCCACAAGTATTCTCACTTTTACCCTTACAGTTGTCTCCCCTGTTGCAGCAGCAGGGAATGAGCAAGCTGCGTGTGGTTGCCAGCAGGGGTTAAGCCACCATAGTCCTTGCACCAAAGACTTGTGGTTTAGCCCCAGTGGGAATACAAGTACACACAGACTAGAGCTCACTCCCCCTTTCACTCCCATCCCAGTGCGTTGGGCAGGAGAATCAGGAAGGGAAAGAAAATAAAACTTGTCGGTTGAAATAAGAACAGTTTAATATTTTTTTTAAAAAAAAATTAAATATAATAAAAACTAACAATAACAGTAAAAAAAAAAAACCAAAAAAACCCCAAAAAAAAACAGAGAGGGGAAAGCTCAAGAAAAGCAAGTGAAATAGTTTATCTGCTCACTACCAATTGACCAATATCCACTGTGTCCCTGAGCTGCAGTCAGCCCCCTGTTCATGTAACTCCTCATGTTTATGTACTGAGCATGACATTCTGTGGTATGGAATATTCCCTTATGCAGTTTAGATCAGCTGTCCTGGTTATGCTCCTTCCCTGTTTCTTGTGTGCCTCCTCACTGGCAGAGCATGAGACAGTGAAAAATCCTTGATTTAAGGTAAGTACTGCTTAGTAACAACCAAAACCAGTGTGTTACGAACATTATGCTCATACTGAATCCAAAGCACAACTCTCTACCAAGATTACTTCTATCTCAGCCAAACCAGGTCATAAGGCCAGCTATACCTTTGTCACACTACCAGCACAGTGTCATTTTAATTTTCCAAATGTTGGCAACTATTTTACCATAATTGTCTAAACAGCTGTCAAGTAATGTTCTTTCCCTAAGGAATTTAAAACAAGTTAAAAAAACCAACCTTTCTATTCTCTTATGTTCATGTTTATTATAAAGGTCTAAAACTTACTTGTGATGATATTATTACTATTTTGTATTATCATCAGTTCCCCATTTCCTCAAACTGGTTTATCTCGTACTGCTTTGATTGAGTCGATTTCTTTTTTCTATGATTATTATATCTCTGCTCTTCTGTGCTTAAAGACCTTACATCAGTAGCTACTGTTCCTCTAAAAATACCAACTGGTATTCCTCTGTGTGTTCATGTTATAGGCATATTTCCTACAGCAATACTTATCATCTGTAGTTTTTTAAGTATTGAAAGGTTATTACAGCAGTAAGAAATACCATGACAAAAGAATACATAACAGGTACTTTTGGTAGAGTTACTGTTGGTAAGCTCTTTTAAAAGAAAGATGGTACCTGCCTAAAATAACTGTACTTCCTGAATATATCCTAGAGATTAGATGAAGAGAACACTAAGAAAAATTCAGTTACCAGTGTGAAACATTCAGAAATCATGAGTCCACTATAAAATTATATCAATCTTGAAATTTAGTGTATTATGTTGTCTTGGTTTGGAAAGGCAGGGGTGTCTGCTAGGGAACCAAAACAAAATGGAAACTTCCCTTGGATTTTGTTATAATCCTAAAATTGAAGGGGAGGTCTCAGGCAATGATATGAGGGTAGGAATAACAGTTCTTTACTATTTAGTCTAACAAGGTAAATTAACAATAATAACTATAATATTGACAACAAACAGAACTAGAGAAGAAAAGAAAAAAAAAACAACAGCCCAGTTAGAGTTTTCCTCTGGCACCCCCCATCCCCCTCAGTACCGTCACAAGCTACCAGAGCCAGCAGCAGTGCTGGGGGTGAGATATATCCGAGGCTTGGCGACAGTGGCTGGAGCTGTAGAAAATGTCCTGGCTAGACACGGGTTGCAGAAAACACAGCATGGGGAGACCTCGAACAAAACTAAAGAAGCTGTGGGTGCAGGGCAGGGAGAAGGAGCTCCTGGCAGGGCAGGGAGGGAACGGGTTCCCAAAATCCCGGGGGACACACGAAGAGATCGTGGTCTGACGGAGTTCCAGGTGTGGGATGGTGAGAGCTCTCTGCCGCGCCAAGACGAGCAGCCCTGGCTGTTCTCCCGAGAGCAGAAAAACTGCCCAGAGCAAAGTGAAGATGGTGCCACCCTGTCTCTGCCTTAGCTGCTTCTTTTGTTTGGTCCTAAGCACCCATGAGTACCAAAAAGCACCCAGCCATTAGCTTCTTAGCAACTTCTGGGAAAAAATTCTATAAGAAAATAACCCAACCCCCAACATATGTATAGATGTGTGTGTATACTATATACATACATATTTGTATTTGTGTGTCTCAGAGGTAAAGAGTATCTTTAGCTTATGGAAATTTTAATTTGTCTTCTGCTATTGAAGAGAAGAGGTACATTACTACATGCTAGCAAGTATTTTTAAAGAAAAGCTAATTTTGGTAACATTATGGCTCCAAGGGTCTAGTCTTAGCACAAATACCACTGTGTTTATCAATACTGCTAACATTGCTACATGAATGAGAGATTATCTTCTGAGCTCTGTGAAGATCAGAGTTTATTTAAATGTTCTCTAGAAAAATATGAATTGTGTATCATTATTCTAAAGTTGTGAGTGGGGGGAAAAACATACCAATTTGTAAGCTTATTTCTGTGAGACAAATTCATATGCTTCTGCTCCAGTGGCAGACTGAAATACTAATTTAATTTTCCTGCATCAGGAAGGTTTTATACATCTCAGAGAACTTTTTTTCAGAGAAGTTGGCTTTTGGAATTATAGAGAAAGATGAGAGTTCTTTTCAGCCAGAGGCTAAAGAGGTACTTCTGGCTGTAGAGTGTGCATAGTGGATATAGTCATTGACATCTTGCAGCCGTCTTGTTTCGTTCTCCTAGCAGCTGGTGTGTTCTCCTCTGTATCAGATGAGCCCCTGTGGGCTATTTATAGAAAATGTGTAGGATCCTTCTGTTGTTATGTCTTTAACGTGCCTTCCTAGTTCTGGTAAGCTGCACCATGGATGTAGACTACTAATGATGAGCAAATAGATGAGTGGCTGATCATCCCCAGTGGGACACGCATGGCACGCTTTCCCTGTAGTATTGTGGGCCCCTGCCCTTAATTCTTTCCATTGTTGAACCTGGCCCTTCCTTTAATGCATTTTGCAGCAAGTTGTGCTCACCCATTCTTCAGTGAGATGAAGTTTTATAGGTACAGCTGTACGTGTTGTTGTCCACTGAGGTGCATTCTGTTAACTTACCCACTTGGGAGATGTGATTCTGCAACCATAGTGTCAGAGTCCCTTTGCATCTCTCTGATTTATGGGACAATGTACTCTGTGATTTAGGCTTTATTTTATGAGCTCATTAAGAAATACAACAAGAGCAAACAATGGCTTAATTCCCTTTGAAGACTAGTCTCTCCCATGAATTCACTTACTCACCACTTAATTCATGAGGTTTCATAACTTATAACCCTTAACTCTTAATTCATGCACGTGTGAGGAAAAATCAGTTACCTAGCCAACAGCGAGAGTGCTAATTCATCCTCCTTTGTCATGATGCAGGCACCTCCTCACAATGAAAGACTGAAAATATTCAGCAGTCCAGTTGCTGTTTGATCCACTTCTGAAAAATCTTTTTTGGTTATATGTATTTCATATCTTTCAGCTTTGAAATTCGCTCTATACCATTTCTGTAAATTAATAGATTCTGAGGAAACTGCCAGACAATAAATATGCAAAAGTGATGGCTGCAGGTGACAGCAATCTGTAGGTGATAATGGCTGCATTATGGCTTTTTAGATCTTTCAGGCCACCTGTCCTGCCTGCATGGTACTCTCAGTTTGACCTAATGGCACTGCTTTCAGCATATGTCAGCATGAGCTGTGTTAGCCAAAATCTGAGCAGTGGCTGAGTGAGCAGTCACTTGGCTGTAGTTCCTTTTTTCTGATATCAATGAAACAAAGGAATCCAGTGTCTTCAACTCTTTGAAGTTAGGTATCTACTGTCATTTCAGACACTCTGGAAAAGCAAAGAATCCACAAATGGGTATGGGAGGTGATGCAATTTAAGGCAAATTAATTTTCTGTGATTGCCATTGTAAAATGATTTTACAGTACAGTTTTAGTTTCTTCCTTCTAAATGTGCTTTTAATTTTTCTTTACCCTTGATCTCACTGACTAAAACACTTCATATATGAACTTATCTTTAAGCATACAGTTAAGGGCTGCAGAAAATTAGTACATGTTTCAGAAACTGCTAGATTTTGTTGCTAACAGTAAGAATCACAAAAACACTAGAGGGAGAATTTGATATGTGATTTTGTTATTACTCAATCCCTCCCCAAATCCCTCCATCTGTTTTTAAGTGTCTGAACTTTACTCCTGTGTATTAGATACTAAAGACTCGTGACTGTAGAGCTTATATACTCATATGATATATATCATAAAAGTAAGACATATAGCTGTTGAATTATCTAGATATCTTTAGGTATGTTTTAAAATTATGATTCTGTTTTTCATATTTGATAGTTTTATTTCATTGCAAATAAAAATATTTTGTCGAAAGGTTAGTATGCTGCATCTTTTCAGTTAGATTGATACAAAGTTTAAAATATTTTTGCTACCAAAGTGGAATTTTAGTTCATTTTTAATCTCATAAGATTGCATTAAATTACAATATCTCATACATAGATAAATGCCAATAATAAAAGAGTAAAATGAAAATACCTTTATGATTAGCAGCACAGTTGAAGTGATGGCATACAAGTACAATTATGATTCACATAATCTTTGAGAAGTTTACTAAATGTTCGAACTACTGAAGGAAGTAGTTTTACATTACAGTTTAATGTAAAAGCAGGAAGTGCACATACATATGTGTTTATAGAAAATAATGGTTAGGAACAATGAAACAGCAAATAAAATATTTGAATTTTTATTTTATGCAATTTTACATAATTAGATCAATAAAAGCTTTATCTATAAAAGTGTAAAGAGGTATAGATGGCAATATTATGAGAAAGATCAAATTATCATCATATGTATAAGGGATTAAGGTATTTTTATTTCACAGCTATTCAATTTGTATAATTCTGTAGCTTTTAAAATGTTCTTTGTTGTCAGCATTAGTTTATAATATTCTTGTACTACGGTTAGGAGATAATAATTAAGGAATTTTATTCAGTGTTCACTGACTGCTTTGTCAGAGAATTGTGGCCCATGTTCTGTTCTATTAGAGAGATTTGGGAGTGCTTAGTGAAACAAATCATAAGGAGCTCATACCACTTGTTTGAAATAAAGCTCCTTACCACTGTAACTACAATATGTAAGATGTTAGTGTGATTATGGCTAAGAGAAAAGAAAGAAAATGTGGTTTTAACCGTAATTAGAAGAAAAGTTTTATTACTTCATTGGATTGTAGTTAAATACCAGCTTGAGTTTTCTGTGTTTGTTATATGTTCTTTTATAATTAAACTTCTTGTCATTTGTTAGTGGTAGTGATAAGGATATAGTTAATTTACACGGAGTCCTGAGAAAATAATATTTTCCATTAAAACCTTACCCTGATTTTCACTGTGAAACCTACATACATAACCCAGTCAGTACATCCATATTGATTGGACTGAATATTCATCCAGTCACGGCATTCATAATTCAGTCCCACAGGATGAAGGGAAATGGGACTCAGAGACAAATCTGTTAGGTAGACTTTAGGATAGAATACTCAGTGTTTCATTGCATTTTTGACCCTGAGTGGATCAGTGTCCTTAATTACTGTTACCGATCTGAACAATCAAAAATGCTCTTCTTACTCAAGGCCAAGTTTTGATCCATTTATGGGTTTTTTCCAGATATTTTTGACAGTAATGCTAGAATTTATAAAACCAGAATGTTGATAAACCACTGACAGCAATAAAATACAGTATGAGAAGCAACAAAAAAGCAACATTATAATTAATGAGCTGAGGTAAGAAAATTTGGGTTCTGGTTTTTCTGCTACAGGATTCCACATTTCTAGGACATTTATCTCTGGAGAATACCAAAACTATGCAAGACAGAGATATGTATCCATTCCAAAAAGTGAGAAATTATTTTCTTTTAGACCTTGGAGGAGACCGCTTCCCTACAAACTTTTGAAAATTTATTTTTTCTGATTAATTATTGATATTTTTAGTAACACCTGTACTGCTCCTTTTAATGATTAATGTGAAGAAAATCAATATTTATTGATTGCCATTCTGTGATAGATACTTTCTTCTCTTTAAATATTGTAAGAAATTATTTGAGTTACTAAGTGACAGCTATGATTATATGATTCACACAGAGATTTCTAAAGACATTCTTTCCTTATGTGTGCAATATTGTACAGCTGAGTAACACGAAGCTTTGTTAATTTTAGCATAATCTGAAACAGTTTCTGCCAAGGTTTACCACTGCTTGTTCTGACAGTTAGAATGTGCTGCCTGCTTATCAAAAATGCCTTCAAAAAAATTACTATCCTCTATATAAACAGCTTTATTAAAAGAAATTTACCCAGGCTGAGAAATTGTTAGAGTTAAATTTAAGAATGGCCTTATTTCAGCTCCCCTGTGCATGTGCACTGGAGCAGTTTTAAAAGACAATCCCTCTTTTCTTTTTCTTTTTTTCTTTTTTTTTAACATGTACAGAACACTATTTATGTATGAAATGATATAGCAATTATTATTTCAGGAAAAAATATTCATTATTCAGTTTTTACTTTCCTTCACTGCTTATATTGTGTCAACATATCATATTTATTGTTTATTATGTAAAGAATGCTTTGAATACAAAATGGTTAATTCCTTAATAGGAGAAGTGTGGCTGTTGTCATGCAAGTTCTGGAGTACTTCATGAACATTAATAACTCTGTAATAAACATAAACATTAATAAACTCATTACTTATGAGACTAAGGGATAGTCTATTTCACAAGTAAAGAACTGAGAAACAGGGAAATTAAATGCAAAATCATACTCCAAATTTAGTTAATGAAATGGAACAGTATAGCATTTGCTTTTTAACATTATCTAACTTTATATATGGTTTTATTTTTTCACAGTGAACCTTCTGTTGACAGTAGTTACTCTAGTGCTGCATGGCAGTTTCTCAGAAATTAAAACTCTAGCTACCAAGTGCACTCTATATGCCCTGAACATAGGAAGTAATAAAAGAAATAATAGTACTTAATAAATCTTTACTACTACAAACTGTTTCAATGAGGAGATGAGTGTAGAGCTCAGGGGTAATCATTTTCCCACTCGGGCACCTGCTGATAAAACTCATAATATATGGCTGATCATTCATTTGTTCAGGTAGCTAATGCTGTGAAAGGGTTGAAATGTTTTTCTTAAAGGATTTGGAAAATGCTCCCTAGTGGGCAGGCACCAGGACTTTTATTTCTTTTCTTCAATACATTTGTGTCTTGCACATGTTTTGGGCTAACAATGTGTTCCAGCATAACATGTAGATAGTCCAGTTCTCAAAAGCCAGTAGCTCAGTGCTGACACTAGAGGACTTTCAAAATTGAAAACAGTTGGCAGTTAGGAGTGTGTGCAATGGAGTTTCTGCTTTCTACTGGAAAACAGAGACATTTGCTCAGGAGTCTTGGGACAATTTGAGCAGCTCAGGTTTGACCTTGCCAGGCTTTAGAAACTGCGTGGGAAATTATCTTAGAATTCTTACTGTGACCAGGATATTTTTTTTTCCCTGTACCCTATGTTGCATTGTATTTACTGGAAAGAGTTCACTAGACTTCAGCTTTTATTAAGTAGAAACGCTATCTGTATATTAAATTTTGAGCTAAGAATATGATTTGAATTAAAAATATTGAATCTTATTTTCTTTCTTGGGTTAGCAATGAAACATTCTATTTTAGCTATGAGTGGGAGGTTGCATTAAAAATATGGCGATTTTTGGGTTTTACGTAGCCATGTAAGTGACTTTAACACTATGTCCCTTAAATTACTTCAGAACACAGCACTCTAATGAATTTTCTTACACTTGTTTTTGAAAATTCTGGCTGTAAAATGCCAGTAAATTTACAGTACATTAAAATCCTACCTACTTATCCATTCTGAAATTCAAAACTTAAAAAAACCCAAAAACATGTTCTGTATGTATTTTAGGAAGTATATTATGTGGGTTGTAGTCATTAGGGAACCACTGGGGCATTTGAATATAACTTTCTTCTCTTCACTGATGCAACTATTAAAAAATTTTACAAAATACCACAGGCTCTTCAGTCGTGTGTGTGTGTGTGCGCTTTATTCCAGCTCAAGCTGTTTCTTTGTCTGACTTACATAGAGGAGCTGCTCTAGATCTGTTCTGTTCTGCTTCTAACTGCTTGTAGTGATATGAAGAAATGTCAGGTGAGAACTGAAAGATCAGTCAACTGTTTAATGATGCTTAATTTTTTATAATGTTTATTTTATTGTAAAAAATCCTTAATATCTGCATTGCTCTGGAAATATATATTCATGCTAATATTTATAAAGTATAGATGTTGCAATGAAAGGAATCCTATTCCTGATATTGTTCTGGTAATTCAACTTCTGTCCAGACACCTGCAGAGAGTTATGTGGTAGAATCCATAGCAGGTTTGTGGTGATTTTTTTTCTTTTTTTATTCACAATTAAAGTTATAAAATTAAGTATTAATTTTCATGCTGCTGCATTCGGTAAACACAGTAGAAAAGTGAATATGGTTTTCAAATTTGAGATTCTGAAATATAAGGCCCATTCCAACAGAAAGCAGAAAAACTTTAGAACTGAATTCACACTTCCAAACAGGTGGATTATTTCAGATATTATGTCAAAAGCATATAATTTATGGTGAATAAACTTTCTAATTTAACAGCACAAAGAAAACACAAACATAAAAATGCTGATTATTCTAGAGACTGAAACTATTAAAATATTCTTCTTACTTGTGTGATATAAATATGTTTTAAAATAGTTTACTCAGCCAAATATGCCAACTTCATTTAGGTTAATTTTTGTGTTAATTTTGTGGTTTCTTGGAAAGTTACAGTACCAAGACATATTATTCATTTATCATTTAAGTAATTTATAGTGCCATACTTATAATTTGCTATGTAACATCATAATGCAAATCATACAAAACTCTGGCGGATAATTTATAGAAAAGATTTTTCTCTAATAACTTACTTGTGACACAAATAAGTTATTAGAGAAACAAAAAAAACAAACAAGACAAGTTAAAGGAATATCAAATCTTTAAGTCAAGCACTCCAAAAGTAGAAAATATTAAAACTGAAGTTTTTATAGCCTCTGAGGTTCTGCTTTTTTATGTTTCTGTGTTATGAATTATCTATCCCTATAGGAAATTCTCTACTCAGTGAAAAGAGTGAGTTTGGGAGAGACATATAGACCACAAAAAAATCTAGCGAGAGCTGCCACCCATTGCAGTCTGAGGTCATCTCGACAGCTAAGGCTGTGACTGAGGATTCCAGTGCAGAAGGAAACTGAGTAGCTTGATTAAGTCCAGGTGATGGCATAGTCACCATCCCTAGAGGTGTTCAAGAAATGACTGGACTTGATGTCTGGTTCTGTGATTCAGTCGCCACGGTTATACTAGATCTTGGAGGTCTTTTCCAATCTCAATGATTCTATGATAGCACAAAGAGGAATGGTTTTAAACTGAAAGAAGCTTAAAATTAGAAAGGTTTGAATTAGATATTAGGAAGAAATTCTAAACTGTCAGGGTGGTGAGACACTGAACAAGTTGCTCAGAAACATGGATGCCACGTACCTGGAAGTGCACAAAGCCAGGCTGGAGAGGCATTGAACAACCTGGTTTAGTGAAGGTGTCCCTGCCTATAGCAGGTAGGTTGGAACTAGAGGATCTCCAAGGATCTCCCCTCCAGCCCAAACTATCTATCATTCTTTATTCTGGGATTGAGAATAGAAGCAAATATGACATATTAGGATGAGTCACAATATGAAAAAATAAGCCTTAAAGTTAGGCTTCTAGGAATTCAGAGGCATTCCTTTGTCATTAGTGCATAGTTAAACTTCCTCTCATTTTGGGTGAGCTCTTTTCTGTCACAGATACCTAGACTGAACTTTGGTTGAAAATTATGTAACTTCTGTAATTTCTGCATAAAAATCTTTTCTGATTAAAGTCTAGGGTTATCCAAGCAAAACTTCTCAGTTTTTCCTCTTCACACTAATCAGAACATTTATTTCTGAAGTATGTATGCACCTAGAGTGTACTCAGAGGGTATATGCCAGTCACACCCCCTCAGTTTTTCTGCTCGCCATCTGTATCTGGGGAGTTGAGCCTTCTGCCTGGAACCTTACTTGTATTACTTAAGCCTGTGTGGTATTTTTCTCTAAAGCCATCATACCTTTAACAACACGTGTCAGCTTCAACATGGGCTGAAATTCTGTGCAACTCGCCACCTCATTGAAGGCAAAAATTGCATAGAGGGTACTTATCAAGGTAGTAAATAAGTGGCCACAGTTTCTGCTGTAGCTTGCAGGCATGTATGGATAAAGGGCTCCAGGCTGCAGAACAGGGTCAGAGTCTAGGCCACTAAGACACTTAGGTACTTTGGAAAATACTGCATTTTTTCTTCTTGAAATTTTCATCTATTTTTTCATAAATGAACGTCTTCAGGAACATCTTGCATCCAGATGTCTGTTTGGCATTTGCTATGAAAATAATATAGTTACAGATTATCTAGTGTGCCAAACTGCTTCAGGGTGTTTTGAATAAATTTATGATTTATTTATGTAGAATTCTTGGTTTCTATTGTTTTGAATCACTATGTAAAGACAGATTTCTTAGCACTGAAACAAGCAAATACACATCCATCCATCTATATATACACACATATATACACACATATGTGTGAAAATAAAAAAGTGTTTGCAATTAAACTGAAAAATCAATAAAATGAATTCTCAAGTTCTGCACTGGGGTTATAGAGCAAGATTTCATTTCAGACTGAGTGAATGTATATTTGCAACTTAAAATCAATGCTAAGAGATTATAGCTATTTTTAATACTATTCAATGGGGAAGATAATGTGGATTTTCTCCAGCTTCATAAACTTAAAATAATTTTGGACCAAATACATTTCTAAAGGATGATGCCTTGAATATATATGCACATAGATTCCTATTGCTAGCCCATTTTAATATGCATAGGCTAGTACCAAGGTTTTAGGAGTTTTTACTTTGGGATATGACAGAGAACCATAACTTCCCTTTAAGCCTGGTGTAACTACTTATGGAATCACTTATGCTACCTAAGTTAGCTGCTTGATGATATGTACAAAGAAAATGTATTTATTATATTATTTCTAAGAAAATAAAGGAAGCCTACTGAATCATTTAAGAAAAAAAAGTGGAGACAGAACACACAGAATTTCTGAAGTATTGTCTCAAGTACATAGTTCCCCATTGTTTAAATCTCTGATTAACAAGTTTAATTTCTGAATTCCATGTATTAAGCATGGTTGCACCCATTTTAATGTGCTGTGTATGGTGGATGAATATACTACCCTAGCAAGGTGCAATGAATTTTGTAGAACCACATTTTTGGTCTTGAAAGATAAATATAGTAATTTCTTCTGTCTAATACGAATTCAGATCTTCAGAAGATATTCCAGGCTCATGCTTTTGGACACATAGTGATCTCACAATAGAAGTTTTGTTTTGTTTCACAGAAGTTGCATTTTTGCCATCAAAGAGTATAACTTTGTATTATTAATTTACTTGTGAAAGTCTGTTGATGTGACTTCATTGTTAAGTTATGACTTGCATTATTTCCTTCTGAAACATTTTATGGAACTTTGATATAGATGACCAGAAAGTACTTTCCTGTAAAAATAATATACTTTATCTGAACCTTAGACAAAATTTCAAAGTAAAAGTAGGGTCAACATAATTATTATCTTTTTATAGTTCAGAAAACTGTTTTATGTTCGTGTCAAGCTTTTAAAAGAAATTCAACAGGAGGTCAAAGCACCTAAATCAAAAACCCAAATAGTAACATTTACTGAAGGTATTTGTTATTTATTCAGCTATACTGAAGATTCTCCAGTTCAGAACTAGTAGTATTGAACAGTTTAAATTTCTTAATGTCTTTAAGTTTGTGAAGAGGGCAATCATCAGCCAACTTCATTAACAAGAACAAAATGTGATTTATGTGTGAATACCTCAGCTTAAGTTCATGATTCAGTTTTCTTAGTTTATTACATTCCCTGTAACTGAGTCTTTTCTGTGGTAATTGTAATATTAGTCATTGTTCCTTTCAGAATCAATGGTCATTCTAAGAAATAAAATTAATCAAGTTATAGCAGTCCCAGATAATGGTTAATATAATTTGATCTTACAGTTAAAAATAATCTTTTGCACAAGGACAAGTAGGTTACATAAATTCTGAGCAAAAGGAGATTTTTTTCCATGGTGTTAATATAACTTCATACTCCAAACAAATTCAGACTCTACCAAAAGGTGGAGTCCATTTAACTAGACTTCATCAGGATGTTGAGTAACTTAGAGTAATTAAGTCTCCCAAAGTAATTTACAATAATATCCATCATTCAACAGTATTGGGCAGTCTTTGGTTAAGTCTTCTTTGTCACTTGAGTCTCTGATATATCTGATATTTTTTAGCTTGAATGGTCTTCTCCTTGGTCTTTGTACGTCTCTGTTAAGCTCCTCTTATACTATATATTTCACTTCTTTTCCCATTACCTCTTCTGTATGTGAGTTCTTTTCACTTTCTTTCTGCACTAAGTTTTAAGTTTTTAAATTGCCTACACCATCCACTAATCTGTTACTGTAGGGATGCCAGCACAGCCCACCCTTGACAACAAATGTTAAGACAAGGATGTGGGTGTGAAGGGGAACACCCGAAACTGTCTGAGGGGGTGTTTGCTTAAATGCTAACCGGGAAACTCTGAAGAGATTTCTGAAATAAAGGAGTCAGCTTTAAAAGCAGTATGTAAAAAGAGAACCTTTGGCATGTGGGGAACAGTGGAACAGTGTTGCAGTGGAACAGTGGCAGTTGAACCTCCTTCCTGCTACTAGTCTTCCATCATGGCACTGTGAGATGAAACAAGTAGGGACTTACACCTCGGGGGGGTGTGTGTATCCTGCCTTCGTGTTTTCACACTTCAACGTGGATTAGCAGCCCACAGCTTCACACAAAGCTAGAGCTCTTCTCTCTCTCACACAAGGTTTGTGTCAATTGGGTAGCCTGCCCTCCCAGGGCAGCATGTTGTGCTTATAAGCCATATGTTATTTATGTGCCCATAATTCTGTGGGTATGAGTGCCCTTATAACTTGGTGGGATTGGGTAGAGAAGGGGTTTAGAAATGAAGAGGTGTTTATCCACTTTTTGTAAGTGTCTACTATTGTACTTTGTCTGTTTTAGTGTTAATAATGAATGCAAAATTCATTGATTGTTAGTTCATTATTTCTCATTAATAAATCAAAAAGCTGATTAAATCCTGATTTGAGCTATGTAAATTGAATAGTTTTTCCCTGAAAAGTTACAAATTTTTTGCATCCAAATTACATCCTCTAAGCAATTACAATACAATTTGCAGTTTTCATGATTCAAAGTGAGCTTTACATGTGAAGCCAAGAGGTTTTAGTCTAATTGCAGGTCCTAACAATTTAAACAGAGAATTATTATCCCATTTACAAAGATTCTAGATTCTTGTAATACAAATTATTCAGGTTTTGCCTCTTATTTATGATAATGCCATTTTAAACTATTTTCTGGTATCTGTCCAGCATCTCCATGTTATGCTCAGGCATAAAATAAATTCTTTGTCCTGAGGCTGGTGGCTTGGAGAGACAGGGAGAGGGAAGAGATTTGATTATAGGAGTAATTAGAATTTTATAACTTTAATTGGGATTGTTTTGGAAACGTCAACTGTTCCTGTAACACAAAACCTGTGGCTTGTTACAAGGGATGGTGGCACTATGTTTACGGACTTACAAGGCTACCTAATGTGGGGAAACTAAACAGAGATCTAATATTATCTTATATCATTCTCTTCGTCTTGTCATCACTTTGTAATAGTGAGGTGGAGCTTCAGGAGGTACTGTTATCTTTTGTGTCCAAAATTTTAGATTTAAGTTTATGCTATTTTTTTTTCCCCTGGCAGAAGGTTTATCCATGTAGCATTTGCGTAAACGTCTTTTTTTTTTTCCTTCTGTTTCCTTCTTGTTGTCCGAAAGGTTTGTGATAGTGATAGAATCAGCATTAATGGAGCCTAGTCAGATAAGCTGATTATAAACATCTTGTTTCAACTAGCAATGGTTCTGTTTTTAAATGTCTTGTCCTGTAAATTGATATTATCAAATAAGGATCAAGTTTCTTCCCTAAGTTTAATAATCCATATTTTTCAGCATTATTTAAATAATGTTTATACCCTTTCCACAAAACTGTTAGATTGAAATGTAGGATAAATTCATGCTTTCTTGGAAAATAAAAGGTAAATGGATAAATATGAAATCTGTGGTGTAGTCATGTTGTTAATATATCCGGTGAATAGCTACATAGTATTCTCCAAAAATGCTGTGTGTGGGTAGTCAGAATAATAACTGATGGCCATCTGATTCTTCTGAAAACATAGGTAGTACCATGATATTATCAGTCCTTGTGTGCAATTATTCCTAGAGCCTATGTATGCTACATCAAAACTGTCTTTTCTATTTCTATGTGATACTGTGGAATTTTTGCATTCATTACAGAATTTTGGTTTTATTTTTTATGTTGTCTTGTCTGCTTTCCTTCACTTAATTGTAGACTATCAGAATACTTTATGATTCATGTCCTAGCAATATTCAGTAAAATATACCTATTTTTTTCAAATTGTAATTTCAACAGCTGAACTTGCCTTCATCAGAAAATAAAAATCTTTGGGCATCTTCAAAGAGGTACTATAGTTCCAGAGGGTTTGGGCAGTGCCAGAGGGTTCAGCAACTCTCATGTTCTCTACCTGGCTGTCTGTTCCTGTACTCCTGTGTTGGACACACTCCTAGTTTTACTTCAGCATCTGGTGTTGGGGAATATTTTGTGTGCTATTTAATGATAAATCTAGGATGGATGGTCCGTCAGAGTTACATTTTTGCTGCAACAGCAGGTGGTTAGAAAAGAAAAGTAAGGTGTAAAAGAGAGGAGTGTGGATATCTGTAAGGTATTAAGAACAACTGTTATTGTTTATCCCCAGCAACAACTAAGCCCCCACAGCCACTCACTCTGTTTCCTAACCAGCACCAATTACAGAGAGATGATCACTGCCCTGGTCCTGCTGACCATGCTGTTTCTGATACAGGCCAGGATGCTGTTGGCTTCCTTAGCCACTTGGACACACAGCTGGTTCATGTTCAGCTCCAATGCATTTTCGGATGGGTCACGTTCCTGCCAATGTGCCCCAAGGCTGTACCGATGAATGGGGTTGTAGTAACCCAAGGGCAGGACCTGGCACTTGTCCTTGTTGGCCTTGTTCCATTGGTTCAGCCTGTCCAGATCCCTCTGTAGAGCCTTCCTACCCTCCAGCAGATCAATACTCCCACCCAGCTTGGTGTTGTCTGCAAATTTACTCAAAGGTGCACTTGATCCCTGCATCCTGTTCATTGACAAAGATATTAAACAGGAATGAGCCCTGGGGGACGCCACTAATGACCAGATGGCAACTAGATTCAGCACCCTTCGCCACCACTTTCTGGATCCAGACATCCAACCAGTCTTTAATGTGTATCTCCTTTGACTTTTGCTGAACATACTAGCAAATAATGAAATCATTTCAGGTCTTTCAATTGCTTTCAGAAAGCAGCAATTCAGATGAGTAGATTCTCTAGGGGAAAAAAATACTTCCTTGACTGATTCAGCAAGACTCATGATATAGTCGAATCCTAAATCTTTTTGAGAGAAGATATTCCACCATTTAGTGCTCCTTTTATTTCCTACTTAAGAACTGCTGAACTAAATATTGCTCAAAGCACTAAAAAACCTGTAATAGAAAATTTGTTATGTATTTATTTATGACAAACATGTTAATTTGTAGTTTGTATAACCTGGAAATGCAGCCAATTCCTGTATTTCTTAAAAATTAGAAAGCTAGTAGCAGTATGAGGACTGATAGACAAATAGGTAACCATAGAGTGAATGATTATAACAGGCAGTTTGCTCCATTTATTAACTTAATATAACACTGTAATCAACAAATTTCCAAATGTAACAGCCAGTAATTAAATGATAACGTAGTTAACAGTCTTCATTGGCACATCATACATTTACTCTGAAGTGATGTCAGCAGTAGCTGAAGTAATTTAAATTTTTTTAATAAAGTATTGATTATTAATTTTGTGTAGATATACAAATCATGTATTTAGAAAAGTTTGAGAGTAACTGTGTATGCAGTTGTTTTTTCTAAACTGTACTTTAGAGTGACTGTACATACTTTATGGGTTAGGTAACTCTCATCTCCCATCATGTTTCTTTTCTGATTACTATAAGCATGATAGGCTATAGTTATTCATAATACAGTGTCAGAACAAGTGGACATGGTACTCAACTCAAATAACAAAAGAAATATTCTACTAATATAACTACTCAACCTGGACAGAGATAGATAGGTATCAAATATAAATATTTTTTATCTTTGTAATTCAGATACGATCTTAATGAGTTTGTGTGTGTAAGCTATTCAGGCTTCTTTGGCTTACCTTTCACAACATTTAATTTCCTCTCTTTCACTCTTCCCTATGAGCTTACATGGGGAGAAGCTGTCACTTAAAGGCAATGCCCACACAGACATTTTCAACTTCACTTGTCTAATTTTTCAGGCAGAAAGAAGTCCATTCTGCTTGTGCACTGAGCAGTGAAACCAGATGGCTGCAATTAACCCAGCAATGAAATGAAGTATGATATCTTAGGCTCTGCAATGTGATAACACTCCATGGTTTCCTTTGGCACAGCGTATGAATGAATACACTAGAAAAACTGTGTAAACATTCCCTTAGATGAACTGTGTTGTTAGATACTTAAATCCTTCATGTCTGCTGACCAGGCAGAACTCAAAAGTTCACTGAAGGGAGAAAAAGGGTTTAATAGGACTCCATAATTGAAAACTTACCTAGGCATTCTGAAAGCCTAGTATGGTGAACTGAACCAAACTGCAGGAAAAAAAAAAGAGGGACAAGTTGTCTAGATGCCTATAATCTGTCTGCTTACGGGAAAGAAGTCATAGGTGAACAATAAAAAATAAATTTCCTCTAAATTTTCTAGCCTCCCTATTTTGCTACTTGTTCTTTATATTCAGGATTTTTAAATAAATCCTACATTGGTGTTCTCTACTGAAGGCAGTCATTGTTTAGGGTCTGGTTCTTTTCAGGAGCTATCCAAGCATTTAGTACAACATAAAGTGATTATGTGGTTTGGTTTTTGGTTTCAATTTGAAATGAAAACGTTAACTTTTTCATTCACCAACTGTGTTAGTTTTATGATAGAAAGGTTTCTATAAGTAAATGAGGATAAGCATTAATTATTAAATCTGTTCTTCATCTGTGCCCTCTTTTGGTAGGAAAAAATGCTGTCCTGAAGGCAACAATTTATTTTAAAAAACGCATCTGGGAGTTAGGTTTTAATTATCAATCAGAAAAAAAAATCTAATAAAAGTACCACACCTGAAAACTGTCTTTGCTGGGTATAGTACTGAGGTGTTTACTAAAAATCTTCTGTTAGAGATCTGATAAATGTGTTTTGTTGGGTTTTTTTGATAGAGGGTACATTTAGATGTCTAATTACTTACCTCTCCAGATTCATGTTCATAAGACTATATAAAGCATAAAGCTTTTTTGCTCTTTTCCTATGTAAGAGATTAAATAAAGCCTCAGTTGATTACAGTTTATAAATTGACCACATGCCAATTATACTGGAGGTTTACAAAAGGTAATGAATAGCTCATTGACTGTGTCTGTGTACTGTGCACTCTGCATCGATTTCTGGTTTGTTATAACATTTCACACATCAGCACTGGAACCACTAAACCTACCATTCTCAGAGGGACCCGAGAGTGCTATGGGTCAATACCTGAACCACATACTGTACATACTCTATTTAGTTCAAATTAATCACTGTGGCCCAATTTCAGTCCTAGTATAAGTGGGTATAACAGCAGGCCTTTTTTGTGAGAGCTTTATTGATATGCTAGTACATCTTCTTAGAAATTAGTATCATATTTTTCTAGACTTCCTGAAAAATTTGAAGTTGTTATGTATTCCTTACATTCCAGTATCTTTTAGGGTCTTCTTTTCAATTTCAAATTTACTTTTGCATTGGAGTGTTAAAATTTTGACGTACTGCAACCTTCCTGAAGACTTATACTTTCTGCTTATCAATTTAGCTTTGCAATACATGGTCAACAATAAACATGATATTCTAGGCAGTCTTTAAACCACCCTATTACATGGCTGATCTGTAAAATATTTTTCTGTTTATGAGAGTATTTATTAACTTTTATATTTAGTATTGAGAAAAAGACTTGAGCATTTGTGTAAGAGTTAAAGTGTGCCATAGACAAGAGAATATAATGCAAGAATAAAAGGAACATATAACTAAGTATATGCTTCTTCTAGGTTAGTACTATATGTTTTATCTCAGACAGTTGTCAAAGATGCAGCCACTTAACAAATACTTTATTGAGAGTTGAATTACTTTCTTTGTGGCATCCCCTTCCACTTCTAGCAACATCAGTGAGATCTCCAGAGCTGGAAATTTATCTGCACCATACATGGTAGTTTGTAACTTCCAACCAGGATATCAAGTTTTGAGAGATTGTCCAGTAAAAGGGCTGATGTAACTGAAAAAATACATCACTGTAACCAAGACTGGCAGGGTCACAGTCACATGGATAATTGCTCTGAAGAAACATTTCTTTGTGTCTGGTTCATCCACCCTCAGGTGATGAGAATCTTAGACTTCTTGTAGAGTTCATTTCCTGCAGTTAATCAAAATTCTCATCCTACATTTGTTTTGTAACACTTACAGTTTAGTTAAGTATATACACTAAGCATTAGCTCAATATTCATCTCCCTTCTCATTATTTTTCCAGTTGCTACTTTGACTTGATTTACACCATCCACTAAGCGTAGGCTAAAATGCATCTAATCATGAACCATAACAAAGACCACAACATTTTATACTCAAGTGTTCATGGGCAACATCAAACTTCCCTTATTTTTATCTGGATATTTTTTTACATACCTTTTTTAAACCCTTGTGGAATCTCTAGCTAGTAGAGATACTCTGCAAGATAAGTTATAGACTTTAAAATCATGAATTTCTGTACAGTTTGGCTTTTAAAGCTGTTTATACTTCTTAAATCCTTAGCATATTTTGGCAGTTTTGCAAAAGCCCCTAAATCACTGCTTGCTTTTAATATTCCTCCACTTCATGCTGTGCTCTTGTTTTATTAAACAATAATAATTTCATATTCCTCTTCCTGCCCATACTATTTATTTATCTCATACATTTCTGCTGGGAGTGTTTAGCCTAGAGAAGAGATGGCTCAGGGGGTGTCTCATTGGTATATGTAAATATGTGAAAGGAAGGGCTCAAAGAAGATGGAGTCAAACTCTTTTCATGGGTGCCCAGTGACAGGCCCAGAGGCCACTGAAGCTTCCTTCCTCTGGAAGTTAGCTTTCTTACTGGGGCATATAGAATTGTACATAAATAAAGGGATACAAAGAATATGAAGAAAAACATTATTACGGTCAATAGAAAAAAAAAAAAAAAAAAAAGACATGCAACTGTACCATTTGCAGAAACACCTAGAAATAAATATCTTAGGAAATTTAACAGTAAAGAAAAATCTGGCCTGAATACCTAAAACAAAAAGGAAAGATTGCAAAAAAACACTCTGAACTTGAGGTAAAAGAGAAACATAGTTAACAGACCTCATCTAAAACAATCAAGTATATCCCATATAGAAGTCATAGCAGTTATGCAATTTATGGATATGATTTAGAACCCAAAACCACAGTTGACCCTGAAAGCAGAGTGAATTAGAGTTATCATAAGTGTTCAAACTATTTGAAAGATCAATAGAAAGAATGATCAGATTATGTTATGACATGATGTTATAGAACTCTTGTGAAATTATTTATAGTAAATATAAAAATCTAACAGAAACAGAGATGTGCAAGTTACTTCTTCTGAAAAATTAAAACTAACATATCATTGGTCCCTTATCCTTTCTATTTAATTACTAGTAGCAATGGTATCTACTACCTTTGAGAGCTTCCCATATAATGAATGAAAACATTAAATCATTAGAAATATTCTTTTGTCCATTTTTTCTCAATGGTTACATTGAAATTATAGTCAGTATTTTCTTTTTTAGTTATTAATTCAGTAAGCAGAGATGTTGTGTTCCATAATCACCCATTTCAATCACTTCCTTATTTATTAATTCAGGGATAAATTTGCTGTTGCGTGGCCCGTGAGTTTTGCTTACTGTCTCTGTACTTTTGTGACACCCTTCCATTCTGATAAGAATTGTGTCTGTCCCTTTCACTGGTAGGCTTTTCGTTGCTTCCTCAATTGTTCTTTATTTTTTGTGTAATTCCTACCAGGTCTGTTTGTAAAAGTCTTTTACTGAATTCTTCCTAAAATCTTTCAATGATCATTCTTAGAGTTTCTTTCAGCCTGATTTGCAATCATACTTCCATAAGTACCTATAATACACTTTGTTAAGAAGTAAGCATTTTTTCTTTTTGAAAGAAAGGACTGTTTACTTTCTCAACAGTTTTCATGCAGTCACAGTGATTTCTTTTTACTTTCTTCAGTTGAATTAGTAAAAATAGTAATAGCAAAATAATAACCAAATCAAGTAAGTAAATATATTTAGAAAGTTGGTATTACTGGCTGAAACATATGCCTGAATTAAGGTTTCTAAAGTTCTTATACTAAACTGAGTGTATCAGAAGACATTCCTTACCCACACTGCAAATTAAGTAAAAAGACACTGTAACATACCTTTCAGCCTCAAAGTTTCAGACGTTTCAAAATACTGAATAGTCTTTCTTCTTTCTGTTACGGTTTGTAGTATGGTCTTTTGGTGCAGGAAATGTCCCTGAGCTTTTTCTGTCTGCTTAATTTTATTTATTTTTTTATTTTTTTTATTTTGTGAGTAATGTTTATAGTCTTCATTTGTTTCAGAGTTTGCATGGGCGCACTTCTCTTAGCATGTGGTGCTGTTTCATTTGGAAGTAGATTTTTTTATGCAGTGTGTCAGATTCCACTCAGTTTTCTTGCCAAACGGGGTGCCAAAGTGAAGCATCAAGGGAGGACAACCATCACTCACCACTGAGTTGGTTCTTACTAGTGCCAGAGGAGTGCTTTTAAATGACTCACCAGTTGTTCTTACGGAAGCAAGAGAATCCCTGAATTAACAGTAAAGAATTTTTTTTGATTACCATAGCAGAACAAAGGAAATACAGAGTGAGAAGTCCTGTCACAGAGAATGTAGTACAAATTCACTCTATGACAAAAAGGCAGGACAGTGATTAGGTAAGATTTAGACAGACTTTATATATGTCATAGAAGAGTCTTTCCCATATTTTTCTTCTGGTAGTCCTTGTGATATTCACTGATTTTACGCTGTTTCCTGAACCTGATAGTTCAGAACATTATTTTTGATCATTTTGCATCTCACTGGTTTGTTATTCTTCCAGTCAGTATTAAAATCTTAGGTGCACTGTTGAAATAATTTCTTCTGTGTAATCTGGGTCTTTATGACATTGATCACAGTCAGGTGCTCATTTCACCTTTCCTCCTACTTGAAACAGTCTTCCAGCTGCCAAAATTTAGTTTTCATTCCTACTGAACAAGGCTGAATACAGATAATGTATTTTATGTTACAGTGACAGTTTTTCTCAGTTTTCTTGTTTTCCAATTTTTTTTTGTCAGATGATGATGATTATAATAATATCTGAATAACAGAATCTGGCATTGAATATGCAAAATGGATTTTTAATTTAAAAAATTACAAAATGTGCTTCAAAATTATTAAGGAACCTTAATTAGGCACCTAAATAATGGTATTTGACTTAGGGATTTGGGTTACTATTTTAATGTTTTGTTAGATATTGATTGTACTTTTAAATTAAAACTGACAAGACGGAGTGTACAGAAAAACAGAACTCTGGAACGTCTTCCAGAAATCGGAGCTGAGTATTTTCTAGCTCTAAGGCATAATCAGAAGAACATATGTGAAATATAATTTTTTTCTGCTTTTTTTGACACAAGTCCACTTGATTTACTTGAGGAGAATTTCTATCAGATATTTTTCTTTCTTGCCTTTTTCCCCCATAGAATATCATACCCATGTTGTAGTGGTCAACACATACAGAAATAAAATCTGAGATACATAGAGGACAAGTATTATCACTGTATTTTATAGGCTTGTACTGGCTATATGACACAGGCAAATAGACCAAATTCTTTCTCTTAATTTAACCACTCATCATTTATATCTTGGCTTGTTACCATGTCTGTATGCAGTAAAGTTTTTAAGGTGTCCCAGCTTTCCCTCATTAGAGGTTTTATTTCTTCTTTTAGATCTCAATCTTTTTGTCTCTGCGTAGGTGAAAACTTAAATTTATAGAGAGCACTTTGGGCAATACTGCTGCCAATTAATCAGAGAGGTTTACATCTAGTTTCTGCCAGCTTCTCTTAACAGATAATTTTTAGAAGGTAAGAAAGTGGGAAGAACATTGAGGTAACCCTGCCTAACTGTTAGTATAAAAATGGCTTAGTCCTTCATTTCAAGAAGAGCTCAGTTCAAATGTGAATTTAGTTCCTTCTTCTACTTGCTCTTTTGGAGAAATTGTTGTTTGATACTCTGCCTTTACTTTAATGCAATGAAAATACACATTCAGGAGAAATACTTTCTAGAATAACCTATGAGAAAATATGATATGAAAAATCTGACATCTGTATTTGCCATAAATGTAACTACAGCTTTTTCTGTAGTGAAATTTTTACGGGAATCCTTGAAAATTGAAATATAATTAGGTACTTCACTATAAAAATAAACAAATAATTTTCTATTTGGTCCTTAAATGGGTATTTCTCTTACAGTTAAGCTACTCATTTGTTGAAATGCCAGTTCTTAATGTGGCTCATAATGTCTGCTGGAGGATGAAATTACTCACAAGAGAGGGCCCTCAGAGAAGGATCAATGTTTTTATATTAATGTAAATTACCAGTGATTAATGAATGCTGTAACCAAATCCTAACTGTGTTCCTTTTTTGGAACCTAACCTTCCCATCAATATTTCAAGTTAGTAGTAAGATTAATTTGTAATGTACAGAAAATAGTAATAATATTAACCTAATCAGTAGTATTTTTTCCTATGAAAAGCAGTGGGTTTTTTTGGAGTAGAGAATAAAATAGAAGTTATGGAATGTACTTTGTTTCTTACAAAGTAATATATACAATATTATCCATATAACTGAGATAAATGTCTTTGTATTTATGATTAACTGTACTGCATACTAGGTGTTCATCAATACCTGTTTGTGTTATATTCACAGCGATATTAGAGCATGTCTTGGTTTTGGAAAGACAGGGACCAAAGAAAAAGGGAAACTTCCCTCGGGTTTTGTTATAATTCCAAAATTTAAAGAGAGGCCTTAGGCAACGATAAGGAGGGTAGGAATAACAGTTCTTTACTAGTTAGTCTAACAAGGTAAATTCACAATAATTACAATATTGACAACAAACAGAACTAGAGGAGGGGAAAAAAAAAAACCAAAACAACAAATCAGTCACAGTTCTTCCTCTGGTAACCCCCCCCCACTCCCCTCAGTACCGTCACGAGCAAATAGGCTAGCGGCAGCTCTAGGAGGGTGAGATGATTCCGAGGGGTTCACAGTGGCTGGAGCTGTTGGAAAAAGAGTGTCCCGGCTGGCAGGGGCTGTAGAAACAGCGTGGGGAGACCTCGAGCAGAACTGAAGAAACTGTGGGTGCAGGGCAGGGAGGAAACGGGTTCCCAAAATCCCAGGGGACACACGAAGAGACCGGTGGTCCGACGGAGTCCGAGGTGAAGGGAAAAGTCAGAGCTCTCCGCCTCGCCGAGACGAGCAGCCCTGGCCGTCTTCCCCAGAGCAGAAAAACTGCCCCCAGCGAAGTGGAATCAATGTCTCTGTGTAGCTGCTTCCTTTGTTTGTTCCCGAGCACCCATAAGTACCGAAAAGCACCCAGCCATTAGTTTCTTAGCAACTTCTGGGAAAAAATTCTATAAGAAATCAACCCAACCCCCAACAGAGCAGTATGAGCTCCTATTAGTTCCTACTTTATATTTTCCTGCTATGTCTATAATTTCAAACCCATAGGAAATTAAAATATTCTGGACACTAAAAGAGAAAGGTGAGAAAAATAGTCATATTTACATGCACCTGTGTGTCAGTTTGGTTTTCATAAAACTCTTTGCCACCTAAACTAAGGAGCACCAGGTTGTTGGTATGAGTGCACCACTGCACTGACAAATGTAGTTGATGCTTGTGGGCTTGAATTGAAACCAGGTGGAAACTGTGCAAGAATGTATATTTGATGAGAAATAAAGGCTAAAGTAGCAAGTTACAATACTGTGAAAAAGCAAAGGAGAACAAAGGCTTAGTATCTGTCATGAAAAGAGCTGTTTGACTACCACTTTTTAGCCATCAGACTAGAAAACAAGTCCCAGAACTCCAGAATGGAAATACTCATACTGTGAGTTTGGCAGAAGAGAGAATGTACAATGCATGCTCCTTAGGGTATATCTTTGTACCAAATGGAATATTATTTGGAAAATCTCAACCCAGATAGCAATCTCTTTGATAGCTTTTTTCTTAATCAAATCAGCATGAAAGAACCTAGGTCCATAATATTGAAAGCATGATTATGGGAATAATATTGTCTGTTTGAGAATTTTAGAAACCCTCATCCTTTGAGAGTGGCACATGTGTTCTGTAACACATCCATAATTTTTGCTAACGAATTATTTTTGTGAGTGCTAAATAGATATGAGTCATAAGACAGATAGGTAAAGCTTACCTTTATCTTGCTTTATGGCACAGTGTATGTCAAGGATAAGTACCTTGGCAAAGCATATTCTTAATTCATCTATAGGCAACTTTTCAGTTCTCCATCAGTTTGAGAAGGGATATCTGTTAGTTCATAAATACTCTCAAAAGACTCTTTCCTTTACAGCTTCTTGAAGTTTCTGAATGTCAGAGTTTTGCACATACACTTCTGAATTTTTATCTGTGTTTTCTGTAGAGGGAAACAATGAAAGTACTGTGTAGTTTGAGTTTATATGGCAGTCAGTTGTCTGCTTGGTGTATTAGTTTTCAGTTCACTTACTTCAAAGTGATTTTCATGCAGTACTGCAGACTATATCTGCCTGCAGACTACAATGGGAGATTCATAAACCTATTATCATTTTGCACCCACAGTGCATATGTGGTTACATAAACACACTCATAAAGACAAAAGACATACAAATAATACAATTAGTGACCATTAGTTATCTCCTTGGGCTGTTACATTATTATATAGTATTAAAATAAGTTCCTGTGCACATGGTTGAGAGAACACAGAAATTTGACTGATAGTATCCCCAAACGGTTTTCAATAAAACTACAGGGATATATCTGTAGTGTGTATATCTAAATATTCTTGTCTCAGTTGAGCAGTTGAATGTACAAGTATAGAGTCATGGAAAAGTTTGATTAGAAGGAACATTAGGGATCACCTAGTTCTATTCAGAAAAATTGCATCCTTGCATAACGACAAAAAGTTAATAAAAAGTTGAGGTTTAAGTATGTGAGTGAAAACCAGAGTGGCCCTCTTTTAATACTTAGTGATTAGAATGCTACAGTTTTTGTTTAACTGTATATTTACAGAATTACTAAATGGCCAGACTTAGATAGCTAGAGGGCATTAGTTCATATATAGAAGTGTGTATGCATGTTGCTAATTAATGTGCACTCATAAGCATAAGTAAGGAAACAAAAGCTAAGATTTTTTAATGCCTTTCAATTGTATTAGAAAAGAGTCTGTAAGAAATAAATACCCTGATCCTCAGTCACCCTGTGAAAAGAAGCCATCTGAGAAAGAAACTAGTGAACCATTCATTTTCTTCTAGGTACTTATGATAATACTTGCCACAAATATCTTGAACATTTTCCTAAATAAACCTTTGAATTGGCAGATGAGGTGAAATCACATGTCTTGAAGCTGACTGGACCGAAGAAGAGTGCAAAGCTATTTAAAAATTCCTATTTATTGATAGCTGGGGGCAAAGCTTTCTTTCCCATTATATTTTTCAGTTGTCTTCTCACTAAAGGTGTTTTGAACCTTCTGCTTCCCTTACCAGGCTTTTTTTACTCTGTAGGAAAGGCATATTTTCTGTGTCATTTAAACATGCCCCGGCGCCTGCTTAAAAATCACTAAAACAATACTTCCAGTGAAGACACAATTGCATTTTCTAATTATTCATGTGAATACTTTCTTCTTCAGAATCTGTATTTAAAACTTGCTCCGTATTTGTTTAACCACTGCCAGATACTTTGATTTTTTTTTTTATTTTTTTTTTTTTTAATTTGGTAAGTTTGACTACCATCTCTGCCTTAGAGGGTGATGCTTAGAATTTCTGTAACTACATTCCATATCTTTATCTCATAACTGTAGCTGCAATGTACAGGACATTAGCTTCTGGTGATAAGAGTGGTAAAGGTAGCTTCAATTGGATTAGTTCTTAATATTTGCATTCTGGTTTTTTTAGAGTCTCAGCTGTCATCACACATTCAAACCATGCTTATATGTAAAAGAAAATACACTAAAATGATGAGTCAATAAAGAAAAAAAGGTTTTGTCTGTTGGTTCTTTCTGTCTGCACATCCCACATGGCTGATGCTCTGCATGATCCAAAAGTGAATTTTTCAGGAAATGTCCACTACAGTATCGTTTGACTTAAAAAGAAAATTTTGCCTACTGAAGGAACGTATTTTCTCATGTCTTGTATAATGCATAATTAATTTTTCACTTTTTTTTTTCTCAGAGCTTCTCAAAGTAAGATCTAATTAATTATGGAGTTTCACATTTTTATATGAAACAGGAATTTTGGGAAGCAAAAATATTTTGTCTTTAATGGCCCATCGGTGGGGTTTTTTCAGCTGTGTAATGGCAAGTAGGGATAAGCAAAATAATCACTTTGAAATGTGTGTTAATCAGGAAGCAGTGATCCTTTCTGACAATATTAAAAATAGGGAAGAAATCAAACACACCAAAATACATGTATTATACATTGTAATAGCACCTGAGAAGAAAGATACACTTATGCTTGGTTTCCATAAGAGGAATATGCCAACATATGCCAACAATATGAACTTGGAGTGTAGTTTTTCTGTGATGTATTAAGTCTACAAGGTATAGTTTGGGTTCCCAGTTTTTATCTTTTGTACTGTTGATTTAATCCTTTATGTCCTATTGTAAAATTATGCTTTTACCTTAACAATGGTTTTTTGAGGCTGTTTAGATAGAGTAATTGAAAGCTGTAGCTTTTCAAGGGTATGAGCAGTAATCTATTGAAACCAATGTGCAAGATCAATGGACCAAGGCACTAGAAAAAAGTTCAAGTTAGTTTCATAACTGAAATAAATGCCTCTTACATATGAAAAATGTCACAATGTTTCATGTCATTTAGACTAGAAGTTCAGAATCTTAGAAGTGCTGAGTACTTAAACTGCATAATTAAATATGCAAACTGCCTAGTTTAGTGATGAACAGTCTATCTTTTGTTCTTCAGTTACGTGATGGATGGTTTTATCTGTAGTTAAATTTGCAAGTAACAACTTGTAAAGCTCTCACTTGCCTTTGTTTTCTAATTCAAGTCAAGACCTGAATTAACATGGTTTCACAGGCCATAACTAGATTCTTGCTCTGGGTTACAGCCCTCACAAGTGAATAAATTAAGCAGATCTATATGGAGAACTAGAATAAGCGGTTCAGAAAAGTGTTGAAACCTCTGTCCTTGGTGATGTTCAGAAGCAGCCTGGCCATGGTGCAGGACAACCTTCCTCTGGTGTCCCTGTGGCCATAGGACAGTAATGATTTCCAGAGGTCACTGACAATCCCAGTTATCCTGTGATTCTCTAGTTAAATACTTCTATCTGGTTAGCAGTATTTTTTCCACCACCTAGTGGGGATGAACTCCAGTATATCATAATTAACTTTCAGAATCCTGTGTCATTTCTTGAGCTTCTTCAATATTTAGTGCTCAATCTTCTGTGCTTTTCTCCACAACCCCTTCTCCATCATTATGCTTTCCATATGGAATGAAGGAATTTTTTAGAAAAAAGATGGGAATTTCTGGCACTGGAGGAATTTGTGGGCATTACTGTTCTGTTCCAGTATTTGACTGCTATAAACACCAGGCCTCAGCTGTGAGGCTGAAAGCAAATAAGTTTTCATAGTGTTGATATTACTAGAAAGACATATATGATCCATATTCCAAACTACTTAAAAGCTCCCAGGACTAAGCACAGTAACTTGGTAAAATAGAATTATGTAGAAATGCTATTTTAAAAGTAGTATTAGAAAACCTTTGGTCTGTGGCAAATGTGCTATCTAAATCTTGTCCCTGAACTACTTTTGTTTGCATAGCAAGTCCTCTGCATCACCTCCTGAATATTTGAACATATGTTTGTAAGTAAACAGACTTGTTAATTTTTTAAGTAACAGAACTACATTTTTCCCTTACATGTGAGACTTTCTCAGGATGTACAAGTTTGGTTTTGCACATGCAAGCCAATATTTAAAAACAAGAAGAGTTGGCACACCTTAGAATCACTCCTCTCCTGGCAGACAGCTACTTCTGCTTTGAAAGAGTATGGTTGTTGCTGCACAGCAATTCATCAATATTTATTCTAGCTGTTATTATTTAATGCTTGTAGTGGGAATATTTAAAGATACCTTAAGAAGCATTGAAGCATAAAGAATCCTTGCACTTTGAGGTTCTACTACAACAGTTACAAATAAATAAGTATCAGTGAGGCTACACACTATTCTGTATCCTGTAGATTTTTTGTAGTGTAAGGAACTACAAATATTCTTATTTTTATCGTGAAATAAAGTCTAAGGACTGCAGGGCATCTGGAGACTCTCTGGTAGCTCTGGGAAAACAAACAGAATAAGCAGCCCAGTTTACAAAGTTTTTAAAAAACTTTGAGTTTTTTATGAATGTCCTGCAATTTTCCTGTAGACTTTGAGGCAGTGGTGAGGCTTATGTGTTGGTGATTGCATCTCATTCCAGAATAGATGCATACAAAAGCAGAAAATTTCTGTGTTGTTTTCTATTTTCATGCTTTCAACTTTTATACAGGATAATGTATTTTTAGTTTCACATGAAATAATTTTGGCTATCATTCATCACTGTAGTAAAAGATTTGTTATTATCATGTAGTAAAAGTCTAAAAGATTTTGACTTTTGATTCTGACACACTTGTCCTAGAAATCTGAGCAAGCAAATGTAATTTTATTAGGTTGTATTTGTTATCCTGGGAAGTTGTTGGGCTGGCAAGAGGGATGACAACAGTAAAATCCTGATTGACTCTCCCTACATGTAACCTGTTATTTCAGTGCATTGAAAGTGTCATTAGTGGTTTTGTATATAATCTATGAAGGGTTCTCGGATACTATCAAATAAGTCTGTTCTATCTTGTAAGGTAGTATATCATTTTCTCCTGTTGTTCGTACAGTTAATGAAGAAATCCATCCTTCCTGTGTTGAAAGTAATTTATCTTTTGTACATCCTAGTACAATTCATTTTGTTTATACCAAGATAACTTCATTCAATGTTCCAATCTCACTGTCACTGGGTACCATCATACATACTTTACATATTTGTATTTAATTTTTTGTTGTGTTTTTTGTTGGTTTGTTTTTTTTTTTTTTATTTCTGAGATTCTTTGCTAGATAGAGGGCAGTATGTGCATCAGATCCTAAGAATCTACCTTGGTTCCTGAAATTAGTGGGTAAAATTCACTGGCTTTTCATTGTATACTAAGTCATTCAGAAGAAAAGAAGTAAAAACAATATAAAAGAGTACCTTTTTATTGAAAGTGTAAATTTTGTATAACTTTATGACATAGAAATATGTCTTTCCTTTAAGGCAGGGAATTAAATGGGCAACAAATACTGAAGATTAAAAAGAAAGTAACATTATTTGTAATAGATACTGGAATGGTCAAATTTCATGATAAGTAGCTAGTGTTGTATTAATAAATTAGACATTTAAGTTGGACTGTTAATTATATTGCTGTGTATAATAGTAGGCATCCATTCATACAGGATTAACCAACTGTGAGAATTTTTTTTATTATTCACAAAGTTAGATTCAAATTTACAGAAGAAATGGTCACTAATTGTCAGCATGTTACTGATAAAAATGCTGACAATGTGAAACTTACCTATCATGGAAATAGATCTGTTTCTCAAGGCAAATATTGAGGACTTGGAAGTACTAAACTGCTACATAAGAACACAGGCTGTCTGAAAACTCAGTCTTTGTGCCGAAGGATATTTTGTCAGTCTCTGAAGTACATATTAGCAAAATAAAATTGTGAATTATTTCTGTAGACCAAATTTTTGGAACACTAACTAAAATATCTGTAATACCCTTCTTAACAAAGAATGAATTATTATATAGATATATAAATCCTTCCAGATATCTCCAGATATAAGAATTAAATTCGAAAGAGCTTTTCATTATCTATAGATTTCAGAAAAAACGCCTTCACCTCAAATATAAATGGAACGCATTTCTTGTGTGTCTCTGTTAAAGTACTGCTTTAATTACTATGCACAAGGTAATAAACAAACCTACCATATGCTGCCAAATTAGTCAAATGCCAGGAAAAGCTAAATATAAAAATGGAGACAAACTTTTAATTACACTCTCTGAAAACCTTTGCCAGTAAGTAATATTCTTTACTTGGCATTCTGCTTCAGTGTGAAAGGGCAGAAAATATGACCAATATACTAAATAGTAATAAGAGAACTTTCCAAAAAAGAAGGAAAGAAAAATCTAAGAACAAAACCCCCACACAACTTAGCTGCTATCAATTTTTTTAAAAAATTATTTAAATAAGAATTGACTCCCAGAATTATAAATTAATAATCCACATAAAAAATAAAAATAAGGAAATTAGTATTAAACAAAAGAATGACTTATTCCAAATCATACTGGGAAAAATCATTTAACTCGTGTTAGTTTTGGACTCTACAGAGCTAGCAGCAGTGTGGTACTTTGAAGAAAAGAAAACCAAAATGAAAAAATAAAGCACATAATAAAGCATAATTTCTTTCTCTCTCAAATGTCAATAGTGGCTACTCCTGCCCTAGAAATAGTGTCAGTGAGGTGAAGAGGTCTGACCTAAACCCACTTCTGCCTTTCTACTTGTACTGAATTCCACGGGAAAAATGGATTATACATCTATTCCACAATACCACTAGATCAGTAGTTAGCATTGTCTTACAGGTAACAAGAACCAAACTCCTCCCCTCAAATGAAAGAACTGCTGATTTCCCACAGTTGCCAGAATAGCGTGTCACTTCCCTCATCTTTTTCCCTATTTATAGAGGAAGACTCAGTATTTGTTAAATGTTTAACTCAGATTCCAGTGGATCTAGTGATCTGCTTAACAGCCTGCTCCTTGTAATTGTATTTGTTTTTCTTTTAATGAAAATGTGATCTAAATGACTGTGACATTTAGAAATAATTACATGCATGCCATATTGCACCATAATCTACATCTAGTACAGAACTCTTCAGTGGACTAACCTGATTTTTATACTAGTTATAATTTTAAAGTCTGCTTTGACAATGAGATCAACAGTGAAGAAGCGCTTACAATACTATTAAAAGATAGCTGTGTGTAGCCTGTCTGTTTGGAATGGTTTTGTACCCACCTTATTCTGTACTATCCCCAGGAATGGCTGAAAGATTGGGTCTGGCTGGTTCAAGGTTCCAATGCCTACAGAAATTTACAGATGTACCCTATGTGGTCACGGTTATGAGTGTTGTTTACTAGATTAAAGTTAGAATAAAAATTACATTCCTGGTGTATTTACTGATGATTATTAATGGCATAAGTCCTATTGGTGTCAATAAAACAAGTATTTCAGAGCACAGAGAGAAACTACAGGAAGAAAAAAAAGTCTTCTAACAGGTTAATGCAATTGCATGCGTTATCTTAAAAATATTTCTCTGTACTGATATGCAAGCTGTCTATCAACACAATACTTAAAAAGGTAACACCTTTGAAAAATGACCTCCTGTAGAAATAACTTCAATTGTGAACTCCTAGTCCTTTAGAAATTTGGAAACAAGTTCTGCAAAACTTTAGAGTAACCTTTAATATTATTATTTCACCAAAGACAAGATACTTCAACAGAAGCTTGCATAATTTGATAGCTGAATTTTGTCTTTGGAAAAAGTATTATGCCTGAATCCTGGGATTCTTATGACTTGTTCCTTCTTTATTCAGATAGATTCTCAGTAAGAAAAGCACTTTGTTCAGTCCTGATTACATTCAATCAGTGGAAACAAAGACTTGGTAAAGCTAACACTCAAAATACTACCTAGTAAATGTAATTTGGTTTGTCCACATAAATGTGGCTTTAAACTCAAATAATAGAGAAGCTGTATAGTAGGTAAGTAAACATCATCAGAAAAGTTATTGCCTCAGACTGTTTTTTTTTTTAATATTATTTTATGGAACAAAAAAATGTGGTGTAATCATCATACACCAAGAAATGCAAAACTGAATAATAGAATTGTTTCCTTGAATGCCCTTCAATTTTACATTATTTGAAATGAACAAAATTATTGCTCCTTCATTGCTGTCTAAAACCCATTAAGATTATAAACAATACTGCGGCTGACTGGGCTGTTATCTTAATAGGGTATTCATCAAAGTCTTTGCAGATTTGCAGTACAATGTTTCTCAAACTGAAACCAGAGTATTATTATGCAAAATTTTAATTTAATTCATGCTTTATAAGAACTATATTGAAAACATAGAGTGTTACTTCGGTTTTTAATTGCTTTGTCAGTGTGATGACTTAGAGACATATCATATGTGCACTGTATCTGTTACCTGTCTATAATGTTACCTACATATAAAAATTACTGTGTATTTTTTCAACCAGGGAAAATATTTCATATAATTGTAATATCTACAATTCACTCTTGTTTACATACAGAATTCTCTCTATTGTATTTCTCTTACCTACTACAACAGATTTGCACTTGTCATTCATTTGGACTATAAGGAGATATTCTGAAATTATGTATTCTATAAATGCATGGGATTTTGTAGGTAAGTTGAAGTACCTCATCTATGATGCAGTCAGTAGAGATGGACCAATTGAATTTATGAGCAAAATTACCTTGCTAGATATATGTCTGTGATTCTTACTGATTTCCCTGGTAAACTAGTGGTCTGGATGAGCAGGACAGTAATTTAGCCAGAGAGAAGCTGACCCTGAACCTGGAACTATTTTTTTCCCTCCCAACACGAGTGGTTCTGCCTCAGAGCAAAATTTCCCCTTCAGTGCTTTAGCAAAACTTTTCCACACACTGATTTTTTTAATTTCTTTTTTTTTTTTATGGATTGATGTTAGTTATTTTGATAAGCTGTTATGTACAGAATTGATTTGACTGATACTGATTTATTTTGCATAAGATGTTTCTGGATATCAAGCAGTCAGTAGTCACTAACAAAGAACACTGGCATAGTTTAGGCCCATTTAAAACAGCTTTGCTAATGCAATTGGGAATAAGATCAAATGAGGGAATCTCATTTTTCAGATTCTTGTGCATGCTTTACTATAGTTTCGTAGTCTGTTGTTGCAGTGTATTGCAGCTATATTTATCAAATTTTATCATAAATTACAGCTTTAAATACAAGTCCTAGATATAAGCTTTGTTATCATTCTTAGCCTTAGGAACAGTCTTTGTATCAGTGATAACATTGACACCATTATTACATTTCTGCTCTATATGTGTTCATCTGTAGAGGAAAATAAAATTTTTACTTCTTAAATTATGTAATTATGAATTCTCTAGCTGTTATTATATAATGGAGGTTTAACAAGCCTACATTGTCAGTTTAATACCACCTATATAATATTTGGGATTATATCTCTCTAGATCTCTGGATCAGTTGTAGCTTGGACAATATGTGTATTTACTTTGATTTTTTACATTGGATAATTTAGAAAACCTAAAATTATTGTAGATAATTGCAGTAATCTCTACAGTATATATCTGCATGCCGTACTGCATATTATCCCCTGTCTTCCACAGCGATGGAACAGGATCATAAAACCATATATTATGTATTAATATTGGCTATTGACTGGTTGCAACTCTGACTAAATTCATTATTATTGTGTATTTTCTTAATACGTTAAAATAAATCCAGGGGATTTAGGTTAACCAGCAATTTTCTCTTGTGATTAGCAGTTCTCATGTCGCTTTTTGCAAGGATGTATTATAATCTTGAGATGAAAAAAACCCTAAAATATCTAGTGTACTACATCCTTGAGATGAATTTGTCATCAAAAACTCCTCCTTTACATTTCTCAAAAAACCAAAACCAACCAAACAATAATAAATGGGGTTTAAAAATCCTCCAATGTGGTAAAGAATCACCTTTTCCCAAGAAGTCATAGATATAAGACAAGACAAGAATCTGTAGTTTATATGTCATAGTCATATTAATATTTTGCAGTTTTTAGGGGTTTTTTTATTTAACCGTTACTGGACCAGTGTTAGAATTTGGGCTTGTTTAGCAATGCTAAGGTGGGGTTTCTTTTGTTTAGAAGCCCATGAGTTGTTACTACAAAATTGAGGTTTTAAGTACATAATAGAGGTTGTGTAATGACTCAATATTTTCTAACCAGAAATCACTTAGATCACCTCAAGGCATTTAGAAACATCTGATTATCAGCTATGCTTTGGGATGCATAGAATCCACTGAATGCATAGAATAAAACCAATTTATATGGAAGTGAATTCAAGGAAAAATATTTTTCTTTTTTCTCAAATGTGATGCATTTTAAATCTTAGCAAAGATCAGTATTATTCAGGCAGATTAATTTTGATTTCTTTTCCTACCCCTTAATGAAAACAAGCTGGATTACCTTTTTCTTGTGAGGCATAACGGTATATTATTTTCCCTACATAATACCAAAAGAAAAAAAAAACTACCTGAATTTTACCATTTAACTTATTGTCTTGTTTTTATTCCAGTATACCATTGCAATATAATCATTTTTAACATAATCTCTGTAAAAATGTGTGAACTAAAATAATTATTCATTAAAGAATCCCCAATTATTATTTGTTTCAATATTATCAAAGTTGCAAAATAAACTGATCTTAGTAGCAATTGTTTATTGGAAAAAAAAGTTCAATGTGCTTCTCTTATCCTGAAAAAAACATGTCAAGAGTCACATGTTAAAAATCATTCAGTATCTCTGCTGACTTGTAATTGCAGAGATAAATGATTTACTTGAAGTTGGAAAATATATGTATTATTCATCAGCATTCAATCTCTCCATGTGTGTTGAGATGTATTTGAGAGCTACCCTCATCAGGAGACTGGAATTGAAATTAATATGCTTACATTGATTTCTCTGTATTCCTTTTCTTTTTTTCAAGACTGTGTTATTGGATTAAGCATAGATTTCTTTTTTTTTTATTTTCAGTTAGTTTGAACCCTGACTTCCTCATATGGATGGATTATTAGAAAAGTATTTTGAGCATAAAATCAATTTATTTTTTCTTTTGTAGCTCGGTTATCACATATTGTTGCATGGTTTTTTTGCAACAGGCCATGAGATCAGACTGGAAGACTTCAGTTTTCCTCTTATGTCTCTTCTCAGCTTCCTCCTTGTATTTTTGGGTTTTTTTAATTTTTACCTTTTACAAAGCAGGAATGTCACTGTGTTTCTCTGGTTTTTATTTATATTCCTGATCAAAATGCCTTGATAATGGTTGTCACTTGTTTCCATACCCTGTTGTCTGGAGGAGTGTGGCAAAACCTGTTTTATTAGGAGGATGCTAGAAGGCAAATGGTGTCACCTGGCATGAGGCAGAGGGTGGTATGTATGAGTGTGTAATCTCTCCAGAAGATCCATTAACAATGAAATTAGTGGCTTTGCTCCAGAACCATGGGATGCCCAGCTACAACCTGCCTTTTTATATCAAATTACAGAATAGGTAATGAAAGGTTTTGGTTTATTGGGGGTTTTTTTTAGCAGTTAGTGGTGCCAGTTCCCAAACTGATTTTTGCAACCCCTAGTGTCTGAAAACCTTGAGATTTGTTATTTCCAGGGTGACTTGGATGGTCTATTGCACAGAAGCCATAGGTCTGTGAGATTAACACAAGTCTGTTATAAATATTACACTGGCATGAAAGGAAAAGTTTGAGGCTGTAAAACTGGAGAGAGAGTGCTATGAGAGAAAACCATAAATAAGAGGTTACACTTAAAATATAGCTGACTTTTGCTCTTATCTCTATTAGTCACTTCAGGAATAATTCTTAGACTAAAGCACACAGAGGTTAGACTGCCTCAAAGCAGACAAGTCCTAAAACAACAAAAATAATCACTTTAATTCTAATTGGGCATATTGATCATCAGAATCCATCTAAGCATAGTTAAACTTAAGAAGCTGCACCAAAGTACTTCAAACTTCCTTATGTATGTAAAATTTAATTGTTGCCATAGATTAGACAATGAAATAATGTTCTTGATTGTAAAGCAGATCAAGTGTGATCTGCTGTCATCAGATTTTGTGACTTTTTTTGCTAAAATTATCTATTCTTCATATGATACTTAATTACTAAATTTTTTTATTTCATGTTGTGGAGTATCAAAAATGTTCTGAAATATTTTCTGGCTTGATTGGAATTTACCAATTCCATATCACTTAAAGAACTTGCTATATTTTTGCTGAGAAAACACATGAAAAGCAATTTCTTTGTCACATTTATAGTAACATTACAGCAAAAGGCTCTGCCAGTACTGCAAAAGAACATACTGAACAGTTTAAAGGCTTTTGACAATAACCATCTTTTAATCTGTTTTTGTTTTTTGCTTGTGATCTATATATTATTTTACCATGAGTCATAATGATTTTACAAAACAAAATAATTTGTTTATTTGTTTCATCAGTAGAGAAAGGGGATAAATGTTTGTTCTGTGGTCCCTTTTAGATATGTGATAACTGTGCTTTATAAAATAGGAGACAATAATTACTATTGCATACCCTCAACAACTTGTTTTGAACAGGAGACATCAAATTTCTTTCAATGTGGAAAATTTGACAGTTAAAACTGTAAAAGTGATTTTAAATAAAAGTCAAGAAATGCCTTCCGAAAGTAAAGGCATCTGTAAAGACTTCTCATAGAAATCAGGCAGGAGTCTTGTTAATTTCCAGACACTCAGTCATTCAAGAATGCCTGATAATCAAGTTCACTGCTGGTAAGATTTTTCTGAGAAGACTGGATGGAAAGGGAGTTTAGGGCTAGCAGGTCTAATGTGAAGTGCTCTGGCTAAAGAGATTTGAGACATTATGGAAAAAGAGTTGAACCATTTGTTTAGAGGACTGGGTATAAGAATTTCAAATGCTTGAACATCAGAATTGTGTGGGTTTTTTTAAAAAAAATCATAGAATAAAATTGTATCAGAAGAAGGAAGAAATTCCCTGTGAATATTATTTCCATCCTGTCACTATCTTCATGTTCTTCCTACTCTGTCATAAAGTCTGCATATCAGAGAAGCAAATTCCAAAACCTTAATTATTTCCACATTTATCAACAATATTTATTTGTATTTTTCTTTCATATTCTGATACAACTTAACTATATTTAATATATTAGCCTTGAACTAAGTTTCGTGACAGAATATAATTTTTAAGAATGTAGCTATACTTACAACAGGCTGCGTGGTATTTTTTATCACAATTTTTTGTGATCAGTTTATCACAAGGTCTTGTGATATTTATTCACCATCCGAAGAAAGAATGTGATTTCTGTAGTCCTTAATGAATAAGAAAAAGGTGTCTTCATAGGCAGTACCGCTGCTGCAATAATGTTTTAGTATTTTGTGATAGTAGAACATTTGTTCTTGTTCTTGTTCTTCCAGACAAAGAACATAGCTGGCTATCAGTCAGAGTAATTGTGTCATTTGACTCTGACAGCCATTTTGCCTACTTTGCTAGGTTTTAGTTTTCTTACTTCTTTTGTTTCAAGTCAGCATTTCCAATGTTTGCTTTCAATGATACATCTTAGACTGTGTTACACAATAGGCCTTGATAGCATTCTGTGATCCATCTTTTGGCTTCATGTTTCTATTTTCTTTGTGTAATTGTTCCTTATTGGTTTGTGACAAAGTAGTTCTGTCCTAATTGTCTTGCTGTGTTGTTTCAAAAAGCTTGTTAGCTACAAAGAACTCTTGGTTTAGAAAATAAACCTTCAGACACAGACTTTAAAACTGTACAAGTACTTATATCACCCTTAGTGAATGGCCTTGGAATCTTGCGGACAATTTTTGCTTCTGACAAATGCTTGTATCCCATCAGCATTCCTTTTTCAGCTCTCTGTAAATGCTAAATTTCAGAAAGGCATAAAAGTATATTGTCTGAATATTATGTTTTTATTCTGGTGAAAGTGAAATTCACTGTTAACAATCTTTATCACAATCTGCTTGTTATACTAGATTACACAAGAGGTCAAGGTTCACAGTGCTAAGCAGTTACTGCTCAGGACTTGATTTTACATGCCTGATTGTGAAGCAGAATTTGATATTTAATACAGAATCTTGTCAGGTTGAGGACGGCAGTTGCTTCTTCTCATTAAAATTCATTCATTTTTAGCCTGGTTATAAGCTGTAGAAGATCACATGGACAGTTAGCCTCATTTCTTCCCTGAAAATGACATAAAATGAGGAAAAAATGCGTGGAGTTGACCAGCTGTCCAACAGCAATAATAAAAGTGTCACCTTTTTGCTTCTTGTTGAATGAGGTTTTATGGCCTTAGTAGAGAGGCAAATACAAAACATACATCCCTTTTATGATGAACTGTACAAGAAAGAAATATTTTCAGTACCTGGAGTGTGTATTTGCATTATGTCCTATGGACAAGTCCAATAGTATTAGTTGCTCCTTTTAAAAATTTATTTTTAATAACAAACTTTAAAATGTATATACAGTAATTGTCCAGCCAAACAGTTCCATATTTGGCAAACAAAAAAAAAAAAAAAAAAAAAAAAAAAAAAAAAAAAAAGCTGCACCAAAGACATAATGCCAGAGAGAAATTCCAACAATAACAATAACACATCGGGAAATTTTTCCGGAAGTACCACTAAGTGAAACTTTTTTAGAATATGATACCTAGGCCACACAAAGACTGTAAGGCACTCTATTCCACTCTGCAGAAAAGACATATTCCTGATACTAAGTAGTATTAGTATTTGCTAAATACTTCTGATACATCTTTTTGTTCTCCCAGGTATTTTTTAAAGTGTCTACTTTATTAAAATGTTAAAAAAAGAGATAAATAAAGCAGTAATGCAATAAGCAGCAATGACAGAAGGATCAAACAAAATTAAAAATAACCTCAACTGGGATAATATTATAGCTGTATTTTATTTTAGTGAGCTTAGTATGACTTCAAAGCATTCAAGATGTCTGCATGAAGATTACATTGCAGTTAATAATTGATTTCCTTCACCCTTCACTTTACAACCGCTTTCTTAAAACAAATTAATTCTAAGCATATTTCTCATGTAGTAGTAGTTTATAGCAATTTAGTCTACAAACTTGTTACGTTGTATTGCATGTTAATATCTAGTCCATTCCAAGATCAGGTTTGCTTACTGAGCTGGTCAGTGAGTTTCAGCAATGGTTCCATCATTTGTATTCCATTCCGCTTATCTTAAGAGCATTATTGAGATATGATTGGAATAAATACTGAGTACGCCAATTTAGATATACTCACTAGAATAATAAATCAGGGGAAAATAATGTTTTAAGCATGCAGTTAATTTTATACCTCCTAACATATTATGTAATACTGTCTCCATGTTCTTAAGATATTAGCATTGAACTTTTTTGCAATTTGTCAAATTGAAATAAGATTTTAAATTATTTTTATTTAAATATTACTTTATATATGATATGTAAATTAACATTTGCTTATTCTCCAAAAGAAAATACGTAGATATCTATTGCTTCTAATGTAAGGTATATGCCTCTGAGAAAGAATTACATTATTACCCATTCATGTTATATTCTGAGATACAGCTGCTACTTCTAAATTCATGTTAAAAGATTGTCCTCCATGTGTGTTATCTGAGAATTTCTTTTTTCTCACCTTCTTACCTGCCTCTGTGTAATTTTAAGATGGATACTATCTGAGAGCCACTAACTTAAGAAAACAGATAAGAAAGAAACAGTTGAGAGAAAAGTTGAAAATCAGTGAATAGATACCGAAAAATAATTTGGGACTGCAAATGAACAAAAGAAATATGCAAAGATCAATAGACTGGAACAACTGAACTGCAAACATTAAATTAACCATAAAGAAACACAGGAAGGAAGAACACATTGTGTCTACAAAGAATACACGAAGAATATAGCCGCAGCACTTGAAACTCTGCAACAGAGAAATTAAATCCAACTGATATTTCTCAAATCAGAACTTCCATCACTGCAAAAATGAAAAAAGATGGGAAGGTTGTTCATGAGTGAAATACAGAATCTACTGCAGAAGCACCTACAACTTCACCTGCAGAAGCACCTACAGCTTTAATCAGGAAAGCCTTAAAATGAAAAGGTGGCATTAATTGAGCCTTTACATATTTCTACAAGTCTAAGCTAGGCAAGTCTTTAGGAATTAATCCTGAATGTGCTTTTCTTTTTTTTTACCCACAAATAAGAACTTCATCAAAACCTGCTTACATTCTTTATTTTTCTGTCCTTCTGATGTCAGAAATAGATTCCTCTGTTGACATAATCCCGCATAAAATAATCTAGTAACCAGGTAATGAGATTCATACATTTTACAACAAATAAAATCCTTCAGAAGATATTTGATTTTTTTATTTATTTATTTTAAAATAGGGTACCTCATATTACCTAGTAAATTTTTATTCTAATATTTAATCACTGGTCTGAGGCAGAAGTTCTTAAAAACTGTCTCTCTGAAGTTTGTGAGTGGCTTTTTTCCAGCTTTTCAAAGCTATCAAGCATCCACAGTTGTAACTGATTCAGCATAAATTCTGAAAAATTATGTTACTAATTACCAAATCTGGAAAGGCCAAAGCAAATTACACAGAAATATATACAAAACTTTTCCTATAAACACCATATTAATATTAAAAAATATATTGTATATATTAATGCATATCCAATGTATATATATATATACACATATATGTCTCAATTGTTATATATATATATATTTTTGTATATATATATATAGTGTATATGTGACAAATATTTTATACATTTAAATTTCAGAAAGTCTACAAGGTTGAAACTATAGTTTATTGTGATTCTGCGATGGTTTAGTGATTCTGAAAATACTCAGTTTTGCTTGTGTTTTATAGTAAGAGGCTAGTCAGTTCTGAGGTATTTTTTGAAGATGTTTCAACAAACATTCTGCTTCAGTTTGTTCCCTAACAGTAGAAGATCACTTGTGGACCATTAAGCATAGGTGCAGAGATGTTCAGTGGTTGTAATATAGGCTGAGCTGATTATATGCCAGGCACAGTCTATTTCTTGATGATCTGTTGCAAATAATTTTCCTTCTGTCTAAAATTGCCTTAATTTGACCTGGTGCACTTTGATATTTAGCAGATGTTCTTTTGGATTTAATGTGATACCTTGATAGCAGCAAAGTTTCCTGACAAGGAAAAGCCTATTGACGTAGTTTAGCGATACTGTAGACAGTTTCATGGAACTATATGGAAAGGAAGACTCCATATTTAAGGCTTTCGTTACCTGGTCTCCTGGGAGGTGTTGGCTGGAGAGTAAGGTGGATTGAGAACTGTTTGAATGGCAGATCCGACAGAGTTGTAATCAGTGGCACAGGATCTAGTTGGAGGCCTTTCACTAGGGGTGTTCCCCAAGGTTCAAGGTTTCTGGAATCATTGAATGTTCAGCTTGTTCATCAGTGACTTGGATGAAGAGGCTGACTTGCCTCCTCAACAGCTTCACTAATGACACAAAGCTGGGAGGAGTGGCCGGTACCCCAGACTGCTGTGCAGCCCTTCAGAGGGACCTTCAGCAAAGGTTCAGAAGTTCAGCAAAGACAAACTCAGGGTCCTGCAACTGAGGAGGTAAAAACCCCAGACATCAGACATGCTGAGGTCAGCCTGCTGGGAAGCAGCTCTGTGGAGAAGGTCCGTGGGGTTCTGGTGGACACCAAGCTGTCCATGAGCCATCAGTGTGACTTTGTGGCCAAGAGGCCTGGGATGTATTAGAAAGAGCATTCCAAAATGTCAATGAATGTGATCCTGCCCCTCTACTCAGCCCTAGTGAGGCCACATCTGGAGTGCTGTGCCCAGGTCTGGGCCCCGCAGGAAAAGAAAAACATGGAGAACCTGGAGTGAGTCCAGCCTAGGATGACAAAGATGATTGAGGGGCTAGACCATCTCTCTTGCAAGGAATAGGCTGAGAGAGTTGGGCCTGTTCAGCCTCCAGAAGAAATGTCTGAGAGGTGATCATCAATGTCTGTCAGTATCTGAAGGGAGAGTGCCAAGAAGCTGGAGCCAGGCTTTGTTGATTTTTGCTAAGCAAAGGGACAAGAGGCAACAGGCAGAAACTAATGCACAGCAGGTTCCACCTGAATAGGAGGAAGAACTTCTCTGTTGTGTGGGCAACTGAGCACTGAGTCCTGAGAGGTTGTGGAGTGTCCCTCATTGGAGATATTCAAAAAATGTCTGTGCCATGTGCTCTAGGATGACTCTTCTTGGGTGGAGGGGGTTGGACTGGATGACCCGCTCTGGTCCCTTCCAACCTGACCCATTCTGTGATTCTGTGATTTAACTTCTGTCTACCTTTATAGTTACTAAACACATTCATTAACTAAAACCAGAGATTAGCAGCCAGAAAAAGGATATTTTACAAAGTCTGCTATGGATATCCATTTTACAGAGCGATTTAATATTACCAGGATGTGTTCCATACACATTTCTAAAAAAAAGAAATTTAAAATTTGAATCCTTGTAACTATGTTACTGATGTGCCATTGTTAAATAGCTCTGCAGGAGGTGATGATAAATGTTGTTTCTGAACAAACATCAGGATTGCTGTCCTAATCATTAAGAAAGAGACAAATATTTATCTATAAAATTTTAATTACTGAAGCTTGAACATAGTATAGCATTTTAAGTAAATGCCTGTCATCAATAAGGAATAAGTAACATTATAATTTAAAGGACAATATTAAACAGAACCAATTAGTACAAAAATGTCTACCCTCTCATCTTAATATATATCTCTTCATTATATGACATTTAGAGTTTCTGTAACTTGACTCTCAAGTATAATACGTCACGACCATTCTCATTAAAACCGGCTTCTCTTATAGCACTTACAATGTTGGACTCCTACGGATAACATAATGAGGGTAGAATGCATTTTGATTGAGTTACCACTAGGGAGAAATTTAATTTAATTAAACTGGTCTTCATTAAAGTATTACATTGAAGTAAAGTAATTATAAAAGCATGTACAGTATTAGAGAAATCCTGCTGTTCAAAAGAGAGAGAGGGTTCATTTTAGAATGATCATAATTTTAAAAAATCTTTGCTCCAGTAATTATCTCAAGACTTCCAAAGCATTCATACCTTTTAAAATCTGGTGATACATATATATCATTTAAAGCTAATGCTATTCTTTCTGCCTGTAATTTCTGCCAGTCTGCCTCTGAAAACAAACTTCTGGAGCAGCATTCTGCTTTGTACAAACATATACTAAAACATCAGCATAAAAATGTGGGGTTGAATATATTTAGACATTTAAAAATAGATAAAAACAGAAGTAAATGCAACTTTCTGAAGATGAATTGTTTCAGCTTTTAAAAATACACTCCAACACATGTTCTTTCATAGGACATATTTTTTTTTCTGTTTTCATTTACCATAAGTACAATACCCCTGAGCAGTTGTCACCCAACTAATGGTGCATAAAGTGCAAGCCAGCACATGCATGTCAAGAAATTCATAAGGAGGTTCACTTAGTTTTCAGGTAGAGTTCAGATTGACATTCTTACTCTTTTGTTCTTCTTTTTTCTTTCTTTTTTTCCTTCTCAACCCCATTCACTGCTTTTGCTTTCTTTTTTCTGTGTAAATTTTCCAACTTGCTTCATTTTACTTTTTTTTGGCATTGTGGCTGTCAGTTTTCTTGGGCAACAGCATAGGCTGGATTTTGGACACTGCATCTGCTCCAAGAGACAATAATGACTTTCCTAAGCAATTGGTTTAGCTCTTTGTCTTTATGAAGGCAAGCTGAAGATTTTGGGTGATAATTGTTTTGCTCACCATCCCGGCAATCTCAGCTCTCATTCGCTTCAGCCTGGAATCCAGGTACAGTAGGCACCAATTCCATCTTTGAATTAAGGGTGATATTTTTTCTATTTAATTAATTTTTAATTGGAATACTCCATATAAATTTATTGTATCCTCTTTCCAATGCAGCATATTACATTTTATTCCAACCTATTGTGTATAGATCTGGATTCTTTTTTCATTTTTATCTGTTATAACAGTTTCATCTTTTTGCACAGATTAAATATAATCCAACAAACTTCACAAAATTAAAGGCAAAATTGGTACTGCTGATCCTTTTGCTTACTGCTTCATGTCAATCCAATCTCTGTTGCATTTTTGACCTTCCTGCTTAGTCTAACAGGATGGAGCTGGAGATTTTATTATAGTCTCATCAAGTAGCAATCATTCAAAATAACACATTTTGTCCTTTTACCGGATTCATTACCTTGAAACCCATTCCTTGCATTTTATATTCTACATAACTCTCAAATTGCCTAAAGGATTTACTGCATTCCCTAAATAAGGTACTTCTAAAATATTTCCTGATTATGGATTTTGAGTCTGATCCTTCATTGTCTTGCAGTCTCTGCAGCAATATTCCATGTCCTGTGTGATTTTGTGAAGACAGACTGGGTACACAATGTTATCAAATCAGAATATGACCCTAAGGTTTGGGTGGTGAGAACATGCGTATATATATTTGCTAAATTCTGACAAGAGGGAGGCCATTGCTGAGCTTATACCAGGCCTTTACAGTGACCACTACTTAATTTTGGGAATTTCTTATGTGTGATTTTTGATTAAATCTTTTATAGTAAAGTAAAAAATTTCAGGGATGTTCCTGGACACTGGATTTTATCATTAATACTTCTGAATTTTTATGATGCCCTCTGGAGTATTTTACAATTATGGCTTTTGGCTTGTACCCTCGCACTCACTCCCAATGCTGTACCACAGGCATAAGGCTCTGACCACTGGTCCTACCCCAAAGGCTGACATTTGTCACTCACTCAGGTCTGCCTGGTCACTGGGGCCCAGTCTGTCATACTCCTGTTCTCCTCTGGATATAGAGACAGGCCTTTGCTGGATGGATGGCTGGTGATTGGCTCCAGAGGAGCTCCTCTGACTCCTCATCTTCCTGCTCTCCTTTCTGGGTGTGCAGAGCTTTTATACATAAACTAATGATATTTTTGAATGGTAGAGAGCTTTTGTTGTGTAAATTGTCTCGGAGACATATATGTGTGCGGCATATAAAAGGTTGAAAGGACACACAAATTAATATGATTTTTTAAATACATGACAGAGTAGTTTGAATTTGACTTTACATGTGATGTAATTTACCAGTTTTTCTTGGTTCTTGTACCAGTGGTCACTGGTATTGCTAGAGTCAAGATACAATCATTACAAGATATGAACCTTTCTCCTGAATGTAGAAAATTACTTTCTCAACCTGCAGCTTTACAGTATTTTTTAGGTTAAAAACTCTATGTCACGCCTCTGCCAGTGCCAGAGTCACAGTGGGTACTTGGTTAGAGTCTGAAAGTCCTATATCTGAACTATGTACCCCATTGTCTTCTCTGTAATAAGAATTATTTCCTTTCATTTTGTTATTCGAACAGGAAAAAAAAAATCATTATTGCATTACAGAAATATACACACAAGCATTTATTCTCTCTGTCAAACCAAGACTGCAAATATAATTTGAATTTTCAAAACGTTTCATTTCCTTTCCCTTTATTTTCTTTTCTTTCCTATAAGACTTTCTGGCAGTTTAATTCTAATGCTCATTTCCAAATATCTCTGTTGGTCAACATGAGTGATACTTATGCTGGCCAGTCTTAATTATATTGTTACAGATTGTACATAATGTAGGAGTCAAAATCAGTGACTGTGAAAAAACTAACAGAAACCTCTTATAGATGCTATTTTATGATGCTGCCGTGGTCCCATAGTGAGTGTATGAATTTTGTGGCTGAAAAAAAATTCAACTCAAATGATGCATATGTTTTAATACAGCCCATCATAATGTCAATGGTCATTTACATTGTTCTGGAGAAACGTACATATTGCACCTTCTAGACTGAGGCACCTGAGGATCCTTGGTTTAGTACATTCTTCCTCGTTTAGAGATTTCTGAGCTGTTCTGTCATCTTCTGTAGGCATTCTTGACAATTCCCACTCTTTTCATATTGAAAGTTCAATGTTTTCTCATTTCTCACCGGTACTTACACCACGTGTTGTCTGCATAACTCTGTAGGGAATGTACTGATACATGAGCTGGAAAGGATATACTGTTAATTTCACTAACAGATAAAAAAATTGCTGCCATCAGAGAACTTCTGGTGCTTTGACTGACTTAATTTAGCAAACATTTTCAGATGAGTGTATTGCAGTTCCAGTGGAAAAAGCTCTATGAGATTTGCTGCCATTCATCATTTGTTTTTTGGGTATTTTTCTGAAATCAAATAGGATTCTGCCTACAGATGTGCACATTTGCTGAAAGTTTAGATCTCATTTACTGTAAGCCTTTAAAATTATCTAGTTCTAGGAAATAAAATACAGTTAGACATAACTGAACTCTGATGCAAGACTGAGGAAAAATATTTTGAATAAGTGATGCAAATTATTTTTGCCTGTGAGATGCACAAAAATATAAGATAAAAAATACCCAATATCTATCTGGACTTGTCTAGGACTATACCAGGTGTCTGATATTCTGCAGAAGTTTCAGTAACTGTAGAGTTATTGCTACATTTTACATGTAATTTAAATTTGTCATTTGCCATGAAAGAAGGCTTATTTATGCTTTCATGTTCAGTTTTCATGTAAAGAATCTTAAGACAGTTACCTTCCTTCATAGTACAATAATAAACAATGGGAAAATTATCCCTTCAATTAGCTCAAATTAAATGCCAGGAAAAAATATGAGAAAGCTTTCAGAGCATTACACTATCATTAGTCATCTGTGTGGTTCTCAGCTGTTACTTACTGTGTATCCTGTCTGTTCTCCAGACAGAACTGCCATGTCCCTTTCTTCCTGTTTCCAGAGAAGTAAAAGTCTCCCTGTGCTATTCTGTTGTCTCTCTTGTTAGCAGATATGGGAATTGTTAATCCTTATTTATAAGACTTCTGAATGTGTCTTAGAACAAACCAACCAAACTAAGGTACTAAAGAACAGAATAAGAACCAAACCAATAGGTGCTAACTGAAGTATTTCAATATTGCATGGATCTAGGATATTAAGCCTACTCAAGAGAAGCACTTTGAAGTCTGAAATTAGACTGGTCTTGAGTTTTCTAAACTTCTGTTTCCCCTGATTTCAGGTTACTGACTCTTTGTCATTTTGTAAAAGACTCTTACATCTGACAACCCCCTGTTGTATGGTTGGGTATGGTTTGATTTTTTCCAGAGTGACATCACGTTTTTCTTTGGTTGCTTCAATGACTGCTTGTTTTCTCTTTCTTTTTGATTGCGTGCATTACTTGTCTCTCAGCTTGTTGTTTCAATTAACTTTTCAATGGACCCCCTGGTAATTTGCATTGTCTCCTGTTTCCTATCTCCCTGCTGCTTTTTATCATTTGGCTTGTATTTTGGTGATCACTAACTGGCTGCTTAGGCAGTTGTTTGGAGCAGTAGTGATCCCCTGCTGATTTTAGCACTTACTCTGCACAGGTCTTTTCTTAAACTTGTGTTTTGTTCTTTATCCAGTTTTGATATTGGGTTTCTGTCTGTGAAACTATATAAACCAAATCCAAAGTACTCTTCCCTGAAAAGATCAATCTATTTAGAAGGACATTACTTTTCCTTGAATTTCAAACTGAATTGGAAGTGCTTATATGAGACAGAAAAAATATCCAATTGAAATAAATGACTGACATTTTTTTTTTCTTTTTGACTATGTTCTTCCTATGTGGCTTTTTTATTTTATTGCCAATTCTAAATTATATGAAGTAAACCAGTAAACAGCACTTGTATGACTTCTCTGTTTCCTATTCAAGATATTTAAAGTATCTGTCCCTGCTTGTAAACCTCTTACAAGCTTAATCCTTTACAACTTTAATACTCTATTTAGTATCTTCAAATTTTTTCATGGAGACTTACGGTCTTATGGGAAAGTCAGAATAATACTATGCCTGTCAGAAACCAGAAGTGAATTGTGTATATATCACAAATATTTTAGCATAAATTAATTAAAACTATTACTTTTAGGTCAGTGGGTATATACACAGAGTCAGGTGTATTCAAGAGCCAAGCTTCATTTTTCTGGCAAATTACTCTAAAAACTAGCATACTTTATATTTCATTGATGAAAGAGTGTTTCATAATTTCACCACAAATCACTCTCTCCCTATTATAGTAAGACATTCAGAAAAAAAAAAAAAAATTTGGGAACATAATTTAAACACATAAAGTTCACAGAAACGCATAAAGTGAAAAGCAATGATCTACTTGTCCCGCACAGGACACCATTCAGTGAAACTTTATACTTACACAGACATGGCTGTGTACACTCTCCTTTAACATTCTAAGAAAAGAAAATTAGAGAGTATTTTCTTTCAGTATGGAACACATATTAAATAAAAGTCTGCAGTTTTTCTTACCAAAACATATGGAACCTTCACTGTACAAGTGAAATTACAAGGAAATAGAGGACTATGAACTTCAAGATTAAATCTCAAGATAGTTTAAAGTCTTCATCTGAAGATATGAAATGCATAATGCTACCATGTTTTTATTGTTGAGGTTAATAGGGACTTGCTAAAGTGAAGAGGTTTTTTGGTTTTTTTTTAACTATATCAGTCTAGATTGTCAGATCAGATTTAAATAAATGGCAGATGATGGTTAGAGAGTTCTAGACATTGGATTAACTTTGTATCAATCCCAACAGCCTGTTCCTTTGGCAAGTATTACCATAAGCTTCTTCCAGAGCAGAAAGAAGTCCTTTCCTGTACTTCATTATAAATACTGAGAGTGAGCAGGAAATCTGAAGTCAGTCATGGGCAAAAAGAGGTAATAATTTGTGCGCTACCCATGTTCTACATGAGTTTGCAATGACAACAGTTTGGATATGAAAGTCTTCAGTGAACATAAATAGAAGGGATGAGAAAATACATTTAGTGATTTCAGTCTCCTACCAGTTGAGGATGCTCATTAAATATGAACTAGGCAGTTTGTACAGTTCTCCAGTGTAGTTCTGATGATGTAGTCTGTCTGAAATTTCAACAGGAGTTTATTGCTTGTCAGCCAGTATTCACAAAAATGCCTCTGGATTTTGTGATTATGACATGAGAGAGTGACAATATTTTTTTTCCTGAAAAATAATAAAGGAACAACACTGTTACTGGGGAAGGACACACCTATGGAATGAAGAAAACTCTGAGAGTAGACAGCCAGTTTGGGTTCTGTCAATAGAACAATATAGGAGGAGGAGAAGCAATTTTGTATGTATATCAAAATGACCACAACAGTTTTAGCAAACAATAATCTTAATTACTCTCAGCATCTGTTTTCCAATCTGGAAAATAATATCTCATCTTCTGTAAAATATCTATGTATTAAAACTGTCTTCCCAAGTTAGTGACATAGAACTTATTCTGTATTTTTGAATTTAGTTTATAGTAATAGCATTTATAAGTACCTGTCAAAAAGAAGCTGTTGCATACAAAATACTTATGAAAGTAGTTTATGTTGATAGATACAGTAGCCCCTATTTTCAGTATTGTGAACGGTAACAGATATAATTCAAGTCCATTTTATTCAAGACAGAAGGTTTTTCACAAAATTGGATGGGATTTTATGTTTTTCTGTGAAACAAAAATATTTTAAAACCATCAAAAAGATAAAATTATATTTTTTTATTTTTTAGATATATTGAAAATATTAATCAAATGTGAAATCCAAAAATATGTTAGTTATGTGGCTATTTAATTATTATGCTCATATTAAAAAAAAAAAAAACCTGAGTTGCTGGATTCAACTGGACTCACTTATTTCCATGTGCAGTTATGAAACCTAGTGCTGCAGTAGAATATCTGAGTCTAGGCTATCATTGCTGTTATCTTTTGGTTAAAAGTAGAGAATGAAGAATAGGGAAATTACTCAGAGTTTGCAGAAACATAAATTATCTTGTCTACACATGTTGCTACAATACGATCAACATTAGTAACTCGGTTCTAGATACAGCTGCAGTAGTAAAACCTCGAGGCTAAGCATGTAATTCTCATATAATCTAGCAATAGATCAATGCAGCCAGTTTGCATCCAGCCCTAGCCGATTGTATATAAGATTGTGCTCAGCTAAACAGATTTACTGTCAGTTTAGTGCATTTCTGTGCAGATACTCATGCATCAATAATGGTCCCTGTCTAAAACAAGTAAATGTCAATGTGTTTAAGGTATATTTTCTATCATCTACTACTGTCAACTATTCCTGTTGTTACTTGTTATACTTCATTTTGATTTAAGCTTGTTTGAGAGTAGAGTCTACACTGTAGAATGCATATCCACAACACTGAGGAGCCTCAGAATTCAGACCCACAAAATTACTCAGAGCTGAGTTTGATGAGTTTTTTCCTTCCTATTTGCACCAGTGAAAAATGCTCCTTTTCTTCCTGTAACTGAAATTAATTCTCCATTATATTTTTCCTATTTGTACTTGTTCTCCTTGTTTCTCTCTGAGATTTTCCCAACATCCAAATTTTTATTGCAGTTAAAAAAGTGGTGAACACTTCAAAGAAACAGAAGCCACAGTTAACAGGGACTCAGAGTCCTACAGTTATGACTTCTTCTAGTTAGAGTAGGATTTGATATTTCATTGTTTGTTTCTTCTTCAAGCTATGAAAATAGATACTAGAAGAGTAGCTTTAGTATGAATGTCAGCCTGCGCTGAGTGCATTAAGACAGCTGCAGTGATAATTGTTCAGATTTGACTTTCACAATAAAAATATAATAAATTTGGAGTGCATCCTATAAAAGAAAATGAACTTAAAATAGACTTACACCATTGCTGAAGGTGAGGTTAGAATACTTATTATATTAGCTAAGTCAGGCTGAACCTAAAATAGGTACACATGTAGAAAGGGAGAATTACAGATTTTCTCCTTGTAGCTTAAATATGTCAAAAGATGTGTTACAGGACTTACAAATTGCATTAATGCTGTTGGTGCACTTTACATTGTCACTTTACTGTAAAAAGCATGCTTGCATTCCTGTATGTTTTTCTTTAAAGTTAGCCATGTAAGTATATACTTCATAATAGTAATATTTGCATTAAAACAGGCTGGTTGCATAGAACAAATTTCATTCATCATAAAAAGAACATAAATGTTAATAGAATTCTGATACAGAACATTGTATAGGATACAAATTGAACGTTAAATTGTACATCTCATTTTTTATGGCATGGATTGTAATGATTTGGGAGCAGAAAAGGATTTTAATAAATACCTGTCCCAGTATGGATTCTATGAACTTAAACTATCATTGCACAAAGCATATTTACTAATTCTGAATTCTGTATAGATTAGGCTTAGACTGAACAGATGTTCATACAGCAGTTTTTCATAGAAAAAAAAAAGAACAGCAGATGTTGTTGAATTGCTTTCTTATACTGAAATATAAGGAGTTAAACATAGTAATCACAACTAAACTTCACTGTGTAGATATGCCACTGTAACTTGAAAACAGTAGGTTCATGTATTTAATGAATACTGTGGATTAATTTAGAAATGGTTATAATTGCAGAAATAATTTTATGCTTAAATAAAAATAGAAAAGTTCTAATTGGTAAGTAATAGAGGTCATATTCAATCTTTAAATTTGCTGTGTTTGTATAAGTGTTACAGAACTGTTGCCAGGAATTTTAAGTTATATTTTAGTCAGTATTCTTTGTGTCTTGTCCTAGAAAATAAAGTTTTGTCAAATAATAGCCACTCACTCCAGAATTGCTGATTTTCCCCTATAGTTGTAAAATAAAAACCTAAGGTTCTTACTCTGGTTCCCGACTAAGAATTGTGCAGTTTTTCCAACATAAGTACAGTGTATGTTGCAGAAAATAAAGCAGAAGGTGAAGTGCAGGCAGGTGCCATTCCTCTAAAGGAAAACAGACCCAAGGCCTCTAGAACGAAGTAAAATCACAGAAATGAGAACTCCTTTTTTTTTTTTTTTCTCTTTTTTTTTTCCCTCTTATTGTGTAAATGTCTATAGAAACTTGCAGAACAAAGGCATGATACTCAGATTGTTCTTTTATTACAGTGAGAGCAGACGTTTACATAACCCTAAAGAAAGATCAAACTTAGCCGCTTAAGAGCGCTTTTGTCTGTGGAATAGAACATGCAGAGAAGCTTCTGGTTTTCTCCTCCTTGAGCTTCTACTTCTGTCAAGATATTTTCCTACATACTCTGAGACACATCTCATCACTTAGCCAAATCAGAAATCTGTCTAGCTCAACATTTAGAGTTTTCCTTTTTCTTTTGAATTGAAAATTATTTTTTTAAGCATCACCTGCTTTCTCAGGTAGGGAAAGACTCTCCTTACTGGAGATGATAAAAGTGCCTCATCAGGATCAAGCTGAGTTGAAGACATAACCATCCTTCAACAGTATAAGCTATATCCTTAAGCTCTTCTTAAAAAGCAACAGCCATTTGAAAGCCTCTGTTTTTTGTGAAGGGATATAGCTCTGGCTCAAATATTGTAACTGGAAAAGCGGATGTGAGGAAATAAGTAAAAGTATTATGTACTTTTGGAGTTCTGCTCAGTGCTTTGGTGAATGCTATAGGAATATCTTTGAATTTAACCTGAACAAAGCAGAGATAACGTATTCAATCTTCATAAAGGTTCATGATCAAAATTCTGTGAAATTGTATTGTTCTTTTAGGTATATGGTTGCATAGTAAATAGTAATACAAAACTCAGTTAAATTATTTCAATGATTTCAACAGAATGTCTTTTCTTGTCAGTTGTATATCTAGAAATTAAATAATCCCAGATCACTTCATTATTTTGCTTCACAGACATAGGCAAAGTATAAGGTTTAGGTATTTTTTCCTTTTTTTTTCATTTAATTCAAGTAACTCTGTCCAAAGATGCGTCTCATTTCTGTAGCTTGTAGATAGATAGAAGTAATCTTATTACCTTAAAACTTTAACAATGTCTGGAATATAAGTGATGTTCAGTTTTGATGGTAGAAATTGCTATGGCAGATCTAACAGAAGATTCCAGCTTTTGTTACAGACAATCTTACAGTATAGACAAATCCTCCACTACTAGCTGCCTTATTATATAGTTAACACTGTGTTAATTCTTTCACAGTTTCATGAAAAAAATGTAATCCTGCTTACTAGTCGAATATAACCTTTAAAACTCCTCTCAGGTTAATAGTCTAATGAAAAAATCCCATGTCATCTTTATTTAAACAGCCCAGTAGTAATAAGAAGGTTTATTATTATTTATCACAAATAAATATTATATTTATCATTAGATAACCTTGAAATCATTGCAAATTGTATAAATACCTCACTGCAACCCACTGATGTGATTACAAATCCATTTGACTTGTAGGTCTTTCCTGTGGTTCCAAATACAGATCCGGTGTATATTTTATTAGGATATTTGGAGGAGAATTAATGAATGAGGATGAGACCTTACAGTAATACCTACTGTGTGCAGATGTAGGTTATGAACTTTTATGAATAAAAAGTATGTGAGAAGGAAATTGAAGCAGTGTGAGTTTGTGAGGGACTAGGCTAAGTATGATGGAACAAATGTAGGTTTTGGATGGGAAAATAGGAGTGCTGCCCCAAGAAGTTCATATTCCTTGCCTCACAATCACAGTTCTCTGTATAATCAGCTTGATCTCCCTTAAGCCTCATTATTTTGGACTTCTTCCTCCACTTCCCTAATTCGTTTTTTTCCCTTTCTAAATCTCTTAACCACTTCATTTGTCCTCAGCAGCCCTTTTGAGGTTGTTTGCCAATCCAGGTTTGCCAAGATCTTCTCACATCACTTCTATAAAGCATCTTCCTCTTCCTCCTTTTGCTTCTATTAGACATCCTTGCTAATTCTTCTACAGTGATTTTTGACTGCAGGAGTATGACCACAGAGATCAACTTCGAGGTGTTTCTGGAGCTGTCTGTCTTCTAAGTCTCAAAACCAAAAAAGCTTCTTAAAGCACTGATCTGATTTTCCCTTGTGACTCCCAGAGTAATACTTCTATGCTGTTGTTTCTCTTAAACTGTCAGCTTTTGTTCATGGGGTCATGTGGCCAATTATGTGATTAGGCTGAAAATTAAGTTTAAACAACAACAAAGAAATCTTCTTGGGTGAATCAGCCTCTCAGACACAGGTATGCAAGTGCTTACCGTGGTATCAGCTAGAAATTCACAATGAAGGAAAGAAGACTATTTTATATAGTGTATTCATAATTTTAAGAAAATAAATTTGATTCATTTAGGCCTAACAGTTTATTTTAGCCTTGATACTTTCCTGTGAGAAATTATACTTAATAAAATGAAGAATCTGCAATTCCCACGGGGTTTCAAGTGCAAGGATCTGGTAAATAAATTAAGCTTTCCTGTCATCTCTAAAAGAGCACTCACAAGAGTGTAACATACTTAACATACAGAAATGTTTTTTTTCTGGTTTTACTAAATTGTCTTTGATCAAGGAAGCTTGTCAAGAGAACGACTATACTGCTACAAGTGAGATTTTCCTAACTTAAATTTTAAAGTTGTTGAAAATAACCTGGGTTTGCTGCCCATTAAGAAATACAACTAGTTTCAGGAAAAAAAAAAATCTCTGTTGAGAGTATCTTATCTAGATTCCAAGAGATGCTTGAACCAATTTAAAAGAAATAAAAATTGCAGAATAAGTACATTTGTGTTGCAATGTAGTCCATAGAAAATCAGCCTAAATGCTTGTGAGACTAATGTGTTAATGTCATAACTTGGGAAATAAAACTTCATGTCAGCATCAAAGACTAAAAATAATGATCTAAGTAATACATAATTGGTGTCATAGTGCTACTAGCAATTGAAAATGATGAAGGAAAAAAGGCTTCTTACTAACTTGGCTACAGTTTTGCATTAAATATATTTCTTTCATATTTAGTAAAAAGATTACTATACAATATGCTCAATGTGATCACAGGACTCAAATTATTCTAAGCACTTATAGTCTCTATGTATGCAAGCACTTATAGTCTCTATGTATGCAAGTCTCTATGGCAAGGCTTTGGTAGTGGATGGCTGGAGGGCTTTGGGGATGGCTTCTGTGAGGAGCTCCCCGATGCGAGTATGATATTCCTACAGCATGGAGCCAACACTGGCCGGCTCCGAGGGACCTGCAGAGGGCCAAGGGGTCCGTCAGCAATGGGAGTAATGCCTCGAGGATTACACAGCTAAGAAAGGGGAAAACTTATTGCTCAGGAGGAAATTGGAGCTAGTGAAGGTTGGGACAAAATGTGAGAGCTCTGTAGACATTAAGGTCAGAGCAGAAGGAGAGGGAGGATGTGCTTCAGATGCTGGGGCAGAGATTCCCCTGAGGTCCGTGGTGAAGACCATGGTGAAGCAGCGGTGGCCCTACAGCCCAGAGAGGTCAATGGCACAGCAGAGAGCCACCTGCTACCCCCTGAGGGCCCAATACCAAAGGAGGCTCCTGGCAGAACCTTGGCACCTGTGGAGAGAGCAGCCCACACTGGAGCAGGTTTGCTGGCAGGACTTGTGACCCTGCAGGGGGCCTGCGCTGGAGCAATTCATGAAGAACTATCCCATGGGAAGGATTCAGGTATCAGGATTTGATGCAGAACCCTATCCCATGGGAAGGATACTACACTATTGAAGAGGAAGAGTATGAGGAAGCTTCTTCCTGAGTAGGAAGGAGCCAACAGGCCAGCTTGTAATGACTGACCACAGCCCCCATTCCTTGTTTCCCTGTGCCACTGGCAGGGATGTGTTGGGGAAAAATGAGTCAGAGAACCTAAGAAGAAGGGAGGGGTGGAGAAAAGGTGTTTTTGAGATTTACTTTTATTTCTTATTATCCTACTCTAATTTGATTGGTAGTACATTAATTTCCCCAATTCAAGTCTGTTATACCCATTTTGGTAATTGCTGACTGATCTCTCCCTGTCCTTATCTCAACCCATGAGCCTTTCATTCTGTTTTCTCTTCTCTGTCCAGCTGAAGAGGGGAGTGAAAGAGCAGCTTTGTTGGGTACCTGGTGCAGCCAGGTTCAACCCACCTCAGTGTAATTACACTGTTGAAACAGGTGATAAGAGCTGTACTGAAAATTAAGGCAGGAAACAAATATATGTTTTGCTGAAGAAACAACATTTTATGTTGATGCAATTCATACTAAGATCATTAATCTACCTGTTTTTTAAAGTAGTTAAAATATCTTTGTTACTGGAATTAAAATGATGTCATTTATAGATTGAATGTACCTTTGTACTTTATCTGTAAGCAGCAATGCAGATTTGAGTTGAAAATTGCTTTTTCCAATTTGAAATTTTGTCCATGAATCCACTTTCTGCTTTTATTTCTGATCTTACACTTAACCTTTGAAGCTATTCAATCCACTCCTGATATCAGTGCTCTTATATTCTGAATCCGTAAGTTTTTCTTCTCAAATTACACTTAAGTCTTTGAAGAATAATAGCTTTACAGTCGCCATTTATCTTACGCATTTTGTCTACCAATTTCTTTCTGAGAAAACTATATCCAGTGTTAGTTAGATGTTACTAACAGTAAAAATGTATTTACTTTTATATTTTTTATACAATACAGTGGGATACTGGTGTAATTTTCTTGTAGTTTAGAAGAGAGATGCAGAAACCTCTGCTATTTTCCTGAGCAGTTGAGTGAGAGGCAGATTCCCTTTTGCACAGGAACCATGGCAACTGCATTATCCCACTGATATGCCTTCTGTAATGGGTAACTGAAGATGTTATAAAACTGGAAAGGGCTGATGTAAAACTCAAGAGACATAACTGAAGTGTTCAAGAAAGATTTCAAATCATCACTGGAATAAGGCTTCATTTTAGATCATGAAGCAATTATTTGTTACAAAAAAAAAATTGGAAAAGTGTTCACACTGGTAGGATATAAGAAACTGATAATTGTGTTTAGATTATCTATATCCTGAAATGTTGTTTATCTTGATTGTGTGTAAGCTACTTTAGTATCTCTGATAATGAAATTTTTAATATATTAAACACATCAGGATTATTCCTATCATGCTCATATCCATTGCACTCTGTTACAGACATTATCAGACACTTTAAACGATTAGTTTTGAATTTAAATATGAATCATCAGTTTTCATGGAATCACAGAATATCCTTAGTTGGAAGGGACCCACAAGGACTCTTGAAGTCCATTTCCTGGCCTTGCACAGGACCGGTACAAGAGTCACACTGTGTGCCTGAAAAAATTGTCCAGACACTTCTTGAACTCTGTCAGGCTTCATGCTGTGACCTTTTCCCTGAGGAGCCTGTTCCAGTGCTCAGTCTCTGAGTGAAGAACATTTTCTTAATATCCAACTTTAACCACCCCTGACACAGCTTCAGGTCATTTTCTTGGCTCCTGTCACTGGTCACCACAGAGAAGAGATAAGTGTCTGCTCCTCCCCTCACTCTCATGAGACAGTTGTAGATTCTGTTAGGGTTTCTGCTCAATCTCCTCTTCTCCAGACTGAACAAGGCAAGTGACCTCAGCTGCTCCTGAACATGGCTTTCCCTCTTTGTAATCTTCCTTTGGATGCTCTCTAATGGTTTAATATCCTTCTTATATCGTGGCACCCAAAGCTGCCCACAGTAGACTAGAGTGGGCAATCTTCTTCTACTGGCTGGTGATGCTGTGCCTGATGCCCCCCAGAACATGGCTGGTCTTCCTGGCTGCCAGGGCACTGCTGACTCAGATTCAACTCGCTGTCAACCAGAACCCCCAGGTCCCTTTCCATGGTGTTTCTCTCCAGTGTCTCATTCCCTGGTTTGTGTGTACATCCATTCCCCAGTTTATGCGTTTGCCTTTATTCAGTGGTGCCAATTTGTGCCTTTGCCAACTATAACCTCCATAAATTCCAGCCCTTCCATTACATACAACACCACCCCATCTCACCTCCTCTGCCTATCCCTCCTGAACGGCCTGTAACCATCCAACATGGCACTCGTGTCACAGGATTCATCCCACCAGGTTTCTCTTATGCCAGTGTGTGGGCTCTGGGGCAGGGCCAAAGCTTCAAGCTTCTCTTGTTTCTCATGCTGTATATAATATATACATATGTATATAATATGTAGTATATAATATACTATAAAATAGTATAGAAACATCTCAGTTGAGGTTCTTTCTAGTCAATGCCTCCTGGAGATTGAAGGATCTCAATAGAGCTCAGTTCTTCAACTTTTGGTGTGGTCTCCTATCACTTATCACTGACAAGCCTAGTTTTGTCCCTTTGCACCTTTCAATCTAGTTTAAAGCTCTCTCAATAAGCCCTGTTAATACCTCAGCTAAAATTCTTTTTCTACTTTAATGCAGGTGGACTGTGTTCCCAGCAGGTTTGGTGTTGTATAAAGTGATCCATTATCAAAAACATAAGATTCTGGTGGCAATGCCGTTGTTGAAAACAGATGTTCATCCACATGATCTTACTGTTTCTTGCCACATCATTCCCTGAAACTAGCAAGACAGAGGAGAACACAACTGGTCCTTCACATCCCTTTACCAGTTGTTCCAAGGCCCAAAGGTCCCTCTTGGTTGTTTGTTTCTTTCTTCTTGGGATCTCTTTGCTGCCTGCCTGGAAACCAGTGAGGGTAATAATCAGTGGGCTGTACCAGACTGGGAAGCTCCTTTGTGATGTTCCTTACCTGGGCTCCAGAGAGCTAACACACCTCCTGTGTGCTGGGTTCAGTGAGCTTATCAGACCTCTCAAAAGGGAGTCTCCAATAACTGCTACTCTTTTTACACTAATTGAGATGATTGTGATTACTGATTCCACCAGTCAGTTTCCTCCTCAGAGTCTCCAGTGCTTCTTAATCGTTCCACTTCATCTCTCAGCTCCTCCATGAGGATGAGCAGATCATCAGCCTGATGAGACCTCGTTGTTGTTGACGTTGTCCTCACTGCCCTCTGCGAGCAGCACAAGGCTCTAATCACTCCCTAGAGCCTGAGGCCTGGACCACTACATGCTTTTGTGGATGCTCCATCTGGATCACTAGATCCTTTCTGCTGTGTGCAGAGGAAGGAATGTTTGCCTGAGTGGACAGCATACCTGGGCTGTCTTGGTGAGGGCAATGACCACGGGATGACCCCCCCTTGCCCTCCCTGCTCATGCTGCAGCACAAACTGTGATGTCACTCACACTCTTTGGAGGCAGTTCTTGTATGGATGTTGGTGGGCTCAGTCCCTGCTGTCCCACCACTGGGTCAGAGCTGCCTCTCAAATCACGGCTCCACTGCCTCCCATTTGGGATGGGGATCTTCTTTCTGCTCTAATACCAACCAAGTTCTTGCCAGGTGGGGAAGCTTGCCTCTTCCTCAGTGGGATCCTTGGCTCCAGAGAACTTCTGTCGATGTAGTTTCCGTTGGAGTGTTCAATGATACTTTTTATCAAAATGTCAAACTATTATCAAGACTGATAATTGTATCTTGTGAATATCTGTCTTGTCACCTATTAATACTCCTATGAAGTCATCTCTGACATTCCTTAATTTCTCTTTTTAATGTTTTGGGGTTTTTTCCCTGTGTGAGGGAAGTCTTTGAGTAGTTCAATAAATTATCTTACTGTGTTATGCAAAAAAGTACAGTTCATTATTTTGTGTCTTTGCCTACAAAATTGCTTGTGTAAAGTAGAAATACACTTTAAAATTTGTATGGTCTTTCTATGACACTACGCTCTGGAGAACTAGATGCAAATACTGCAAAGCTCATTTTCAGAAGCTCATGAAGTTTTCAAGTTTACAGAGCATCTGTTCCTTGGGTGAGAAAATATGGACATGCAGGTGCTTCCATTTATTGCAATTTAAATGACATGTACACTGAAGGCTCTGTTTTTTCATATTAATTTTGTGGTTTATGCTTTCTTAAGTCTACTACTTTCTTTACAGTAATTATTCCTCCCTGTGTGGTAAATATTTAACAAAATTAAAAGCAACTTTACAAGTTGTGAGAACAAAAATGGATCATGTCCAAGTCTTCTGTTATTAAATGCTTTTTGAAAGTCCTTGCTGAGAAGCACAATTATGCATCATGTCCAGGTCGTTGACTCAACATATGCAGTTGACAATTGTCAAGACCAAAATTAATGCATTTTCATTTTCAATAATAATCTTGCATTCACAAAAGGTACATGTTCTAATGAAAACAATACAAAAATGGAGTCAGACACCTTCTCTTTGCTAAGTTTGTTGGATTCTGCTTTCCTAAGTATTGTGTACAAATCGACACAGTAAACATGCTAGTCAAAAATATAATCTGGCATAATTTCTCTGGCTGCTTATTTTTTCTTCACAGTCAATTCGGACGTAATAGTAAGTTAAGAAAGTCCAAAGTCAAAATGCAAAAAATCACTTCCTTAGCTCTGGGCAAAAATAAAGTTTTGTTGTGTTTCACTAATACTCTCAGTGAGACTGGTTTTGCACAAACCAAAAATAAAATCCTTTATTTTAGAGATGTTTCAAACATTGACTTGTGTTGCAAATAAACCACAAAACTGGAAAAGGATATACACAAAGATGTGAAGATGTGACAAGCACTTTTATAGGTTTTTTTTTTTTTTTTTTTCTGGTTTTAAATTGCTGTTTTGTTAGAATGAGAATTTTCTTTCCCCAGATAGAAATCAGGCATAGAGTTCCAGGGAAAAATAAAGGGGGTTTTATGATCTTCTACACCTTATACTTTTAGAGAAAAACTGTTATAAAATTTATGGCTGCAATATAAAGCTAAAATCTATAGAGAAAATTTACATGAGTATCTCCATCCATTCATCCATCTGTTGTCTATTATCTTTATCCTTTCATTCTTTAACTCAGGTAGAATTATACATCTTCCTATAAGTTACCACTTCACTGATTAAAATACTGCCTTTTGCTCATACAGTTTGTAATACTGCTTCTGGAAATAGGAGATTTCTTGCCATTATTAATGGCTTGGGTTTATACAGCTGTGTAAAATTCAAACTCCTCCTGATAATGTGTAGACTTTTTTTTTTTAATTGTTTTATCTGTATTGCATTCTTGAGAATTACAACTTGTATGAAGCTAACCTACTGCATTGTTTTGATCAACTTTTTCATTCTGCAGTGCTCAAAACTTGTTTTCAAGACAATTACAGGCCACAAATTGCAAATGAACATTGAATTCCTAATTCAGCAATTCTTCAGAAGTTTAATGCATTAGTTGTGTCCATGACTCTTTTTATGGATCTGATCTTACTTGTGCTGAGAAATTTCACAGTAATTCCTGCAGTTAAGACCTTTGCATTTCAGACCCTTGCTGAAATATCTTTTGCTTTATTTTCTTGATTGACACTTTTACTTATTCTTTAACACCATTTTTGTGGTGGATACATATGTATTCACACAGTAAAGAAGCTAAATTAATTTCCTGATAAAAAATTTCACTAAAGCAATGGTTGTTGTCCTGTCAAAAGCACATGCTTATCTATGAATCTTCTGAACTTCAATAACATGAATAAACCTGATGATTGCATTTTTATTTGTTATGAGTTTTAAAGATTGAATGAGAGAATTCAATTTAAGAAGACATTTTAAATGTTTAATCTATATTTATTCTTTCTGTTCAATCTATATTTATTTTTTTCTCTTTTTTTAATATTTATATTTATTTTTATTTAAATTTTTATATATTTCTTTCTATATTTATTCTCTTAATATGTAGAGTTTTCTTAAACATAGTTCTAAGTCTTCTGTGGAAAGTTTGAAGTACGTATGCAGAAAGATGTTTGGTATCTAATGTTTTCCTAACAACTGTTTAGAGATTCAAATAGCTAGATTTCAATTTGCACTGTTTTGTGGCTAGAACCAAGGGAAGCTATCTTGCTACATTTATCATATTGCCTTTAAACCCAAACCATCCTTTAGAGTAATTCCCACAGAACAACTTTTGCATTATTTTTAGCAGAGATTAAATGCACAGGAAATGTCAGCAGGAAAGTGATGATAGAAGTTTCCTTTTCTTCAAGTATAGCCTTCATTTGGTAGTGCTCTGAAAGGTGAAGGAATTTGCTTCTTCATCTTCATAAATGTTCATCTATTCCTTCAAAACTACCAAAACCAAAAGTAAGTTTTTACAGGCATGTGCAAAAATGGCCAATGAGTTTGATTGAAGTGAGAAATAGGGCTATGCTTATGCCCAAAACATCATCCTCCTAGTTTATTTTAAAATGAGATTAATAGACCCATAAAGCATTTTAAAAGTGCATTAGACTGACACTTTATGCAAATACACATTGTTGCTTAGATCACCATGCTGAAATTGCAGTTAAAATTTTTCTTCTGATATAACTGATATCTGAATGTTTTAGGACAGATGAATATTTAAATTAAGAATAAATCCATATATGTTGCAGATATCCATGATTTTTTTGCCCAAAGACAGAATCACATAACAGGAAACACGCTGGACTTTCTTTTTTCGTGGCTAGCCTGTGAGGCAGCTAGCATGCTATGAAACTAAGAGGGAATAGCAAAGCTATCACTTGGTAGGGAAGTTTCTTTTGAAAATTAGGGTGTTTCTGGGAATGATAATTGCCATTCTGGCCTTAAATCAGTAAAACACTTAGAGCAACTAAATTCAAAACTTATGTTTACAGTGAAGTATCTGTTGAGTTGGGGCTTCAGCAGGTGGCATTACTCATTCAGGGTAGTTTAGTGGGAAATTACATAGTCTTGATCTTTGTTCTCATTCAGTGAAAATATGTAAAGTTCATTGCAGATTCTCAGCTGGTGAGGCTGGCAGAGCACCATTAACTAGGGCTGTGACACAAACTGTCAAAGGGTGTGCTTGGTTTTTGATTTGGGAAACTGGCTGGATTCCATACTAAAATCAAAGTGCTGAATCTGAAAGTCTCATACTGAACCAACTTTCACTGTTAGTTTTAAAGAAAAAAAAAACCCAAACACATTTAAAAAAGACAGAGAAATTCCTCTTAATAAAGTATATAATATTAGGAGTGTTTAAATAGAAGAAATATTTTAATCACCATGAAATTTTCTGTTTAAAGTATCATTAGCCCTAAATAGTTGGGTTTGTGTCCTGGAATTAATGTTATAGCTACTACACTTGTTTTCAAAACTCTTGTGTTTGGAATAGTTATGTATTTTTATATGTGCTCATATTATATTAATATTTATCTAACTTTTTACAAATATCTGTTTACTGTAATTTTTAAGTCACTGTTTATGTGCAACTTGCCCTCACTTCTAAAAGAGAAATGAAACTTAAAAAATTTACGTAGACATAACAAAGAAGTGTGAAAATAGTGTTTGCTTCATTAAAAAAAGATTGGTTTTTTTAATCATTATATAAATATGAAGATCTGGGTTTTGGGCGTGCTATTGCACTTCTTGCACTTGTGCTTCTTTTAATAATAATAATAATCTCTGCGTATACTTACTAACTCATCTGAAGAAGCAGCTTAAAATATATTTCTTCATTTGAGCTAACACAACATGGATCAAAATAGAGACATTTAGTATATTGACCTAATATTGAAATTTTGCACGAGCACTTTCTAAGTCAGTAATTGCAATGTCTTTGTAAAGTATATGGCACTGTATTGATCCAGAGCCCATCACTTCTGTCTAGTCTGGCATTTGAGCCTGCTGATGATAACACTGACATCTACAGCAAGTAAAAAGCCTTAGAGAATATATGGTTTCCTTCTGGTTTCTCACTTCTTGATCTCTTGATAAGTATTTAAGTTGTGTGCATTTTTGTGCTGTCTTGAAACACAGAGGTCTGTTCTGATTGCAAAGCATTTTGTTAAAAATGTTCTCATTTATTAAGATTGTTAGACTGACATGATGCTAAATATAAAAGTATTGTATCTTTTTTTAAGATACACTGTGGAGCATAACTCTGGAATTGTATTTAATGCCTGAAATGCAGCATTATAACGTAAGAAGAAAATAGTGAAGTCATATTTTAAAGATTTTATGCATAGTCAGTTCAGCTTTTCAATTCATTATTTGAAGTGAAATATGCACAGTTATTACTGTCTAAAAGAGCTTTTCATCTTTTTATTGCTTGATTAGCACAATTAGGTTAATATCATTCTCACATGAATTTGTGTTTTAATTGTATACAGTTTAGAGCATTATGATAGGCTGGTCACCATTTTTTGACAACAGACTCTGCCTACTTATAGACAGGTAAAAGATTTATACATATGCTGTATTTTATATAGCAGCAATTAAATAATTCAAAATAAATTATCTTTTTGAGTTTGTGTCATTGAATACAAGAGAAAATATGTTTATGAATCTAGAAACTAGAATATTCTAGAAGGCGATTTTAAAGAAGATGAATTAAAAAAAAAAAAGAAGAATTATTACAGCATCTTTAAGAAGATGCTTATTTTTCAGTCTATTATCAGATATCTTCTGGTCAGGTTTCACTAGGTTTTCCATGATGCTAGATAAGAAGCCTTTGTTTTTGAAAAAAATTCTCAGAAGAGTTGGTAATGTAACCTGACCTACATTGATCTGTTCAAATTCTTTTGTGATTCTCTTTTCATTTTCCTGAATGTCACTTACTATAGTCAGATCAATAGTAAAATAAATTAGTAAATTAGAACATATTTTAGAAAATAGGATGGTATTATAGCTAAGTTCAAAATATGACAAAGTCCTGCCTCTAATATTAAAATCTAAATGACAAATGCTTATAAATAGATTTGTGTGTCTTTTGAAGTGTCTGCTGAAATATGCCTTAAAAGTTAGTTTTGTATATTTTTCAGCACAATTATATTTTCAGACCAAAGTTATCTTGTCATGAGTGAGTAAAAAGGTTCATTCATAAAATTATATTAATTTATATGTTATATTCAGTATTTTGTATCAACTTAGTTCACAAACTTATGTGAACAGAGATACTTCATACTGAAATGTACACAGAAAGAAATTGTGCTATTTACAGAGTCAAGGAATCATTAGTAGCTGAATATAGTAAATGACAGTCTTCCATTCTCACACTTCTAGAAAGATGATTGTCCACAGGTGCAGCATTCCTTCTAAATACCTAAGGAAGAAATAATGTTTGTGGAGACTAAATGACTCTAACTTCCTCACAACTGAAGCAAAAAGAAATATATAAAAGGGTTGGTTACTTAGCTATTCTGTATAGAGAAATACAACCAGAAATGGAAAACAAATGGGAAAATAGATTCTTTAAGTGGGAGTCAGGAATTCTGCAGGTTGCCAATTACTGCAGCAAGAGGTACCCGATGCAAGTGTTGTAAAAGTGTGATCTTTCATCACTGTATGTAATAATTTGCTGTTAAACAAACACCTGAATTTACATTTTTCTTTCATTTGGCCTATGTTAAAAATGGTGTCAAGATAAATGGCCATTCTTTCCCAAAGATCAAAGATTAGGAGTGAAATTGTCTGGAAAAGTTCCATGGGAGCACATATGAAACTAAGATCCTGCAGAAAGGCTTACAGTTCTTGCAATACTGAAGCTTTCCCTAATTTCCCTGATATTTGGAGTGGGAAGTTTGGGGGGTTTTCTGTTTGTTTTCTCTTGCTTTCATACCAGTTGTAAGAAACAGGTAAACTTCAAGTTCATGCGAAGGGACGACAGAAAAACAGAGTACAGTTTGATATAGGATGATAAGAAATTTGAAGCTTTAATGGTCAGTAGCATGCCAAGGACAAGTCATAGTTCCATGTGTCACAGCATGACAAGAACAAGTCATAGTTTCCCTGTCTCTCAATTTAGTTCTGACTAACGTTACAGCTAGAATGTCTGCCTACCTCTTAGAAGTGCTTTAAAGCCAAATACAAGCCCTATGAAATATTTTTATGTATTTATATAAAGGTTATCAAAGTATCTTTTAATTTTTTTTGCTGAGAAATGATAAACTACTTTAATATGAATTCTATTTTAAGTAAGACTACATAATTAATTTTGCCTGAGGAAGAACATAATACTCTAGATGCAAAACATTTAAGTATCCATTTAGTGCAATAGAATTTCTATTATCCTGTCACTCACAGAATTTAAATCAGGATCATGACCTTAGAATTCATTAAATGCCATAAATAAACATGTTATCATCACATATTTTTCTTTTGAGGATGAGATTATTTTCACCTGCTTAAGGACATAAACCTAAAGTCAGTAACCACATTCCTTTTCTCCTAATGTAACTTACTTTTATAAAATCATCTACTATCTAATCTCAATAAATATTGCTAGGCATTATAATAGCATTGAAACTTTTGTGGAAATGAACAGGGTTTTTTCCTTCCAATAAAAAAATTGCCTTTGTTTTAGATTTTTACTGTTGGACTTCTACCTGTAATTTATAAAGGTAGACACATTACTAAGAAACCCTACTACTGCAGTTAACTTCAGGTGATATGAATCACAACAGCGTTTTCTTCACTCATATTTAATATAAAGTGTATTTACTATTTCCATGCAAATATTTAGAAAAACTCAACAGGCCCTAGTGTACCCTAAATTTTAGAAAAGAGTTCTCCCTTTAGACCTTTAGAAAACAGTTTTCCCTTTTTCGAAGTCTGCAAAAGAGTAATAGTTGAGCATGCTTCCCCCATTAGCTGTCCTTCTCCTAGGTGGTGGAAAAAGCAAAATATTTTCATGTGAACTATTAGTGTCCTTTCCATTGTTTGATACTCCTTTTCTAAATCATGTTCTTTGGAAAGACTTTTGGAGAAAATAGGTTTTCTATCCTCTGTAAGAAATCCACTAAAGCTCTTATACTGGTAAGATTTATGAGATTTCTCTTGGCTCGTGATGGTTCTTCAGTTTTGAAGTGTGACATTTGCAGTTGATCTTCTATTCACTTCTATTTCACCTGTATGTGAAATAGAGTGGAAGTAAGGGTAATTGAGGAATCAAAGTGGGAACAAACAGGCAGGAGAGTATTTTGTTTCAGCCATCCTCCACTCTGTTTTGTTACCCCTCTAACCTTCCCCACACCAACCTCTTCTTTCTCAGTCTGTCCAATTTCTCTAGTCCTCCTTTTAAAATACTTTCCTGCTTAAAATACTAATCTTAACAACATTTCTCATGAGAAAAGTTACATAATAAGGATTTTCTACAGGGCGCTGTGTATTTTTACTGGGCTGACTTTATGTAAGCACTGTTTTGCAAGCCAGCTTGCCCTATAGTCTCAGTAGGAAGTACTTGGAAGTAGTAATAACCCACAGACCACTTCACAAAAGAAGCAAGACTTTTTCTTTTGTCAGTTTCATATGTTTTTGATAAATGCTCTGAAAAAGTACTCCATGTCTTACCCTGCAAAGCCAACCCTCTATTTAGATAATGCAAAAATCATGGCCACTAAAAAATACCCTAAAAATATGACTGTATGGTGTTATGAGTTTTTGGTGATTTAAGAAACAAAGCTCTTTTTTGCAATAATTCATGTATATCAAAGCATTGCAAGATTATTATAATTTTAAAATATGTATTATTTAAAGAAACATCATAATTTAAACTGGAGAGAGAAATTGCTTTGCTGCAAAAATCACTTCTGGTATAAACTTATATTGTAAAACATCTTTTGTAAAAAAAAAATATATTGCTAATTTTAGTAGCTAATATTCCCAGTAGCTCATCAGTTAAATTTTATTCATAACTGCCCCACATATTGATCAAATTTAGCTTAGCTGAGATGTTAAACCAATGTCATATCCCTCTATTTTACTGTGCTGATATTTTTCTGTATTAGCAAGTACAAAGATAATGCTTAAATCTTGGTAAATCAGTACTGTATACTTGTTTTAGACAAGTGTCTCCACCACAAGAACTGAACACAAACAGTTGTGTTTACTAAATTCTTAGTGCTTATCTAAAAATAGTTTTATTGTTTCTTATAATGTAGTTATGCAAATTAATCAAAAGAAATGGAAAACATTTTTAAAAGATGTCAAACCCTGAAAGTAACAGTATCTATTCCTTTTGTAAGTATCAATTGCTGTTTCATTTATAAAACAATTTATAAAACACTTTCTAAAGCTTTTATTTTGCTAAGAGGAGAAACTCATGGTATAATTAATAGCTTTGGGGAAAAAAATTACTATCTTCTTTCATTGCTCACAATCCAGGAGATAAAGGGGGCAAACCATTTTTTTAAATGTTTTTGTGCAACTGATATTGCTCTGCCACAAGGCATTTCTTTATCACAACATGAAATTAAAATAAAAGAGGGGAAACTAATTCATTTTGGAATTGTATTGAGTTGTTAAAACAGTGCAAGTGATCCCTTCTTTCTCCAATCATTGCAGTATTAGGGTGAGCTACCTCACCTCCCATCCTGCCCCAGCTTATTAAAAGGGCTCCAGAGCACTTCATTTACTTGTGGAAGATATATTAAAAAAAAAAAAAAAAAAGTTATGACAGAACTTGTAAACATTTTCCTCTCATGTAAAGCTTAAGTGAATATTAGCAAAGGGATTCTCCTTCACTATCAATGGGCAAAAAACTGACAAAGTTTTCCCAGCTTTCTTCAGAGCCTTCCCTTTCCTCCATTTGTAACTCTAGGTTAATAAGGAACTGGTTTCTGTGGGAGAATTACTAGCAATGAACACCTGCCAGAAGGACAATCCCAAATTACCTTGTTAGACTCTAATCTTAACCTAAAATTAATTTAGATCTTGGATACTTAATAAATGTCTCTTTCACACCATCTGTTTGTTGCTCCCAAACAACTAGGGGTATGCCTGCGCTGCAAAAATATAAGTCCCAAACCATTTAACCTAGAAGAGCTTTGGGAAGAGTTGTATAGTTCTTTCTTTCTCAAAAGCTGGTACAAGAATTTATTGAAAACTCTGGCTGACTGATATCAGCTCTGAAAACAGTTGAAATACATATTCAAAATATTATTGACTTACATTCCTTCTTCACTGCCCCATATCAGTGAGAACTAGTTTGTATTTAAACACCACCACAGTTTTCGATTGCTGGGGAAACTTTATCGTCCAAAACTGATTTTAATGATTTTGTGCCAGTTGTAATCCCCAGTGTTTTTTACCTTGACCCATTTCAAACTCACAACAAAGTGACTGATATTGTCACTTTATTTCAGGAATACTCATTCCTTAACCCAGCTTTTGATAAGAACAGTCTGCTGATTATTTCCTATGTATGTATACATGTATACACTCATATACAAATATTTACATACACATGCACATCTTTTAAATATGAGTACATGTTCAAAAATGGATGTTAAAATTGTATATGCATTATGTGCACTTTTTTTTTATTCTTTCCCTTGTTGAGAACTCCTTTATCTAAGTGATCTTACCTCTTTCTTTAGAAATGGAGTGCAGAAATTGCAGCTACTACATACTTTGTAATAAATCTCATTTGTGTACTCAGTTCTCCTCTGTAGAATAGAACAATGCATAACTTGGAACTGAACATCCTCAGGGACCACTGATTTTTCCCAGGAGGCATATTGCTGTATGACCTATCAGTGTTTGGAGCACAGACTCAGCATTCTTTCTACAGCCAGATGTACAGAAATTTCTTTGCCATTAATAAAGCATAGTTCATAATTTTGCATTCCATCACTGATATTGTGTGAGAAAGCAAATGTGTTTCATTCCGCATAGTCTGTGTACCAAGTAGCTACTACACCTTGTGAGTGCCATTAGTCTTTTTAGAATATCTGATGTTCATGTTTTTCAGCTGAACATCAGCTGTACTTATCCTTGAAAGTATACCCTTTTTATTAATTCCTTTCAACCCTAAAAGTTATCTGTGTCCTGGCTATTTTTTGTTATAATGGACTGTATGTGTTAACCCAAAAACAGTGCTAATACTGAGCAACTCTACTGATGCTTATATTGGTACACCTTCACAGACTGGTTTATACTGGTTTACACAGCTGAGGCTTGGTTTTATTATTTTTACAATCAGGTAATGATTGGCAAGAACTCGTCCAGAAAATAATTAATGAATGTCAGGTTGGGAAAGATGCTAAAATAAAAGTATGTCCTCTCTTACCAGTTTGAAAATCCCTGCATGTTTGAAAGCTTTGTTCTAATATTGTCATAGTAGAGAAAAGTGCAAGTAAATTGTTGATGAAAAGATTTACTGTTATTATGAAATGCTGTCATAAAAAGATCTCATTTCTCTTTACAAAATCAAGCTGTATATAATAAGTTTTTGAATTCTGTTGAAGGCTCAGAACACAAGTCAAAATATGCCCTGCTTGCTCTTGGCCTGTTAGTTCGTGATACCAGTTTCTTATGGAGTGGTGTCAAACTCTGTATAATGTTTTCAGCTGCAACTTGTAGGAACTCAGCTAAAATACCTAAATATGTTAACAAGAATTAACTGAACATCTTAATATGTTTTTAGATATGTTTTGGCAAGATAAATTGCTGCTTTCAGTACTTCTTTCTATAAAAATAAATAATTGCATATCAACAGAAAGCCTATTTCATATTTCATATTCTCTATATATATTTTCATATTTAAAAAAAAAGTGTTGGGAAACAGTGCATTAAAATTGGGGTTTTTTGTTCCCCTTGCAAAGAAGAGATAAACATTAACTTAAACTAGGTAAACAATTTACATGTTATCATTAATGTGGTTGTTTTGTAAGCCCCTAAATAATATAAATTGTAGTGCATTTGAAGTGAATGTTTTAAGAGCAAAAAGTAAAAACTGAAAGCAATAAAAATATTAAATTCAATCTTCAAGCAATTTCCTTTAATCTTAGTCCACTGATATTGGAATTGCTTGGGAAAGACATTTTTTCCTATGTCAGATGTATATTAAAGTATGAATGTTAGCAATATTTGGATCCTTCGTCAGCATACCTATTTGATGTAGAAAAGAGCCTACTGGGCTTCATGCCTGGGACATATTAGTCATCAGCATGTCTATTTTGAAAAATAAACTTGTTTTTACAAAGGTTAACCAGGTGTGATTGGAATTAAATTCAAGTTGACTATGCTCTAAGGCATATGATTTTACTGTTCATCAACCTGTGAATCCTGTTTAGAGAACAGCAACACCTTGCAGAATGCTCTAAATGTGGAAACACCAATTTTCAAATAGTAAGTCGTATTCAGATTGACAGTTGCAACAAAGAGCTTCTGAGTAGTACACAGACGAAATGTATTTAAATAAATTGTTTGCCAAATAATTTTGAATAGGGAACACTTTTGGGAATATCAAACATTTCATGGACAATTGATAAAGAAATGGAACACGTTCTAACAATTTGAATTGCTTCTGAGTGGATACTTTGAGCCATAAAAAATTTAGGTTTTTGGTATTCTTGTTGACAAAGTATCTCTTAAATAGGAATTTCTAGAGTTCCGAAAGATAGACGAATATGCTTGTTTAGTATACAGGACTGTTATTACTCGGGCTTTGTTTTAAAGTAAAGTTTGCTAGCTTCTCTATGGCAGTGCTTGTGCATCATTCATTGTGTACATTTTCCACATCTATATTTTATTTCTGTTTCACTTGAACTTTTTGACAGCTTGAAAATTTCTACTTTATCTTAGTTTCATTAGGAAATATCTGCAGGCTACAGGCTGATAGTCAGAAATAAGAGGAGCCCTATCATTCTGACCTTATCAGGCTGCTGTGGACAATTTTTCTTCTACCGGCAGTACTTGATACTTTTAATCTGATGGTTTTTATATTAAAATTTAGCATATCTACTGAAAAAGCTAATCTGTCTTGAAATAAGAAATGCTAAACTAAATAAAAATTTCTTTTTATTGTATAGCATGTGTTTAAGGGTTAGCAAGATAATAATTGAGATATCCTCAGCTGCCCTATGGGTACTCTTAGAGAATTTCTATTTATTGGCATGCCTTTTTTACTCTAGTGATAGTAGAGTAATATATGCAGAGTACAAAGAGTCCTTTTCATAGAACTGTGTGGTGGTGGATCAATAGAATGAAATGCATAAAACACTACTCAGTTCCTTGAATGGAAGGATAACTGTATGGGAATAACTGTTAAATAAGGTGTACATTTGCAAGAGCATATTCTCAGATTAGTGGGTTTGTTTCACTTGAATACTCAAAATTAATGTGCAAGGGTTGTTTTAATAAATTAAGCACATGTAAACCTATTTAATACAATTTAAAGTAAAGCAGTAATAGCATGAATTTTTTTTATGTACAAAATTGATTTCCATTAAATTCATCAGCATGAAAATATTTCAAAGTTTTGTTTGTCATTGTTTTTAATAATTCATATTTCAGCAAACCCCACATGCTTTGGCAGCATAGATTCTAACTGACCTGATAACAGTGTTGATAACAGGTGCCTGTGTCAAGGACATGGATATTTCAGATGCAATTGAATATGAATCATGTATGCACCTAAAATGCATTCTGTGTGTCATTTCCTTTATTCAACATACCTTTATACCCCCTCCTCCATGGTCATTAGAAAAAATTGCCAATAAAAGTTTTCATAGGACTAGAAAGAGGAAGAAAAATATCATATTTCTGTTGCTTGCTGAAGTTTATAGTGTGTAACTTTAGCCAAAAGCTAAAAGGACTGATTTATACATTTGAGTCCTTCTGTGAGTGAGGAAAATTTTGTGTTCATGAGAAGCTTGAACATGGATTTTATTGTCAGTGTGATGCAACTGATTTCATAAAGATCATACTAGTAAAAAAACTGGTTTAAAACATTTCTTCCAAAAGATGAACTTTTTTACTATCTTCTTTGTGGGAGTCTGATTTTCTTTGTATTTTTTGTGTGCAGCTTGTTTTCTACAGTCAACAGAAAGCTAAGTAGAAAATTCCAAAATGTTATTTCATAAGTATAATATTTTAATAAATCTTTACTAGAGAAGAAATTTACACCTATCACAGTGAGTACAATAGCATTTTGTTGAAAAATAAAAAAAAGCATGTAAACTTACTTTGTATCTTATTAAAAAACATGTCAATGTATATTAGTCAGTATCAAATTTTAAAAATCCTAAAAATATAACCAAAGAGGATGATATAGTACAAAGAGTAAATCAATGTGGTATTTACATAATAATTTTTGTTTCCTCAGTTCTAAAAAAAAGATGTAATAAGTTCTTTTGTACTTTTTGCAAGCTTTTTATTTATCCTTCCTTTTGGCATATTATCTCCAAACACAGGGTGATTTTTTAATGCACTAGTGACGTCTAAGATTTCAGTTTTTGAGGTGCTATTCCATAACATGCCTGTAGTTACACTGGAAGTACTTCAGTAATCCTTCAGTTTGGATCAGGGGAGCTCTGCCTTTAAGTTAGTTTGGTCCTGCATCTATTGTATACACTGATTTTCTAAATTTCTTACCAGACAAAACTGAAATTTAGTAGGAGAAATATCTTGGTTTAACAGATAACAGAAAATGTTTTCTAATTGGATTAATATTTTTTCGATTTGTCTGCATGAAAGGGTTTTCAATTAGGGAATTCAGGAAAGGAATGCTTTGTGCTGTGTTGCTGAAGTAGAGAGCAGGAGCAGGTATCAGTAAGACATGCAAATGCAAGTGATGTATTTTGTCCAGTAATCCATGCTGGAATCTGATCTGTATTGTATAACTACATTTTAAAAGGAAGGATGGCTGGTAAAATTAATTTAAAAATGGACAAAGTACATCAAAACTATCACTCACATTCATTTTGGTATTCGAGTGATGATGTCATGCCAGACACAGTGAAGTTAATTTTCAAATACAGGTTATCAATTTTTTGAATAACTAATACCCAGATTAGGAAGGAAGAAACTCAGAACTTTGTTTTTTATGTAATTGATTTCATAAATATGTTCTGTAATTTATTTTCTTCTGTAAATTTTTTTCCTTTTGTTATCATCATTACTTACCTCAGAATACTACTCATGACAAGGTCTAGAATTCTGAATTTATTACCTTACAGGAAGACAGTGGTTCTGTTACATAGACAACAATCAGAAAACAATTCTACAGCAACACATAATAAAGCACAAGAAATATCACGTTTACCTTAATGTATTATCTTATCTGTTTATCTTAAAACTACTAGAGCTTTGCTGTATCAGAAAATGATGAATGAAATTACATTACAGCAATCACTGTCGAATGGTATTAACTTAAAAAATGAACAACTCTCTCCCCCATGCCTGTCCTTTATTAATAGAATAATGCATTTTTAAATGTACTACTTTAAATGGAATATTTAGGCATTTTCTCTAACCAATTTTCTCAGTGCCAGAACTTTGTCTTTATAGTTTATTTCAACACTTCCTCTGGATTTTATTTTCCATATTTCATGTACTACATTATATATTTTTCTGTTTCAACAGGGTTTTTTTATGAGTGCCAATGTATAATTTAGGTTAGAATAATTCAGCTGCTGTACTGAGGATTTAAGTTCAAGACTTAACATTAGGCTAACTTTATATTAATATTTTTAATAGTACTTCTGTCATTCAGAAATATATCAGGTCACCATTATCTGCTGGCCCACAGGTGTAAATTTTACATATTTTACATAAAATCTATGAAAAATTAAGTTTGGGGAAGGTCATTCCGCTATGTAGGACTGTAATATTACACTTGATGTGCTATGTGAACTCCAAACAAATAATCAGATTTTCCATCATAACTAATAAAACCTTTAAAAAAAGGATGGCAACTTAAGGCACAGAGATTACAGACGTATTTTTCATATCTTGTATCTATGTACTTATTTCCAAATAACTCAGTAAGAGCGCAGAGGAACTGCAGAAGCCACAGAGGAAACTGGGTGCACTTCAAGCACATGTTGCTGTCATTGGTTTATTCTGACACTGTACACCCAAGAGAAGCAGCTGGCTTCAGCCATACATCTTCAGCTCTTACCTCACTACCTTCCCCATAAGCTTTACAAATCTTACCCTCTCTCTGCACCTTGTCATGTCAGTTTCTTCTCCACTCTTTCTGCACTCCCATTATCTTGTAACCTAGTGAAGCTGAAGAGGAGCACGGGTGATCCTTAGGGATTGTGTGCGTCACTGAATTTCTCTGGTTCTGTCCCTTCTGGTGTCTTTCTGCAGTCATCTGCACTAGGGCTGTGAGGGAAGGGAGCCAGGATTGTGGAAACCAACTGCCAGTCACATCCCTTAAATTAGAGACTACGTTTCCCGTAGATCACATTTCATAATGTCTATGTTTCCAAAAACTATCTGTTAGATTTAGGCTTTAGAGAAAGCTTCATTCCTGGAGAAAAACGCAAGCTTCATTTTCCATGTAGTTGATAGAACTAATATATCCTGTCAGGCTTATTTTTTTTTTTTTTTTGAACACTGTTTATCTGTCACCACCTGATTCCACTGATTCAACTGGATCAACATTGAGAAATGCATCTTTCTTATCAAGACACAAAGGACAGTCATATTGTAGAAGCTGTAATTCTGGAAAAACTCCTTAATTCTAAACAGACTCAAGTGCAGTATTGCCTATCTCTGTACACTTTTTGTACTTGAAAGTTAAAATATTATACTCAGAATTACCCAGAGATTTTCTTTTCATGTAATTGCTTTTGAGGTAGCCGTCATCAGTTTTGTAAAGTGATTTAATATGTCTGCATGAAATAACTGCACAGGATGGAAAACAGCCTAATAGCAATGAGATTATGACTACAAATGTGGGTTTTAGAATAAGAGATTACTCTTGTTATCAAATATGAATGAAAGATTGAGACCATCATTGTTTGCATCATTTATCTGCACAGAATCTCTCAAGCCAAACCTTATGATTTGGGAACTCATGCTTCAGATTATGGCAGTGGAAAAATTCTTTCATAGTGATGTGAGTGAGGAACATCAATACTGTGGGCATTCCCATGGCAGCACAAGTCAATGATTCTGAAAATTATCCTTTTAGAAAGAAGAGCTGAAATCAACCAAACCAGCTGATCTCTGGGCTTCGTGACTGTTGGCTATTCAAATAATACATTAATTTCATATTTGTTTTTCTGTTTACATGACTATTTAAGCTGAAAGGGCTTTACTGTTGTGAAGTTGGGTTGATGTTGAACTAGGAACCCACCAGCCCCTCGCTTATTCCAGCAGTTTGGGGAAGAGAATTGGAAAGGCAAAAGTGAGAAAAATTAGTGAGTCAAGATAAATATAATTTAATAAGTGATGGGAATCAAAGAATGGGGGGAAAAAGAGCGATGCAAAATAATTGCTCACCGCTTCTAACCTGCAGACCAACGCCCATTTCTGTATCCTCTGCAAAGGAATATTCTGTCAATCAACATGGCACATTTCATGAATTGCATTTCTAAAAGAAAATGTTGGTGTCGACTTTCTCATTGCACTTTACACTATTTATACAAACCTTCTCTCACAAAATAATAGGATTTTAATTTCCAAATCAAATGACCTACAAGGTGTTTTGATGGTCTTGTTTCTACTGGCTTATGTACTAAGAACAATAACTCCTATATACCTGGCCTATGCTAGAAGCAGTATAGACTGCCATGCTGCCTTTGTACTCTCCCTTGAATATGTTGCTGCTTAGTGAATTTAGCATTTAAGATATGAGAAAATTTCTTTCAGTATATTAGGCCAATTTTTCACTTCAACTCCAGGGTAAGATGAAAGCAAAAATCACTTTCAGTGTTGAGATCATATTTGCTCACTGGAAAACATTAAAAATCTTCCAATTTCTAAATATGTTACAATAGCTGACCTCAATATTTTCTTGTTTTATGAATTAGAAGACTGTGATTTTTCAGTTTTATTTCTACATATTAACTTTTTTTTGTTAAAAGAGAAGATCCTGCAGCCTAAAAAAATGAATTCATAAGTACCTGCATAGCATTTACTGACTTGTTTGTTCTGCTCTGGCTATCACACTTTTATTTTAGCATGTTATGACTGCTGTGAAATACATATGAAACAGAGGTTAGATGCTCTATAAACATTCAATCAGTGTCAGAGAACACTGATTATTAAAGGTTATATGAAGCCACAAGAAAGAGTGTGAAATCCCATTGAATCAAATTAGTCAAAACATTAATAGGGTGAGAATGATTAGTTTTATACCCTAGATGTATTTTGAGAATCATATTAAAACTGGTATGTATTATCACACTAAGTGTTTGGAGTGAAGAATTGCACTGTACAAGAAATTTTCTTGATGGAATGGCATCCTGTATTGCCTCTTAAGCCTCCTGAATCCATGAGGTTTAAGATAACTTCATGAAGTCCTCCCAGTAGCTCAAAATTTTGAGGATGTTAGATTGTCCTCTTAAAGTTGAGAGCATTATGAAAGATATTTCTAATGCTACTTTGCCAGGTGGTTCGAGCCCCTCTTATATTTATTTAGAATCCTGCATAACAATCCCAGACAATTTAAAGAGAACCGATTTAACCAGGTGGAAGCCAGCCATTTGATAATAACTCAGCAGTCATAGCAACAGTCTCCCAGCTGTGGCAAAGAATTTGTCTTTGTTATGTTGCCTCAAAATACAGCCTAAGAATCATTAGCTTACCTCAGCATCTGTATAAAATAATTAATAGAGAAATGAAAGCTTTTCTGGGATTTTTTTTTTCCAAGATCTACAACAGTGTTTAAAATAAGTATGTGATACAAGTCCAGATGCAGAACAATTTTTTAAGCTGTAATTGTTTGCAATGACAGAAGTCCTTTTTCTTGAAGCATTTCAAATCATATTTTAAGAAAGGTCTTTCCGTTTACAAATGCTGTAAAAAATAACCCATCTAGTTTAGGCCTGCTTGTGTATATATATATATGGATATATATGTATGCATAGATTTTATTTTATTTTTATTTATTATTTTAGACTTGAATAATAATTTTTTCACCAGTTTACATGTAAAGCAAGTACTTTATTTTCACTAATTTTGTGTCTTGGGTGTCCAGTTAATTCATACCTGTAATTCCTAACAGGAATCACAGGCATATAATCCACTTTTCAAAAGATTGATCTTCAGTTGAGACTGGTCATCTGCCACTGCTGAAACAGATGATCTTTTTTGAGTCCCAATATGAGCAATAGGGTGGGAATAACCATAATATACTTTTAAAGAGGATTTAAAAAATAGATTTGCTTAAAATTTGGAGTCTCCAAAATAGTGCTTGGTGATAGATTGCCAAGATGCTTATTCAAGTTACTAAACCTGTTTCTGAAACATTTATGATAAACAGTATCAATTGTTGTGGATCCTCATTGAATTAAAAATGAGTTTCTGTGCTTAGGAAAAAAAAAACAAACAAAACAACAAACTTTTTGTAAGACAGGAATAATTTTAAAGATCATAAAGTTTAATTTGGGTTCTTTAGTTTTATTTGTTTGAATGCACCAAGCGTTTTCAATGTTCTGATAAACTGAGCTATAATTTTATGGGTTTGCATGGCAAGTATTTGGTAGCAGAGGGGGGTGGCAAGAGAAGGGGCATCTGAGAGCAGCTGCTAGAAGTTTCTGCAGTCTTGAATGGAGTCAAGGTCAGCCAGCACCGACATGGATCTGCTGCTGCGCAAAGCCGAGCCCGTCAGCGACATCGTTAGCACCTCTGTGATAACAGAGTGAAGAAAGGGAACAAACCCTCTACAATTACAGCTGTAGACAGGAGTGAGAATATTGCGAGCAACACCTTGGCAGACACCAAGGTCAGTGCAGAAGCAGGGAGAGGAGGTGCTCCAGGCAGCAGAGCTGAGATTGCCCTGCAGCCTGTGGTGACGATCATGGGTACAGAGCTGTGCCCCTGCAGCCCACAGAGCACCCCGTGCCAGAGCAGGGGATGCCTGAAAGAGGCTGTAGCCCTGTGGGAAGCCCCTAGCAGAACCTGCAGACTCGTGGAGAGAGCAGCCGACGCTGGAGCAGGCTCCTGGCAGGACTTCGACCCCGAGGGGAACCGCACTGTAGCAGTCAGTCCCTGAAAAACTGCAGCCTGAGGAAGAGTTTGTTGAGGACAGTCCCCCCATGGAAGGCAGCCCACGCTGAAGCAGGGGAGGAGTGTGAGGAGTTCTGCCTCTGAGGAGGAAGGAGCAGCAGAGACAGGGTGTGACAGCAACCCTCACTCCCTGTCCCTGGGCGTGGCTGAACAGGGGGGAGGTGGAGAATTCGGGAGTACAGTTTAGCCTGGAAGAAAGTAGGAGTGGGAGCAAAGATGGCTTTTAATGTTTAGTTTTATTTCTCATTATCCTACTTTAATTTGCTTGGTAATAAATTAAATTAATTTCCCCAAATCAAGTCAGTTTTGCCCATGAGAGAGAGTGGAGTGATCCCTCCCCACCATTATCTTGATTCATGAGCCTTTCATGATATTATCTCTCCCCTGTCCAGCTGAGGGGCAGAGTGTAGAGTGGCTTTGGTGGGCACCAGGCACAAGGGTCAACCCAGCATATAATATTATCATATTATTTTAACAGGTTTTTTTTAAGAAATTTTTAAGTAAGCCCCCCCCCCTTTCTTTTTTCCTGATAAGTTAATCATTAATCTTCTGTTATTTAAACATCTTTCAATTTCACCGAATCTTAAAGACGTAATTTTAATTTTGCACGCTCCATTTTGTTAAGCTAGCATCAGAATTAGCATACTAGAAAACTCTAATGCCAAAATCCTTTATTTTCATCAAAGTAAGATTATAAAGTATTTCCTAGATTGGGAACATCCATCCACTGATTTATTCAAGAACAAGATGAAAAGCGAACAAAAGGCCAAAATATATACCTTGTAAAGCAGAAACCTTGTTTTAATGACTAGGTGTTTAACTAACATTGCTCCAATGAGCGCTTTATCAAGTTGCTACACTTTCACCAGATTTCATTGAAATAATGACTCCATTTCCAACATGATCACCAGCTATGAGATTCCGACTGTGCTCTGTAAATTCCTCTGATACAATAAGGGGTTCGCCAAAGTTGGTAAGCTTTTACAAAAAGGAACCAGCTAACCAGATTGTTTCAAAATCCACAAACTAATGCTTGAAATATTCAGAGGTAACTGGATTCCTGTCATTTCACATAAAGCCCTGAAGTCAGTTTTTTTTCACAGATTTTCCAAATAGGCTTTCAGCGAGTTTCATATGTTTTGTCTGTACTCTAGTCAGGACTTACAAAAATCCAAATACAAAGCAGTTAGAGTCAATATTTTTGCTGGAGTATCAAGCCATATATGTCTGATTGTGTCAGGAATATCCTGAGTTTTTTGTCCTGCCTGTGTATTTAACCTGCTGGTCTAGGGAAATTGATGTGCCAGTGCTTCCAGGGACACTTTTTATTTAGCCTCAGAATAAATTGTATCAGCACTGTATCTTTTTCTCTATCTTTAGAAAGATCCAGACAGGGTCTTCTTTCACACTACTGAAACTATATGCTACTATTCAGGTTTGGGAATGGATAGCTCTGAAGTCTATAATATCCCTAATGTGTCTTCAGATCACTGGTTGAATGCTTGAAAACTATGAACTGAAACAGCTTGTGGCAATGAAGCTTAACTGAAAGCAGGCCTGCCCCTGTTGAGAAGGCTGTTTGTTTAAGGCTGGTTTTGGTGTTATCTTTTGACAAAGGTTAAGCAGCTCCCTGCTAAGAGTGTTGGCTGTTACAGACCACATTACTTAGGAATTTTATTCTTCCCTTGCTAACACAACTGCTGAAGAGAACCACCTAGCTGCCTAACTTGGACATAAGCATTCTGCTAGAGACACAATAGAAAGAGTACTATTCCTAGATAATAAGTGAACAGGAATTTAACGCAAAGAGATTTGAACAGACATTTTTCAGCACACTTAGGAACAGTAGAGAAATTTTCTACTAATTCATATGACTATTTTCTTTTCTATTTTTAAATACAATAGATGATGTTTTCACTATATATTTAGAAGCAATGCCACTAGTTTATAAAGCACTTCAATATTAGAAAAGCATTAAAAATAGCTATCAATAATGATGAATTTTTATGCATCCCTAATGAGTTAATTAAAATGACAGTAATGTTTCAATTTTAATAAGAATTCTGCTGCTGTCAATGAGATGAAAGTATTTGGGCAGATTTTGAGCACCTTACCTTGGTGCCCAATGGACATAACAACAGAAATTAAGCACACTTAATTAATACCAACAGGAAAAAAAAAATTGTTAAAAGCGATAATTGCCATCTGTTCTTGTCAGTATTATTAATGTGCACAGAATAGCTTTTATTGCAAAATAGCTTACAACTGTAGTGTTGACAAAACTTGTTTCTTTCAAAGTAGCTGGACTTGCAGTAAAGAAGGTAAGGTGAGCAAACAAATTCAAAATGTTAACACAGCCTAAGAGTATTGGTGTATCAGCCAATTTATAATTAGTTGCAGCTTGCAAGGAATGCAGATCTCACAGGAATAAAACCACAATAATACTTGTGATTAAGGTGCTGAACCGTTCATGTGCTATACTTTGATATCTTGTAACTGTTAGAGTTAATCCGGCAATGTAAGTTTGATTTCTTATTTTTTGAGGAAAAGTTATGCCTTGTTTCAGTTTCCATAGCTACTAGTGTTCAGTTGATGTATTTGCTATGCAAAAATTAGCCTTTTTTTCAGATTTTTAAATTTAGTGTACAATATAGATATTGCAAGATTTTTGAATAATTTTCTTGGCCTAGAAAGAACAATTTAATGCAGTTTAGTAAAATGATACTTTAGAATTAGTTCTCATCAGATTCTCTTCTTACATAGTCTCCCGAGGTTTATATGTGTTCTCAGATTATTGCCAGGTTCCTACAGTTCCTGAATCTCTTCAAAACTAAATTCTGCAACATGGCAGAGGAGTAGAGGTCTGAAATAATAGGTTCTTACAAGATTCAGGTTTAGGTAAAAGAAGTGTGATTTATGTATTAAAAAAAAAAAAAAAAAAAAAAAATTGTTTGGGTAAAAGTGATATGATTTTATTTATTCTTTATTCTCCATAACACAGAGGGAGGATGTTCTGTGAGCTGTGGCAGAACTCAGAGCAGAGTGAGCCAATTGCAGAATGCCTATTTTGTAGTTCACAGAACATCTTTTGTCCAGCCTGAAAGAACCAAATGCTGCCAGTTCCAGGGATTGCTGAGGGATGTGTGCCGGATTTTTTTTATTGGCGCAGAATTCAAATTACAGCTACTCTTAGTGTGTGTAGAAATTAAATATACATTACTGTTCAGGGATGTGTATAGCTTTAGCTAAATGTTTATACTCATATTTTCTCATGCCGAAAAATGTTTGAGATACAGTCTGAACTGAGGCAACAGACGTGTCTCTTGAGGAAGTGAGCTCTGCAATTTACCAAATTCATAGAGAAGTTCAGAAAGGTATCAGTTTAGATGGTGAAACTGAGAGCCTTGATGCAATCTCTAAGCAAATAACAAAATCAGGCTTTTTGCTAGATTTGAACAATAATAATTTCTGTTTCAAATTGTATAAGTATGTTTGGTTTGAAGTGTGTTTTTAATGTGTGTGTCACTTCACTTGTTTCTGTATGCCAGTTCTGTTATTCTGGTCATGTATAACTGTCATAAATTAATTTATTTTTACTTGAGTTTAATTTTAATGCCAGTAGCTCAAAAGAAATGCTTTTAAACAACAGGACCTGTAAGAGATCACCAAGTGTGTCTTGAAATCAACTCTTTAAAACTCTCTCATATGTTTTTTTTTTCCTCACAGTACATTTAAGATTTAATTCTTCAACTTGTTCATTATTGGGAGATTACCATCCATTCTTATACATGGATAATGTAAGACAGGAGTTATTTTTCTGTGATTTTCATAGGACTATTCAATTGCTGTTTCTAAGGCATAGTTTGTGAAACATTAAGAAAATTACGGCATTTTAGGTTCAGTTAATCTGAAAAGAATTTCAGATTAAAAAACGTTCATTCAATATATAGAGGCTGATTACCAGAGAAACTCCATACTTCTAAAAATATTTTGTCTTCTATAGTAATTTCAACCAAAGAGATAAAATGGCAAATTTCATGCAAGAAATAGTGACATTTCTTAGTTCAACATTCAGAATCACTGGACATAAATATTTTCCTGATGCTGACAACGAATTTATATATTCCTATTATATTTTTTATCTTGCAAGCCAAGAGTAATCACTCACAGCAGTTTATTATTCTTTAAGCTCTGGTCTTAAATCTCTTACCAAAAACTTGCCTGTGATAAAAAAAATCTTAGAAAACTTTAGCTTATTCAACATTTTTGTGGTTTGGATGTCCTCTTGCACTGGAATAAGGGGCTTTTAATTATCTGCAGCAACAAATACATTACTTTAATAGATCATAAAATAAATGCTGATGGAATATTTGTGATTAAATTACATGAGATGTCAGTAGACTCACTGGTCTAGCTGTTCCTAATTATAGTAGTATGTGTACAGGTTATCCCCTCTACCGTAGGATAACGATTAACCCCACAATTATGTGCAGTAATTCTGTAATATGATGCTATACTAGTATCTTTAAACATATGACACTGCTAAGTAGCTAGACTTCATAAGTTCATAAATCCATGTACTAGAATCAGTACAACGAGGAAATCGTCTGAATTTAAGGCACAGCCAGCACAACTAAAATGTTAGAAGAGTTTAAGGTGTATACTGTCTTCTTAAAATTCAGAATGTGTGTAAAGGGAAATGCCCAGACTTGTGACTTGGAATTCCATTTAACAGATTTTTTCTTAAAAACTGCATTCGCATAGATAGTGAGTTTTACATTTAATTTCTATTCTTTTAAGTATTTTTCTGCTTTTGTCTTGAACACCAGGAGTATCACTATATGATCTTGCTAGAGGTTATTGGTTTGCATGGCCTTACAAGGTCATCTTTTTTTAATTTAAAGAATTATGTATGTAGATAAGTTCTTATCACTGGGCCAAATTCTAAATGAAGAGAGAATTGCTTGATGTTTAGCTTCCTAAATTACAAATGCTAGACCAGATTCATGAAATTTATTACACCATTCGTTATCAGACTATACTGTTTGTTTCTTATGCTTAGCACAAGTACAAAAGGAATAAATAGACTTGCTTTTGTAAGCTAAGCAGTCCCTAGTTTACTCCAGGAGGCTATCTTGTTGCTGGATGCCATTGATAAAAATGAAGGAAAAATTACCAAACTTTTTCTATTTACTGAAATATAAAAAATAATTGGGAGCTTCTATTTGGACTCTTTTCCTCCTGCTATGCTGAACTGATCAATGGGGAAAACACCCAGGATGAACCATCTCTGAAGAGCACAGCATTTTTTTTTGTTGTCAACTGACGCAGATGTTCATTTTACATTAATTTCCAGTGTTATTCAAGCTGCTCTCAAATTAATGTAATCAATAACATTAATGACCTTTAAAAAGCAAAGGAAGCATTAGCAATGGAATATTAAAAATAGAAACCTGCATTTGATATAAAGTTGTCTGTCAAACTACATATTTCTAAAATGGTGGGCATTAAGAGAGAGACACTAAATTTGTTAACTAGATATTGAAAAACCATGTATGTGTCAATAAAAACTTCCTTCTCTGACTTTCTCTTCATTTCCTCATACATACAAATTCCTTCCCTTGTTAGCTGTATGCACTGATATAAACATCTTTTGATTCATACTTTCTTATGCGTAGTGTGTGAAAATGCTTTGCAGGTGCTGGACTTAAAATTGTCACTTCAGCTACCATTCAAATGGACACAGCAATGCAATTTCATCAACACTATAAATCCTTATGCTTCCATTGTCTTTATGCAGCTGTCTTGAGGACCATGTGTACATGTAATTGTATAGACATAATGTCTAATTGTATTAGACATAATTTTTCTTCCTGTTTTCTTTGTTTTCTTCTTTTGAGTATGGCCATTTGTGTTGCAGTCACTTAGTTCTTTTTTTTCTGACAGGTCTCTGTGCAAACTAAGACCAAATACTGTAACTTTAAGGGAGAGACATGGATGGAGGCAAGTTATGATACTGAACCAACATTGGAATATCAGTTATGTAAAAAAAAAATAATTTAATGAGCCATTACTTAGAGTTTTGAAACATATTTTCTTCATTGTCTTATATTTTTAGCATATGAGTATTGATTTCAAAGGCTTCAGAAGGATATAAATAGCATAACTTCAACACTATTTCTGTAGTGTCGTGTATGGGTCAAATTATGGTGATGGTGAGCATCATCATACTTGGCTTCCTGTGAGATACCTCTTATTCATTCATCATCTCTGATGTGTATTTTCTAATTGTTTAAGTGGTTCATGCATTTTTACTAGTCTATGACTGGGATATAATATTTGTGTTATAAATATTGTGTTACCAGTAATGTAACTGGTAGGTTAGTAGGTAGATTTTTTTTTATAAGTCTCATTCTTAACATTTCTGTACTATTTTGCTGTGTATAAGCTAAAACAGAGAACAAAAATAATGATAATAAACAAATCCCCAAAACAAAGCCCAGCAAATGAAAAATCAAAACCAAACACAATAAAAGCCCCTATCAAAGTCCACGAATGTTGTTTTTCAATGTGTTAAGCAATATTTAGTTTTTTCATTTCCATTGGAGCTAGAACATGCTAATTTTTCTTTGAGTTGAAAAATTAGGAAATGAGAAAGATGGCAAGAGTAACTTTAGTGAATATATTTTCCCTTTTCTGGTATCTTTTTGGTACTGTTAGTGTAAGGGACTGTGGGGCTTTTTTGTGTTTTCTTTGGTTTGAGATTTCAAATGGAAAGGCATTTAATATTTGTGTACCATATTGTACCGCTGCATATGCTATGATCATAAGGGTTTTTTTCCTGAACTGATAGTTGTTCCGCACACCACCACCACCATCACCACCCCACCCAAGCTGCAGTATATGGAAATTGCTTGGCATTCTTTTAGTTTTTCAATAATCTAGACAGGTTCAGAAAAGTTCCCTAAAGTTTGTGTAGCATTTAAAAGTAGGCTTCTTGTGCTTCTCTAAGGAAAAACAGGCAATATAACAGTATGTTATATTTATCATTCTTAAATTTTGTTTTCCTTTTAATATGTAAACCATTTTCCAAGGGGAATTATAATTTAATTCTTCTGCTTTCCACTTACTACTTCATTTCAGTTTTAAGTCATCAGTGCATTTGGCAATTCTACAGCTAGTTTCTCTGTTTTAGTAATTTATGCAGATTAGAAGCAATGAAGATCTGAAAACTGACTCCCCTGTGGCCCTTTTCAACACTTTACTTTCTAATCACTTTACTTTAATCAGTTCTTTATCTGTTCCCGTGTTTAACCTGAATCTTTCCTGCGTTCAGTTTAAGATTAAGACTATCATTTGAGACATTATCAAAGACTTCATGTAGATCCAAATTATGGTGCTTGTACTCCTATTATCAGTTGTATTTCTAATCTTCTCAAAAATAAATGGTGACTGGTTGTCAAAATTTAAATTTCTCTAAAAATATTATGAAGGTAAACTGTATTTGTTTTAAATTATTGACAATTTTTTAACTCTCATCATCTTTAAATGAGTTGTATGGTATAGTTGTAAACTACAAATTTTTTAGGTCAGTTCTCTCACTTGTTCCCTTTTAATGCCACCATGTGTCACTCAGTGTGTGCACTCAAAAATATTGGCTGTAATGAGGCAGGAAAAGCAAAGAGTAGGAATCATTTTGCAGTTTCAGCGTATGCAAAGCAAATTACTGTAGAAGTCTTGAGGGCTGCAAAACAGTTATGTACCTTTGGTCCTAACAGATCAGATAAGACTGACTATTTAGACAGTCAGAGAAATGTACCTCAAAGCTTTTCGCCTCTGCTCACTGTCAATCTTCATGTAAGAGAGGTAGTAAGATCATTCCAGATGCAAATACCTTACTGGACTTTGAATGTGAGTGGTCTTCTGCTGAGACTAAGACTGATTGTATGTGATTATAGGTCATAATAATCTGACTTATAGCTACTCAATAGATCTTTTATTTTCAAATGTATTCTAGGCCTAATCATGTTTAGAATAATATCTTATGTAATACAGGAATTTTTCATTTATAACTGACAACATTTAAGACAGAAAAATTAGGAAGTCTAGGGAAAACTAGAAAAATTAAGAGCAAAAATTACATCTATGTATTCAAACTTTTCAGTCCAGTGGTTAGTGTTTGGTCTATCACAAAAGGATTTTTGAGTTAGCAGCTGCCGAAGCAGATTAACACTGAGTAGTTCTGAGTCACTTAAGTCAGATTTTCCTGCTTAATTCTACCATGAGTATAAAGGAACTAGTTGGACTTGATGATATCAAAGGATTTTTTCAACCTAGCTCTTTCTGTGATTCTGTGACTCTGATCAAAATTGTAAAGGTTTGTTTGAGAATCAAAGGATAAAATCAATGATAACGGTTATATTTTTCTTATTTTGATTACAAGTAAAATGAAATGGAAGAATGGTCATGTTTTAAGGGTTCAGGATAGGTATTTAATTCAGGATATGTTGCCACTTCCATAAATTATTCTGATAGAATCAAAGTAAAAGAGAATTCAAAATGCAACAAAATGAATACAAATTGATTCAGTATCTGAAGGGAACCTACAAAAAAGATAGGGGAGTTTTGCAAGCACATGTACTGACAGGACAAGGGAGAATGGATTCAAACTGAAAGAGAGCAGGTTTAGATTGTTTACCAAGAAGAAATCCTTCACTGTGAGGGTGGTGAGGCACTGGAACAAATTGCTCCAATTTGTTGGAGAAGCTGTGGATGCCTGATCCCTGGAAGTGTTCCAGGACAGGTTTAATGGAGCTCTGAGCAACCTGGTCTAGGGAAAGGTTTCCCTGTCCATGGCAGGGGAATTGGAGCTAAATGATCTTTGAGTTCCCCTCCAACTCAACCCTCTATGAAACAATTCTGTAATTCTATCACTGTTAAATTATCAGAATTGCAGTATATACATTGAAAAGGCTCATGGAATCAAATGCGTGTTGAAGCAAAGACACTGACAGAGTTCGAGTTCTACTGTCTCACAGTCACCTGCCCAAACACACTACCCTGGAATGCACTCTGAAGATTAACAGTTAAAAAAAACACTCCACCAAGTAGTTCAAGTAGTAGCTGTAGTTCAAAAACTGCCATTAAACAAAACAGATTATCGTTCACTTATAGGGATGCCTGCATTCCTCAATGTTTAGTGAGGCATGATAGAAAATCTGCATTATAAAATACATTCAGAAGACTTCGCATTTCACAGTAAGTAAAATGAATGTATCTGACAAGAGTATTACAGATTAACACATTCCGAAATAACACTTAAAAAACTCATCAGATTTTTTAAAGACAGAAGAACTTGGTAACATTTTAGAAAGGTCTTTTTGCTCACTGTGCTCTGATACAGTGTACAGTGAGTGGCTACCATGGTAACATACTTAATTTAGCAATCTTCAGATCTACTCTGGCCTCAGTTTTATGAACATCTTTTTCAAAGAGCAATGCTAGAATAGATGTTTGCCACCCATAATTATAGCTATTAATCACTTTAGATACTACAAGGATGTGTCAGCTCTATATTTACCTAGTAGCATATGCTAGTGTGATGAAAAGACCCATACAATCAAAAACATATGCTCAAGTTTGGAACAGTCATATTTCCTAACAGTGAGTATGGCAAAAGATTAGTCAATATTTACAGTAAAAATATCCTTTCTGTTTGCTATGAAATCAACTCTAACACCCCCAAACAGAAGAACATCAATGACAGTATCAAATAGTAAAAGAAACAGCAGGTGAAAATTAATAGAATTTATTGTTCTTTTAGTATGCAATTGAACAAAAAGAAGAGGTAACTTTTTTAAAAAATACTTTCTTCCTTTTGTAATAAGAAAATGGCCCAAAAAAGTGTGACTTTCCCAGGCTATTTTTCATCATATGTTTATAAGATTTTATCTTTCTTATCGTTCTGACTACAATGTATTACTTTGGCACCTAACCCTTTGGACAGAATATCTTTGCTTACAACTGAGAATGTATGTATCTATCCCATCTTTCAGTCCCCAAAATAAGCAATTTATGCAGTCTACATTCCCCAGAATAAGGAATTATCTGCTCAGAAGCCATTTCATTGCTAACACAAGGAGAATTTTTACAGGTAAAAGATGACTGATTTTAGTCCATAAACAAGCATTTTTTTTCAATTGTAAATTTTTAAACTTCATGAAATATGCATAATCTGTAAATTTCTATGTCTGTGTTTTTTTAAATGTTTGTATGTTTTTTAAAGTTTGCAGGCAAAAAAAGAATATTTGATTTCGAAATACGTGGATATCTCTTTCAAAATGGTGCTTATAACACAAACTATAATTCTAACACTTGTCTTCATCATTTGTGCATATCTGAAATTTCAGCTCAGTATCTTCTGTTTATTTTGGAATATTCACTAGCAGATAATTATGTTTTTGCAGTAAAAATTTATAGTCGTTCCTAATGTCATGAATCCTTCAAAGGTAAGGGACAAAAGTTGTATTAAGTAATGAACAGGTTATAATGCTTAATGTCCTTCTGCCAAAATATTGTTCTCAAACTTTCTGAGCAAAGGTGGGAATGCAGTGTGTCTTTGCATGACATTCCAATCAGTAATACAATGTTTTAAATGAAACTAATCTCCTTTTTCTTAACTATCTTATATTTCTCAGTGTTTCAGACTATAAAGGCTGACATACTGAAACATGAGTAGTTTCCACCCCATTTTTACCCACAGAGGTAAATCTGCCTCATTTTTACTGCATAATTTCTTTGCAAAAGATTAGAGACATTTTTTAAAGTAAGTTTCAAGTATAAAAGATATTTAACTGCAAATTGTTTTATAGCATAAATATGAAGGCTCTCACAAGTGTAGTAAATAGTGTAGGAAAGAGTAAAAAACTTTGTTCATTCCTTATGTTTACAAATTATATTTTTTTTTCCTCACCCTTTCTTGTACTTTCCCACTCAACTACTTTTTTAATTTTTTTTTTTCTGGAAACACTGTCACTAAAAGCTTTTTTCATGGCAGAATTGAAAACAGCATATTTTTTGCTGAAAGACTCCTTCTGAAAATTTTGCTCTTGAAATAGAGGGAAACACTGCTATCATCTGCATATGCAGACTTGGGAGCATTATTTCATGTTTTCACATTGAAGGCAAAAGAAAGTTTCAGTTATCATTACAGTACTTTTAAAGTGATGAAAAGAAATGAAAAACAACAGATGCACTGAAGTGAGACAGTAAATTTGATGTGGTCTTATCAGAAAGCTGCATTTATGAGACTTACACTCTGTTGGGATATGCCTCCAAATGCTACCACCAACAGGAAATAAGGCAAGATTTCTACAAAATATGTATTCTGTGATCAACTAAATTCATGAAAAGAATGAAAAATAAGTTGGTTTTAGCTCTGGAAATATATTTGTTTCTTTGTGTGTTTCCTGAGTTTGTAAATTCTGAATAAGTTATTTGATGCAGAAAATTTAATTAACTTTTAAAAATAGATTACTAAATAGATAATGCAAGCAAATAGTAAATGTTTTTCTTAAGTCTTTGTATACACCATACACCAATACAATATGCTAAATTGCACGGTATTTCTTTTCATGCCTTTAGTGTCATAACACCTCTGAGTAAGAATGCTGTCGTGCAAGACAATATTCAATTAGAGAAATAAAAAACAGCCTTGATCCACCAGAACTTAAATCAGAGGTGCTAAACAAGAGAGTAAGCAGGTGAAGAGGAAAGGAAAAAGATACAAGAAAATCCTGGGCTACAAAATTCTCTGTAAGCATAGTCACTTGGATTTCAGATATTTTTGAAAATTCTGTCGCTAACACTTAAAACAAGTACTGAAATGTGCTTAGACTAATAAAGGTGTTTTGCCCATAAATGCAAAAATAACTGGGAGGTCAGCACTTAGGAGCTACTTGAATCACATTGAAATAATTTCTTTTAACCTTTTTGCAATTCTCCAAGCATATTACATTTCATGAACCCTGCAGCTTCCTTGATGAGAATCAGAGAAATACACAGAGGGGAACATAATTAAGGGTAATCCATATATATTTAACTAATGAATGTGGTTTACTTGTGGTATATATTCTGAGATATCACTAATAATACTTTATCTTCTTTGAATAGGTGAATATCCCCTTTCAATAGATTGCCAAAAGAAGCTGCAAGAGACTTCAAAGGTAAGGACCTCCTAAAAAATGCTTCAAATGATCATTTCTTATGGTTTATCAGATGAGATAATGGAGAATGTTAATTCTTTTTGACTATCTGGCTGATAAAGAATTTCAGATGGCATTGACATAGACTTCCTGTTCATGAAGCTGTTTACACATAAAAGAAAAATTTTCACTTTACTCTTGATTAAAAGGATAAGCTTCATTAATTTGGTAACTGCAGAAACAAAAAGGATTCATGCGTAAAAATAAAATATTAAAAGCTTGTAGCATTTTTACCATATTTTTTCCTTGTGCGAGATTAGAAGAATACCGTTAAGCTACTAGAAAACTAAACTTGATAAGGATTCTTTTTTTTCAAAATGAAAGCTTTCTAACTTCATTTTAAAATTTTTTTACTTGATACAACTTTCTTTCATTCCTCTAAAAAATATAAGTTTGAATTTAGTTTCAAAGATTTAATAAATTTGGAGATCTCTTTAGATTTAGAATACATATCCTTTGCATTCAGTTGTGGGGAGTAATTCAGTGTTATACTGTGTTCAGAATTCTCTTTGTGGTACTTTATTGTTATTCAGCTACAAATAGTAACAAATAGTTGATTTTTAAACTCTTCTGTCCACCGTTACAGAAAATATTCTTGTCTCTCAAGGACACAGGTAACAGAAGACAAGTTTTCACTAAAATCGTTATTTTTAAGTTGTCACGTTAGAGAAGATGACAAGGACATTGTGGTTTGCCCTAAACTTTGATTTGTTAACCAGAGAGAAAGAGCAAGCAGCAATTATTGTTCCAGTCATTATCTCTGTGCCTACTTTATTTTAAAAGAGTGGGTATTTTAAGAACCTGTCACATGTCATTTATGCATATGTTTTAATGCATATACTGACACGGTAAGAGATCCTATATTAATTAATATTTAGCCATACTTTTCTACCCTGCCTTAGAAAAAGTTACATAATTTGTTTGTCTTCCCCAAATACAGCTTATTAATTACAGATATTAATGGAGAAGTTCTGAAAAAGTTTCATAAGTTTTTCAGGATTGTGCCAGATATCTGAGTACAGGACATTTACAGGACAAAAACATGTAGGTGGAGTATCTAAGCTGAGACAAAAAGTCAAAGATTCATTTCAAAACATGCTGTATCCTAGACCAACCAAGGACTTCAAGCATGGTCTTATGTCCCAGAAGAATTCCTGAAATATTCAACCTCTAAGTATTTTTGCTTTGATTTTTTTTGTTTGGTTCTTTTCTGTCCTGGTGTAGTTTACTTTGTTTTGATTTTTTTTAAACTTTTTTTCAAAAATGTCTTTTAGAAATTATTTTTTTCTTTTTGATTGAAATCCCAGGACATTGTCAGATAGGAAGCTATTTTCCTTATGCCTCAGTGTGCTACCTACCTAGCCCTTTCTTTGTAGTCTTCCCATATACCTGCAATGCTTAAAATCAACCAAAACCACCAAATTTGGGGTAATCTATTCTACTTTGGAAATTATGGAAGAACTCATATCATAAAATGGCTGGTCTTTTTCGTGAACAAACTTAACAATATGAAGTTATAAACAGTTATTTTGTGGGTTTGAAAGGAGGTAAGCAAACCTCCTAAATTTGCTTATGTTTTCCCCAGGTACTACAACAACCTCTAGAGAGACATGCTTTCAAAAACTTAAATCAAGAGAATAGCTGGAATTTTAACTGGTTCCTTATGTTGCAGAGTCCATGTCAACTCCCTGATATTTTTATTTTCTTTAAGGCAAATATATATATATTGGTGGTGGTTTTTTAACCTCTTTTGTAGGGAAGGGAAAACAACTCCTCTTAGCAATAAAATTCCTTATTTTCTATTGATATTGCTATGTGTGCAGATGTGTTGCCAAGTTTGTTCCATTTTTTATTTTTTTCTTTTCAGATCTTGTCTTTATATAAAAATATAATTGATGAAGTAATTTATTACTTTCCCAAGTACCTCTGGGAGACTTTGATTGTGCCAAGATTTAAATAGCATTGGCTGAGTGAAAATATTTCAGTAAAAGTAGGAAAAGAAGAACCTTAGAAGCGAAAAATATGGAAGAGTTAAAAAAAAAAGTGCTAAAAAAGAGCACAAAGGAGGGGAAAGAGAGGGTGCCATACTCCAAGGTCCTATTTGAATGCCACTGAGGGTGCCTAGGAGAATCATCATTGAAGGACATAAGGTATCAGGATGAGAAAATACATGTCACATTTCTGACAGGTACATCTAACTGTGAAAGAAAAAAGCCCTATTCAGCATAGGAGGTTAAAGGAAGAATAGAACTAATGACATTACAATCCTCTTGAGAAGTCTTGTTTTGTTTATTAAATAAGCCACTCTAGTAAGATAAGTAAGAAGAACTGCTTAGTCTGGCAGTGTTAATTGATGCTGTCCTGGGAGTTTATTGTTATGTATTACTCTTTCTGTCCTTTCATGTGAAGATGTCAGCACATTGTACCTGACAGGATGTACTGTATATTATAAATTATTCTAATTGAGATAGAAAAATGGCCATCAGTTCTTGCTACTCTGTGTATCTAAGGCATGACTTAAATTTGTACATAATATCATTTCCCAAGTATGAGGTTTATTTTAGGATGCACTTTAAATGAGTACTGTTTCTATGAAATCTCCAGATGCAACATAGTTTATTCCATCCAGATAAGTTTTGACACATATAGATATATTTCCCTACACAAATACAGTGAACATGTGTATACAACATGTGCATGATAGGAAATGAGGACAAGAGATAAAAGGAATAGAGTCTTTCAAGCCTGACATGTGATGCTTAGAAGAGTGTTAAACAGAATCCTGTGCTCTTTCTTGAGTACAACTTGTATTGACAGCAGTGCTACAATCCAGTGACAAGAACAGGAAAGGGCAAGTATCAGCTTTATTCTTTCATATTATGTCATGAGTGCTTGGAATGCAGGGACGAGCATACTGTATCATATGCAGGTGGTTATAGCAATGTGAGTTTCCCCCTTACTTCTGTAATTCAGGGGCACGTAAAGTTTCAAAGATAAATTAAAGAAAAATGAATACATTTCGTTGCAGTGAGTTACTTCAAGGTTGAATCCTAAGGGCAGTTATTTCAAAAGAAGATAGCTTTCTATCCTTCTGAATTCCGTTATTGTATTGATGCAGCTTGTAGCCATTTCAATATATAAAACAATTTGGGAGAGATTTTTTTTTTTAGATCTTAAAAAATACTAGTGGAGAATATTTTTTTTTTCTGAATTTCAGTAAAAAATTGAAAAATCAAAGTACTGTTTTCCACCCTATTTCTCTAACACAGCTGAGCAATCATGTGCATTCAGTTTTGGGCCAATCCTGTCTATATTGCTCACTTTAAATATTGGTCTTCCTGATAAAATGTGATGCAAGTGCCTTGAAGGTATGTAAGCTAAATATTTATTTATTGCATGGCTTATTCCCCAATTTTTTTTTCTCCTTAGAGGAGATATATTAAGTACTAGAGCATTTCAGTAGAGATTATTTTGCTTATGCATTAGGTAGAACTATGAATTCAAGCATGTATCATCCATTTTGTTTAAAACCTCATTTGTCAAGCAGGTGTGTTTCTATTAGGAGAAAAAATACATTTCCCACCACTAGTGTTTTCATCTATGCGACTACTTCTCTTTCTTTAAGACAGAAATAGTTGTTGTGATGAAAAAGAAATGAGGGTCAGGCAAGTCTCTTGAAAGACTTATGTAGTGGTTTACAAAGGACTGAAGTGACTTGGAAGACAAGTTTCAAGAAAAATCAATGCTATTTAGGAGATGACATCATTCAGCAGACAAAATTATTTCAGGCAGGATCCATAAACACACTTAGACATTGCAAGAGCTAATATTCAGAACCATCTGTAGACACCTACATTGCCTGTATAACGTACAAAAAGAGTTTAACCCCTCTGAATGAGACCCACATTCAAGAATGTGTTGAGCAGATATTAACCTATAGTTAATCATAAGGAAATCCTAGGGTATGGTGAAAATTATACTGAAAGAACAGGATTTCTAATCGTCTCATTATCAGCTATCTCATAATCCTCTCATCTCAGCTACTTGAAGTATCTAAACCTCATTCTTATTTCTTTCTTTAGGATATGGAACTGAGGTTACCCTTTAAATAATGAAATAGATCTGTCCCTGAAGGGCACAATTAATATGCATTCTACTTACTGTACTCCAGAATCCTGTGACTGACTATAACAGGACCCTGGCAAGTTTTCCATGCAAACAAATTCTTACCTTTCCTCCAGTGAGAGTATGGATTAGTTGGGAGTTATACCAGGCAACACTAATTTCTTCCTGGCCTGTTGAATCAAAATTCCAGGCACAGTAAACTGAAGAGAAAGAACTGGTTTGGGCTCAGCAGTTAAATTTGGAGAATAGAATTAGATTTCAGGTCTATTGCCATGCATACAGCTTCAATATGTAATTTGCATGAAATATATACTAAATTGCATAAATATTCACTGATTAGATAAGTGAACTTCCCTTGGCCTGTTCTTGGACACTCAATCCTATTTAAAAAATAGAGTTACAAGAAATCAATTACTTTCTATTTGTGGTATCTTTACATGCAGACACTACATGACTCAGTGTCATCAATCTAAAATATGTACAGTTAGATGGTTTTATCCTGACTCATTCAAAGAGAAGAAATATTCAGGGGTTTTATGCTTTTGTTTTCTGAACTTTGCACAGCCTAGTATCATACTAACACTGAGAACTATAAAAATTTGTAAATGTTTTCACACTCCTTATCTATTAAATAAGGCATCTTAGTAGAAAAATTACTTCTTCTTTTGGAATTTTAAAAATAGGAATACATCCCAAAGGTTCTGCTACGTTTTTTTTTTTTGTTTTTTTTTTTAATTATTTCTTTTTAATTAAATATAAACTGCTACTTCTGACAACTTAGTCTTATTAACTAGATTTACATAAATCCTCTACTCAGGAACAGGAATTGACTATAGAAATTCTACTGCTAACCTCACTTGTTCAACAGTAGGAAAAGACAGGAATCTGTTCTTCCTTTTCTTGTTGGCATTTGGCATGCCAGTTGAGAGATTAAAATTTGAATTTCTACAATGCATTGGGAGAAAAAAGCATCAGTACATTACTGATCTTCTCTGCTTGGGGTTTAGCTTATTTAATCTCTCTTTATTAATTTTATTACCACCATCCCTCCTGTCTTTGGGATTCATGATGTGTGCCTTTTCATATAGTCGTGTCTGAATCTTGTCCTGCGCCTGAGTTCCAACAAGTGTTCCAGAGCAAACTGGTTTGGGAGCTGCTGCATATTCCAGGAAAAAAAAGTGCTTACATTTCCTGGCCCTTTTGTTTTTTCTACCTGAAAACAGTTGTCAGGCTCTGCAAAAGGCTGCCCAGGGAAGTGATTATTTCACCATCCCCAGAGGTATTTTAAAGATGTGTAGGTGTTGACACTTGGGGACATGATTTAGAGGTGGGCTTGGCAATGTTAGTTTTGTGGCTGAACTTGATGATCCGGTCTTTTCTAACGTAAATGATTCTATGATTCCTACTGAATGCTACTGAAGCAGGAAACTCAGCAGGAGACAGATAATCTCTAGCCTCTACCAGAGGAACCCTAACTGCTTTCCTTTCGAACCCCTTCCCACATCTTCATTCCTCCCCAGCTCGAGGTACAAGACTTCAAATTTCTTTTTCTTTACGGAATATCCCCTTTGGCTTTTCTTTATCTTGTACAGTGAGGGTTTCTCTTTGAAATGCTCTGCTATCTTCAGTTGCACATTACACTTGTGTCTTGGAGCTTTCTGTTATTTCACAGTTTAACCTTCTGGTACACCATTTTTAAGATGCTACATACTAAGTTATAGAAAAGGATTGAGAAAATGAGTATAATGTGTTTCAAATTAATGCACAATTTGTGGATTGTAGCTGTCAGTAACCTAAGAACATAATAATATATTAGAGATAAATGACAAGCTATGCTTATTTTATGCTGCATTATTTAACAGTTGAACTCTGAACTCATTTAGAGATATTATATTATTCTACTTTGGAAAAAATAGTAATAATATTTCAAAGTTCTGTGATCCAGTCAAAGTGATTTCAAAAGATAGAATAAAATACCCAATTGAAAAAGTTTACTTCTGCCACTCTTAAAATTGAGGTAAAAATTGTTATTGCCAAAGCAGTACTGTTATGTAATTAGACACTATTTAATAGCACAGGTAATGAAGCAACTGTAACTTCGCTGCATTTCAAAACCTCTACATTTTCCAGTTTATTTCTTCAAGTTCTTTTTTTGCAGAAGAGAATTCTTGCTTGCCACCCCAGGTTTGAATTGATAAACCAGACAAGTTTAATAGTGCATGCCTGAAATATTTTGGTTTATAGGGTTTTGACATTCAATTCTTATGCTATCTTTTTTTATTCATTCTATTATGTTTCAACTGAGTAAAACAAATTAAAGCTGAAAACAAGCTTGCTTTTCTCTCTCTTGTTAGCATCTGGAGATTCTACTTTCAGAGTCATGTGTCTGTTCCAGAGACAGTGCATCCCTGCTTCACTGGTGGTTGTAAGAACAACTCGGCACACTATGTAAACTGTCAAGGGTGTCTGTCAGAAAGAAATGGAGCCCTAGTGCATAACTAAACATGAAATAAAAATCAAAGCAAAGCAAAACTGAAGGGATTTGCTTATTTCAGACATAGGGTGGGATTTAAATTCTCAAAGAATCCAAATTCTCATTTGGATTTAAAAACCCAAATGTGAGGTTTAGTCTATAAGTATCCTCTTGCCCCTTTCCTCTGTTTCTAATTCTGTGACACATGCAAAATGGTACCTGCATTCATTGTAGCTTCTGAAGTAGTCTTTTTTTTTCTTCCTAATATCCCAGGAACATTGCTTTTAATCAGTATTGTGGTTCAATATTTGATCATAAAAGTGTCTATTAAATTTCACATTTCATTATAATTTATGTCTGCCAAGAACTGCTTTCAGTAGTTGTGTTGCATGGTACTTCCTTTTAGTAACTAACAGGAGATGTTGTACATAGGATCAAAATTGTTCTAATCTTGGTATTTTAATGAACGTATTTTCACCCTATATTCTTCATACTCTACAAGATTCCTAATTTTTTCTTTTTTAATTCTGTTTTCACTGGTATAAAATGATTATATCATATGCATTACATGCAGAACTTAAAGATCACTTTCTTCTAGTAGTCTGTATATACTAAAGGCATATTCACCTTCTTTTTATGTGATTTGTTTTGTTTAGATTTTGCTTCATTTATGTTTCTATAATGATCTTCCTCTTTAGCTTTAAAAGCATGAGCCTCTCACGTCTGACATATTTTCTTTGTTAAGAGAAGTTCTTCCCTCCCTTCTATACAGAGATTTTCTTCACAAGCTCATAATTCTTTTCTTATAAAATTTGTTTCTGACAACCAGTTGGTACCCAGGACTAGTCTGGGTGAGTTCTCCATCAGACTCCGGTACTTAACCTACTGCAGTTTGTGTGAGGCCAAAACAGCAGAGAATTTACTATATCTTCAAGTCTTAAAAATTTGTTCAAAGTCTTATTAGTAGTCCATTTATAATAGGAATGCTCTTATTTTGAATTAGATTTGCTTAAGACTAAAAAACACTTTCTAGTATCTACCTCTTTTCCTGCTGTTATGTTCACCCATCCAGGACCCGTCAGGTCCTGGCTCCTGAGGCTGGTGGCTTCTGTCTTAAAGGAAAAAGTTGGCTTGAGTTAGCACCATCCCAAGTCCTCCAGCAGGAAAAGGTTGATTTTCATAGTGGGGAGGTTCCTCCCCTGAAGGAGTTATAATGTTTATGAATATGGTTTCTTTTTCTCTTCAGTGTCACCTTAGGGACATTATGTTTCTAAGCATTCTTTCAGTCACTGCATGTATGTGCTGTGTTTTACATACTTAAGTTCTTGTTTTTTATCTACTTGTCACCCTTGAAACTGTTTTTCCTTAAGGCTTTTTTTTTTTCTCTAATAACCAGAAGTTGATTGTGGTTGAGTTGTCTGTAATACTCAATTCAAAATTCAATCTGTGCCTTTATTTCAAGGCTTCTGCTGTCATCCTGTGTCTGCACTCCTCAAGCCATTTTAATGGAAGGCCATAGGCAGTCTACAAAGAACAAGTTCTTGATAGCACCGTTAGTTATGAAGCATTTGTAACACTGGGCATCACACAACATAATTGTGCACAGTGAAGCAAAAACTAGATCAAGCAGGTCCTACTCATTTGGAAAATTCATGACATCCCAGGGCATTTAAATTCTGTGTTAACGAAGGTATAATCTTTCCAGTTAAAAGGACATGGCAGTTTAATATGCAAACTGTGCTGGGAGGGGGACATGTACTTATTTTTGTACTGTGGTAAATGAACAACGGTATTTGTTATTCAGGATTATGGATTATTCTCAGCAAAAATTCCTACATTTTGATTTGTATGCCAGAATAACTGCACTTGAATTTAGACGTGTTAAGCAGTTGGCATCTCCTGATGAAATAAGTGAAAGTTACTGAATGTGTTCTACAAATAGCAGCAATGTTGTGATATGAAAGAGAAACATAACATACTGGTCTGAGCTGTAATTATTATTCAGACAGCCAATTGCTTCTGAACATTAAATTGCTCATGGTTTTTAGGACTATACTGTTTCCTAGATGGGAAGCAGTATTTACTCTTCCTAGCTTTACACTGAAAGTCTGGAAGGAAAAAAGAATTACATTATGACACAGTAAAAAATACTGCATTTTTAGCTTCAGGAATCAAAAAGGCATCAATTATATTTTTCTCAAATTTTATTAATTTTTTTTTTCTGATCAGGTCAGTAGATAGGTTTTCTTTCATGTATTCCTTCCTTTGTTTTCTTTCCTTCTCTCCATTTAGGTCTGTAATATCCTTTAATGCACCACAGTTCAACTACACTGGAATTTCAGCTGCTTATGATAAGGGAATGTTTTCTTTGCTCTAGTTATGGTAATTTTAACACTTTAACTCTTCAACTGTAGAAAAGAATATCTACAACTGAATGCTGTCAAAAAATGTTTTTAAAGAAGTATAATGTGTACATAATGAAAGTGATATAGGAAAAGCCTCTTTGGTTTGTGTGAATTTTTAAAAAGTAAAGTTGTCTCTTAAAAATAATTGTAGAATGTTGAGTCTCTGACATATATCAAAATACTGTAGGTCATGAGTGTTTATCAGCATCATTTGCCACAATCATCTGTAGATATATCTCAACTATAGATGTATCTCAACTGTCTTTTGCCAGAATTTTGTGACAAATTTAACTATTTCAGTCTTTGGAAAAAAAAAATGCAGGGTGCACCTTATTTCTCAATATAAAGTATCATAAAAAATGAATCATAACCAACTCTGAAGTGTAGCAGTTTTCAAAATTTTTAATTGAGTTGGAATGCATTTGAAAAGTCCTGAAGATGGAACAAGGGCCAAGAATTTGCTCTGGCTATTTTGAGTGCCCTCAAGATCAGCTGAAAGAATGATGCCCTTCCCTTAAATTAAACAATGACATCACTTCAGAAGTTCATGCATATAAAAAGTCTCAAAATGGATTTTTATAGTAATTCAGGAGAGAGACAAATATTTTCTGGTCTTTCCCAACATATTACATGTTTGAAAACCCAGACTCTTCAGTATCTTAGAAAATTCAGCATTGCTTTGGAATTAGGTGTTTGAGGAACCATAACATTAAACAGAGGGAAACTGGGCTCCATTGAAAACTGAGTTGAGATTTTTCTGCACAGAGTTACCACTGAATGTTTTTAAAGCTCTGTAGGATTTTTGCTTGACCTTGTGATTTACTTTCTTTTTTTTACAGAATCTCCATTAAAAACGTTTAATTTTAGTACAAAGCATTTGGTCACAATAAAAAAAGAGTATCCTTAGAGATAAAATTCATTTGCTAATGGTTTTGATTTTTCTACAGACATTTGTAAAAGTACAAATTACAGATATTTGTACAAGTAGTGAGTATATACATGAAGGAAATGTCTTTCTGGTTTTGCTTTAAATTCCTAAACTACCACATAATTTCCTGCCATTTGGAAAGTCATGTTGAATTAATATTATGCTTAAAAATTATTACATCCCTATAAGGAACCTACATACAGATGAGGATGGCTCCCTCCATCTGGAAACTTTTGATTTGCTGTTGTTTGTTCAGGAAAATTGGCCAAATGCAGTTGAAAATAAAGGTCGGGGGGAAAAGAACACTATTTTAGCTATCCAGTGCACGGGGGGGAAATGGAAAGCATAAATGTACTTTCTGTATTATTCTAAAATACTGGAGAATTCTTTGACCAGTATCAAATTCAAAAACTCTTCATTTAGCTTCATTTCTTTGTATTTGTATTTGTAGTCACTAATATGTGACAATGACCGCTACTTCCTGTTTGCTGCCTCTTTTATACATAATGAGAAATTATGGTGATCTATATTTGAAATCACTTCCTTCCTTATAGTGCATGGCAAAGATCTATTTTCCTTGGATGTAAAATAATACTATGATATGTAGCATCATTACAACATTACATACATTAGATTTTATCAGCTAATCCTTCTCAAAAGTATTTTCCAGTGACTGAGGATATGAAGTGTAGAGAAATTTATTATCTAAAGCCAGGGGGATTGTTTAATGCTTTAAAGAAACAAAGGATCTGGAATTCACCCAGAATATTTGACTTAAAAACTTGTTCAATTACCGCAGTTCAGAGACCAGAAGTTGTTAGAAAAAGCCTGAATTTATACCTCATTACCATAATGCTCCTCATTCTCTTGTTGTCTTGGGTCACAAGGTTTATATTCACAATCTCTACTTCTTGCAGAGGTTATAAATGCAGTTACAGATTCTCAGTGACCCTACTCACCCTGTTTATGCCCAGTGACAACTTAAAACACAGGGCAGCAAGAATATGATTTCAGATCTCTTGATGGTTACAGATATTCTGATAGGCTTTAGTGAGGCTAGGATGAATAATTTGTATTTTTATCCTTACTAAAGTAAAAAACTATGGATATTATTTCAGGCATACAAGAAGTGAACAGTGTTTAGTTTTCTTGACAACATGAAAAACAGATTGAAAGTGTGAAGAAAAATATTTATTTTATACAATATTTTCCTTATTTTCTTTTAATAAAAAAGATTTCAGTATAACACAAATACCAAGAGAAATAGTGTACTTTTGTGACAGTTAATTTTTTAGGGCGTCTTAATTGATTTTTGTGTTTGATCTGTACATTACTTTCTTCATTCTTTTGGGAAAATGTCTAATATTAAAGAGAAATATTTCAGGCATCTGAAACTATGTTCCTAACTTAAAGATTTATTAAAAGACCTGTACATTCTATATATCTGGGGATTTTTAAATAATAGGTTCTCACTCAGATTTCTTGGTGGTTTTTTCCTTTACCTTCTCAATTTCTGATTAGTTTCTTCTATATCTGAAAAATAAAGTATCGTTTGAAGTTTTTTTTTTTTCAATACCATTAATGGAACTTCTATTAGAAGTATAATTTTCAATTTTAAACGATAAACTTTTTTTTTTTTCTGAAAATGTTTCAAGATTATTTTCAGTGTATTATCAAAACAGGGGGTTTTTGACAGAGCTAAATGTCTTTTTAAATATTTTTTTTCTTATCATTTCCCTAAGCAGAATTTTAACCTATGCAGTTGTAAGATCTCCATGATATCCACCATAATTCAAATATGACATGTACCATGCTGTAGTGAGACATATGAGATTTCTCATTTTATGAGAAATTTGCAGAATCAAAACATCACAGAACAGCTGAGGTTAGAAAGGACCTCATGAGACTGACTGCTCCAACCTCCTTGTCAAAGCAGAACTAGACTAGAGCAGGTTGCTCAGGTTTAGCTTTTAGATATTTCTGAAGAATGGAGACTCCACAACCTCTTTTAGTAACCTGTTCCATTGTTTGATCAGCTTTCCAGTACAAAAGATTTTTCTTATGTTTAAATGGAATGTCCTGTTTCTGGTTTTGAGTTTGTGTTTTGTTATAAGAGCGTGGAAAGCCTTCTTAAGGTTAAAATATCCACTGTATCCACCAATTCAGTAATGTCATTATAGCAACCTGTCATGATGGGCAGCATGATTTCTCCTTGTTAAATCCAGGCTAGCTTGGATTTGTCACCTTCTTGCCCTTAAATGTGTTTGGATATGGTTTTGAGGGGTATTTTTCCAACACTAATCTATGCACTTTGTTCAGGGTAACTAGTCCATACTTTCCTGGATCCTCCATTTTATCCTTCTCAAAGACAGGGGGGACAATTTTTTTTCTTGTAGTCCTGGGTAACACCATCCAGTTTCCACCACCTTTCAAAGAATGCTATAAGAGTGACATCACCCAGCTCTCAGCACTGGTTGGAGCTTACATTTTGTTCTATTGGCTCATGGCTCCCAGGAGTTCAGGTGTTCCCTTACTCCACTCTGAGTGAGTCTTCATTACAGCAGACTTTCCCACTGTTCTCAGGAGGGTTGATTTCTGCAGGAAGACCTTACTGGTAAATTCTAAGAAGTACATCTTAACCTTTTCCTCATCCTTAGTTAGCATCTGACCCATTTAACCATCCTGGGTTGTGAGCCTACCTTCTACCTGGTTTCTTTCTCAGTATTCTGACCTCCACGGTCTGACAGTCGCTGCAGCCAAGACTGCACCTGACCTTCATATTCCTAACTGGTTCTTCTATGTTTGCAAATATGAGGTCCAGCAGTTGCCTGCAGTGCATAGGTGTCCAAGATGAAATATGGATTTCTGCACGTGGTAGGGATCTAAAACTCCAGATTCCAGTCTTGATTCCTGAAAGAGAGTTTCATTGAATATTTATGGTAAGACCTATTGAAAATAAAGTCATATTAGGTAGGATATAGGTACATGCCTTATCAGGAGATAAATATTCATGGAGATGAAAATATATTTTGAGCATAGGTCTGTAAACTAAAGCATGGACTTAGGAAAATGAGATTAAGTGAAATACTTTAATATGTAGATAGTTATGACTGTTAGAAATTAATGTGTGTGTAAAATGGATATGTATCTAGAAAAATTAATGCACACACTCGACAAAATTAAATGTGGTTATTTTGGAGAAGCCAAGACCTTATTTTGCATCACCAAAAAGTGTATTGTGTTTTAAAATGATGGATGACATTGTAAATTAAAGTTGTTTCTTGTCTTATGGTAAAAACCTGCCAAATTCTAAGTATATTTTTTTGACCTGGTACTCAATCACCAATTTTTATTTTTTTTTTCAAAATAACAAACAATGCCATAAGTTTTTCAGACACTAATAAAATCCACAATGTTTGGTGCTCCTCATGTTGGCAGTACACCAGCAATTAATTAACAAATGCTTTTCCCCCAGTTAGTCTGCTGTGTTTGATCTCTATGTGTTAAGATATTTGACAAGATAGGTGCTATACCTAGCTTGACTTTTTTTTTTTTTTTTTTAATTTGAAGACATCAATTCTAATGTCAGCTTACTCAAACACAAGGGTTGTGGAGAGTCTAATATCTGTTAAGTGGAAAAGGACAAAAAGGATATTGGGAAAATTATTATTTTCAAGCTTTCAGTTAGATACTACAATCAATGGAAGTTTAAAAATAAACAAGACAGCTTGTGAGATCTCTGTGTCAAAATACACTAATGGTTCAAATTGGTATGGATTTCATTGGGAAAATATATAAACCTATTTCATACTCCAGCTATACTAAGTAAACCTCTCCCTTCCCCCAACAGAAGCATAAATATTCACTGCTGTCAGAGGATATTAACTAGGAATGGAAGAAATATATCTATATATTTACTTTGTTTTCAAATTGAAAATTTAATCATACTCTGATTCTCAAAAATTAGATGGTCTGATCATGGATTGGTACAGAATAAGTATTGCCAGTTTTCAGAGTAGAACTTTTTAGTCAATATTCAATATAAATGAAATCAAACACTTTTCAAGGAAATAGGTTTCTTCTTTATATTCAAACTGTGTTGTCTTCAAGAAGAAGATATTTAGAGATTTTAGAAATGTTGCCATAATATTTTATATTAGCAGCAAATAAGTTTATTACCCCTCAGTTTATCTTTGATATTAGCCCTTAATATTATGGGGAGGATAACAGCTGTTGCAAGTCACCTCTTTCATTGGCAGAATCCAAAAAGATAATCAAAATTTTTGCACTCAGAAATGTCTTAAAAAGCCAGTTTATTCACACTATTTCTGGAGCCTTGGTTCATATTCTTTTCCTAGGTTTTGTGCTAGGAAGTGATGGCTCTCTATTTCAAATGCAGACTTTACTATTTAGAGTAGTAGGATATTGAGGAAATAGCATTCCTTTCTACTTTGTGTAATTTCTGAGCTTCATACGTAGAATTTGGGAATATTTTCAGTTGCCCTGAGGAAGTTAAGTTTTGTTGGTTTTGTCTTTCATTTAAATTCCAGTGTTTGCCCAACAGCTCTTAAGAGTAAAATTTCTCATACCTTCTCCCTGTGAGATACTTGTTTATGTCAGTCTAGATACAAAATACATTCCTTTTTAAGTCACTAAAGAGTTTTGATTATTGGTTATTTTCCAGATTTATTTGCAGATACAAAAGTATCATGGACATGATCAGAATTAGAAGATCAGAGAGGTAATTCAAAACTGTCTCATGTGCCATGTCCAAAATATGTAATTCCTGCCTTCAAGGGTGTACACTATAATTCTTGTTACCTGATCACCCAGGTTAGGAGACCAATCACCCTCTGTCCATGCTCCATAGGACAGAACTGCATTGTATAATTTCTACAAGACATACCTTAAACCGTGTGATAGAAATACCTTGCTGCAAAATGTAGATTAGCAAAAGAGTTTGAATTTATTCAAATTTAAAAGATATTGAGAGGTATTCCCAACAGTATCTATCTTCTTTATCTGTCCATCTCCTCAGAATCTAAGAAATATTTCTGAAAATGGAGTGCACGTTGAATTTTACGGTTGAATCTGAGAAAGCTGACCTTTTAAGTAGTGGTGTTCAACAAATCCACAATGTGTTACACAGAATAGAATATTGCCAGGGCTGTCTGATTCCTCTTTTTCTAATAGAATGCCCTTACTCTATTGATTCAGCCAAATCCTAATGAACTTAAGGTAAGTCTGCCAAACTGTCCATTTAACACTGTGTTCTTCTACATACTGAGCAGGAAAATGTCTAAGAGCAACCTAGTCTTTTTGATTTTGAAATTTAAATGGATCTGCAGGCTTGCCCAGCCAACAGTTGTTTTGTGGGTCTTAGTGCATAGCTGAGAATATATCTCACGTCTCTATGATCTTTCAGAACAAGAGATATCAAGGTGAATAAAAGCAATTGGAACTGTGGGTATTCTGCACTTGTGGGTTTTGCTTGCTCTTTAAATAGTCATAAATTTGCTGAGCAACCAATGTGTCTAAAACTCTTAAGTGGGATTTAGCAAATTTTTTCCTTGAAACAGTTCTAAATAGCAGAGAATAGGGTACAAATTATCCCTACTTATCACCTCTTTTAATCTAGATTATTCATCAGGTTGCTGATAATTTCCATAAATCACATTCCTAATTTTGTATTTTTACTTACCAGAGTTTCTTGCAGAAAGAGATTAATGTGTATGTGAAGAATTCAGCTTTGAAAGTGTCGGTAGTGTGCTAGTATGACAGGTAATGAGGCAATTTGGCAGAACATCAGAAACTAATTGAGCTCAGCTCACATCAATGCAGTTTTTTTAGCTGAAGCTGTATCTTCAAAATGAACAATAGAATTACATAAGACAATATGACATGTACAATTTTAATTGGAAACTCTAATTGAAAATATTTAAAGCATGTTTAGAATAATCTGTGAATCTGCAGACACATTCTTATCCAATTAACTAAGCTTTTTCAGGGGGTTGAATAATGACTTAGTGTCAAAAATATAAATTATGGAAGTCTCTGCACACATAAATATTCAAACAACTTTTAAAGAGAAGGGATTTGGGTTTTTAAATAAAGGATCTCCCAACTGCACACTTTTATGGAAAATGAACATAGAACTTTGCAAAGTAGCTGTTGAAGTCTATAAGAACTGTTAAAATAATGTTTAATTTAGAAAGTAGAGCTTTGATTTGGTCACACAACAAAGGAAGGTCTTAAAATGTGATTTAAAAACTTTTCAAAGATCATTAAATGATTTTGATAACACTGGTTTTCAAGGATTTATATTAATCTTGGGGGGCACTGTATGGTGTTACTAGAGCATTTCCACACATGGTGTTCTATTACAGAAGTATGGCAGCTGAGAACCTGTTAAAATAATGTTTTAAAGGATAAATATCTCCCCAAAACATTATCTGGGGCAGGTACTGATTGTAAATCTTCATCAAACCATTGTTTGAGTCATGTCCATTATGAGTCATTCACACTATTTTTATTTTTCATATTCTTTGATGAATAGCATTTCCTGACCATTCAGATTACAAATGACAACATGGCTATACTTAGCATAATTAGCATATAATATTATAATAAAACCTTGTAGGAAGAAGAAGCAATACTATATCTGGTTTTATGATTAGCAAAGCTGTTTTGTAATAGACTGAATTGATTTTGCTTCAAAGTCACCACTCAGTGTTAACGCAGAGCACAAACAGGACATCTTAATTTACAGGGTATCATCCTCATCAGTAGTTCACATTCTTTCACTCATTCTCTTTTTTATTTTCCTGGGCAAATAGTTTGGAGGAATAGGATTTCTTGTGAAAAGCAACCATGCTGCCCTAATAATAATTAAATTGGTTTTGGTAGTCTTTTGTATTTCATAATCTTACCAGTACTTAAACTATGCTATTACTTTATGCTATTTTATATGTCAAAATGTCTGGATTTCAAGCAGAAACAGGTTTTGGTTTGAGAGGAATTGGAGGGAAGTTTGGTTGGTTTTCTTGTTTTGGTTTGTTTTGGTTTTTTGGTTTTTAAAATGTAAATAAATATAGTGCTTCCAAACTGAAGGCATTTTAACAAATCCAACACTATCCATTAATCCCTTACCAGTATTAGCAGACCTGCAATAATTAAATTCTTTACTTGACCTGACTTCATCCTAATTAATATGTACCAATTGAAAATAAATTTTGAAGATCTATATGAAAAACTGTGTTCTTCTGATATAAAATATTATATGCCAAGCTTCTAATTAACTCTGATGTGCAGAATAATTTTGTCCCACAATCACAAGGCATTTTGAAACAGGAAAACTGAAAGTGACTTTTAATCAGTTTCTAGATAGTGTCAATTTACAAATTCAATGGCTGTTGTCAGATATTACCAACATTTTTGTACACTTCTTTGTAATACCAGACAAGTGCATCATTAATTATGTCTGTGTTGGACAGTGCTGATTTTTTTTCCCCACAAAGAAACACATTTTAGCAAATTCAGGATATATAAACATTTCTTAACAGCAGAGACAATTGTACTGCCCTTGTATTGATTAGTTTCCTTTTACAATTTTTGAATAATGTTTACTGCTAACTGCTTCTATGGATGCTTCCTTTCGTGGACTGTGTTCACCTAATTTCCATGATTGACTGTGAGGACTTGAATGACATGGGCTCTGGAAGTCTGCCTAAAAACACTGACAATTTGAATGATTGTCTTGCATCATTTGTGGTAACTCTGTCAGGTTGTCTGAGAAATATTGCAAAGGAAACACAGGTCATTACAGAATGAATATGATGCATCCAAAATGGTTCCCTTGAAGCCACTGGAGTTTACTTAGTCAATAATCTGTCATGAAAACGTAATCCCAAATATTTTATTTAAAGGCTGGACAAATCAGGTCTGCTCTACTCCAGTACATTTTCAGAAATGTCATCTAGCTTCCACTTTAAAACTCCTTACTTTTTAAAAAATTTAAGAAAATCACAATATTCTCAGCTGATTGTCATAATTTGCTCTGAATTGTCTTTTATCTTAAAAGGACATACACCAATATATCAAATATAATATTTTTCAGATTTGTGATATTTCAACATGTTCTGGATGTAGTATATATATTTTTTTCATTTTAAAGCTATTTTTAAACTAACAGTAATTTTAATAAGGACTTAATACTTTCAAATCTTTTGTCATCAACACATATAATGGTCACTGTAACCCATATGGCTTATTTTCTGCTGAATGTTTAGAGAAATTAGCTTGTTATTTTTGGGTTTTTTAAATACTGCTGACACCCATTTCACCACTAAATATGAAAAGTTCTGTATATTATTTACTTTTAAAACTTAATTGTATTAAGTAACGGGTTTTTTTAATCAATAATGCCATTAAAACTACTTGCTAAAACCAGTGGACTAAGCACAAAGTAACAAGATTTGGTGAACTGTTATTCTTAGAGGTGTAGTAATTCTGCAATGATTACACAATTTTGACAGGAGTATTTTATTTAGATAAGCTTGATCTTATTGTACCTGCTAAAGAACTTGTAGACCAGTACTGCAGTTTAATGATAGTTTGTAAAATGCAACCACTGGCTTTGCAACAAATCATTTTATGTTAGAAACCATAAAGTGTGTCCAGTGAAAGATGATTTGTGTCAGCTGGAACTGTAGCCTGAAGCAACTCAGTGGGCTATCACTTTAATCTAGTTTTTGCAACCTTGAAGTATGTGTTAGTAAGCTGAAGGTACAAATGTCAAAATCACAGTTGACACTGATCACTAACAGTTTCTAGGAACAAACTAGACAGAAAACTGCCCCATGTATTATTTTTCTGAGGCTGGAATTGAAGTCATATTGACCGTGGGACATTTTAAAAATATAGGTCATTTTAAAAATTTTTATTTATTTCTAGAAAATTATGCTTTTCTTTAGTAAAAACTTCCATAGCTAGAAATTTACACACACACACACACACACACACACACACACACACACACACACACA